>CAUYUJ010002069.1:360950-515950 GCA_963575745.1 Prorocentrum cordatum | reverse complement strand
GACATGTCCTCCTACAGGCGGATTTTGGAAGACGAAAGATAGACAAGAATCGACAAACCATTCAAACATAGTCTACAATAGTCGAAAAATCATCCCCAGACTGTGTTTTACTGGTTTCGAATATTCCTCCTGGAGAGGGACATGCCCGACTTAAAAAAAAGTAGCGGAAGATGAGTGCACGCGCTCACCGCCGTGGGCAAGGCCCAGACGCCACACCCCCGCGGCCTCCCCGGGGCCAGGAGCTGCCCTGCCAGCGGGGCCCGAGGCGAGGGAGGGAGGACAGCAGACAAAGAGAGGAGGGGAAGAGCGTCTGCGCCTCAGCTGCTCCCTCCTCCATCCTGGCTCCTCCTTCCTCCATCCTCCTCCCTTTTCCCTCCTCCCTCCTCCTCCTCCTCCTTCTCCTCCTCCTCCTCCTTCTCCATCCTTCTCCTCCTCTTCCTCCACCTCCTGCGTCCTCATCCATCCCTTTCCCTTGTAGATTACTTCTCCCTGTCGCACCCCCAGACGTGTCGTAGGGCGGGCCAGGCGTTTCACCTGGGACTTCCTCACCAGTTATGACCCCGAAGCTCGAAGCTAGCAACAGTCTCAACGAGGGCGGCTGGTTTTCAAAATGCGGCTCTCGCCTGAGCGCCGTGCACGTTTGCAACCTGTTCAAGGATTCGTAGGGATGAAGCAACAGGACATGTGTGTCTGAGACGACCTGGGATTGCCAGGACGCAACAGTCATGTTGACTCGCGGGGATGAAGTCTAAAGCATACTGTACTGGCTCGATTAGGATTGCCCAGACGCAACAGTGAGGCCGATTCGCGGCACCAGCACCCCAAACATGGTGTTCTGGCAAGATTGAGGATTATCCCGCAATGCAGATACATTCGTGTACGGGCCTATGAAAAACGAACTTGGAGCGAGGATTGATTGCAATATCGTTGACGCTCCTTGAGCTTACACTGGTCCTCCTCCTCCTCCTCCTCGCGGAGAGTTCGTGGAGGCCTGCGTGCGTGTGCTGGCGTGGCTGAATTCAAAATCCTCTCTTCTCCCCACCCTTTTCCTTGCCAATAACTCCTCCCTGTCTCACCCCTAGACGTGTTGTAGGGCGGGCACGGCGTTTCGCCTGAGATTTCGTTTTTTGTTTTTTTTTCTATTTTGTTTTTTTTTTTTTTTGTTTTTTTTTTTTTTTATTTTTTTTGTTTTTTTGTGTTTTTTTTTTTTTTTTTTTTTTTTTTATTTTTTGTTTGTTCTTTTTTTTTTTTTTTTTTTTTTTTTTTGTTTTTTTTTTTTTTTTTTTTTTTTTTTTTTTTTTTTTTTTTTTTTTTTTTGATTTTTTTTTTTTTTTTTTTTTTTTTTTTTTTTTTTTTTTTTTTTTTATTTTTTTTTTTTTTTTGTTTTTTCCTGTTTTTTTTTCTTTTTTGTTTGTTTTTTTTTTTGTTTTCTTTTTTTTTTTTTGTTATCAGCATTATTTTTGTTTGAAGAGGAAGAGGAAGAGGAGGAGAGCACGGCCACACGAACTCCCACAACGCGGCTACCACCAGTTCGAGACAATTCAACGGCAGCGTGAAGAACAGAAACGAATTGAGCAATGTCATGTGGTCGCAATACAGGCGCACGCCGCAAGGCGTGCATCGACCCTGCTCGGCAGAGCCCCCCCCTGGCCTGAGACTTCCTCATTCTGGATGATCCTGGGGCTTGAATGATGCGAAGATGTTGGCAGATGGAGGGGGGTCGTTTTCAAAATGTGGTTCTCGCCTGAGCGCCGCCCGCATTCGTATCAAACGTCGGACCAGTTTCACGGATGGGGGCGTGGGATTCAAAATGTGGCTCTCGCTTTAGCGCTGCGCGCAGTCGAGTACAAAGCTAGAAGCAGCGAGTTGATGGGGGGGAGGTCCAACATGTGGCTATCGCCATAGCGCCGCGCACATTCGTCAAAGTGTGGCTCTCGCGCGGGCACGGCACACTCGCCTTAAAAGTCTGCAGCAGCTTCACGGATGGAGGGGACACGTATTCAAAGTGTTGCTCTCGACCCAGCGCCAGGCACACTTCGCCTGGCAAAATGGCAGCCGATTCAAGGATCGAGGGGAGTGGCTTTCAAAACGATGCTGTCACCTCAGCGCCCCGCACTTTTGTTCCAAGCATCTGTCTCGGCTTCACGAATGGAGGGCGGATCGTTTTCGAAATGTGGTTATCGTCTCAGCGCCGCGCGCATCGCACAAGTCTGCAGCAATATCAAGGATGGGGGGGGTCGTTTTCAAAATGGTGCTCTCGCACGAACGCCCCAAGCGTTCGTGTCAACATCTTGCAACAGTTTCAACTATTGAAAGCTAGTCGCTTTCGAGATCGGGTTCTCGCCTCAGCGCCACGCGCATTCGTCCTTGATGCAACGTTTCGCATGCTGCGGGGCTGCTCTTGCGCAAACTAGAATTCTCGCATAGGTTTCGTTACGCTGCGCGGATTTGTGGCGGCTCCTTTTCGAAATCGAGCTGCCGCATGAGACTTCCTCGAAGTTCATGACCAGAGGAGAAAGCTGGTGCATCAGTTACACGTTTGGGGGCGGTCCTTCTTTGAAAGGGGGAGCTCGCTGGACACCTCGTTGAAACTTGTACGATCACTGATTATCGTTTTCCTGACTGCACGCAAGAACATGCCAGGCAACTCCTGTTCAAAGCTTTGTTGGTCGCTTCTTGCAGTGAAAAGGATGAGTTGCATGTGTATGGGGGGACTTGGGACGGCAGGGGCCTTCAGTATCGCTTCTATATATTTGGTTTACTCTGGTCCTCTTCCTAATGCTCCACCTCCTCCTCATCATCCTCCTCCTTCCTCCTCCTCCTCGTCCTCGTCCTCGTCGTCGTCCTCCTTCCTTTTTCCTCCTCCTCCTCCTCCTTTTTCTTTCCTCCTCCTCCTCCTCCTCCTCCTCCTCCTCCCCGAGGAGGACGGCATCCTCCAGAACCCCGACAGCCCCCCCCCCCCCCCCCCCACCCAAAGCCTCCTGGGTGACGCTCAGACAGGTCGCCCCAGGTCTCCCCGGTGGCCCCCGATCCCTGAGCGTCGACCCTCAGAGGGGAGGAGGCCACCCGTTCCACAGGCACGATCGGGAGCGGCCAAGAGGGGGGTGTCCAAGAGGGAGGGGTGCAAATCATGACCGGCGGCATGTGCGCGGCCCAGCGGGGGGGCCACAGGGACGTAATGAAACAAGAAGAGGCGCCATGAAATCTTGGGAAAGATCATGGCCCCCGCCATGATATCCCCCCCCCTAGTCATCACCCCCCTCTTTTCCGCCCCCGACACGAGGAACACGGGTCCTCAGGGAGACGGGCCTTCCGCCGGGACCACGTCTGCATCCTGCGCCTCTTCTGCGCAGGACTCGTGGCCCGCGCGGGGCCCCGAGGCCCGAGGCCCGAACACGGAGTGACCTCAGGACCCGTTTCCCTCAGGACCCGTGTTCCTTCCTCGAGGTCGCCCAGGGACGCACAGAGAAGTAGACACACACACACACGCACACACACACACGTCCCAGGACGCCACATCTTTCTCCATGTTTTCTGCATTCTCACTTGCCCCCCCCCTCCCCCCCCCACACACACACATCCGTAGCCATGTTGGCTCAAGGCTATGAACCGCCCGACGACCGCGAGTCCGTTCTCGGGCGTCTCTGAGCGCGAGGGGGTTCGCGCTTTGAGGCCAAAACTTTCGAAGAAGATTATCTCTCTAGTGGCCAGCCTGGCCGTCACCTTGCTTCTCGTGGGCACAGTTTCAGAGTCTGTGGTTGAGGAGCCATGGTGCCGCCTGCTGGTGCAAAGGGTGGAGGCAGTCGTGCAGCCCGTCGTGACTAATGGCTCTGCAAGTCTTGCCTCGGTCATGATCACAAGCCCTACGTCAACTTCGCTGACAAGCTATCCTGCAACAGTTGCGGGCTGGCTAAGAGCGTCGTCTACGGGGGCCCCGTCAAGGCTACCTCGCCATCTCGGCCAGCGCCGTGGGCAGCAGGTGGCGGCAAAGGTGCAGGCTCAACCTCGGCGCAGCTGCTTGACTTGCAGAAGCAAGTCCAGTCGCTCACGTCGCAGCACAAGCAGGCGAAAGCCAAGCCCCCCGAGGCGACGGCCATCGCAGCGGGAGCTGAAGGTGGCGATGGCGAAACCGGTGCCGAGTCAGCCGTCAAGAAGAGGTTGGACGAGTTGGACGGCTACGTTAAGCAGCTGGCTGGTGTCGACACGCCAGAGGTTGCAAAGCTTGTGGAGCAGTACAAGTCCGAGCAGGTCAAGCTGCGCGCGCAGCTGTTCCAGGAAAAGCCGCCCTCGCAGCGGCTCAAGTCTCTTGGCTTCAAGATCACCAAGGCCGAGCAGCAGATCACCAAGCAGCAGACGGCCCGCGAGCTCAAGCAGGCGCAGCTGGTGGCCTTGCAAGCGGAGCTCGCCACGCAGGACGCCGCGCTGGCTGAGTCTCGTAAGCAGCTGCTGGAACTCGAAGGCCAGCGTGCCCAGCTGGCCGGCGCGATGCCTCAGCCGCCTTCGGTGGCCCCAGGTGCGGGCGATGATGAGAGCAGCTGGACGCCGCCCAAGTTGGAGCAAGTTCTTCTTGCTGCTGGGGCTCCTGTGGACCTTCAGCAGGAGGTCGCCACGGTGGTGGGCAAAGTGCGCCAGCATCGTCAAGCTCAGGAGCAGCAAGCCCAAGCCCAGCGTGAGGCTCAGCAGAAGCAGGCTGAGGAAGCTGCCGCCCAGGCCGCTCGCGAGCAGGAGCGGCAGGACGCTGCCATGGGCGCCGACGACGGCGATGCCCAGGAGGAGGAGTCGGTCAACCAGGCCACTGCTGAGCAGCTTCGCGATTTCTTGCGCGAGTCTGGTGCTGATCTCCCAAATGCTGCAGATGCCTCCGAAGAGGAGCTCCGTGCTGCAGTCAAGCGCATCCGCCTGGCCAAGCCCAAGTGGAAGGTGGTCAAGAAGCCACGCACAGAATGAGGAACCTGAGTTGCCGACCATGACGAGGAGCAAACTACAGGTCACTACAGTTAACGCCAACTCGTTTGGCACCCTGTCCATGGTTCTTGTCGACTGCAGCAGCGATTTGATCTTGGCGCAGGAGCACCACGCGGGCGCTGAGAAGCTCCCTGAGGTGCAGGGCGATGCCCAAGACGCGGGCTGGCGTGGGGCGTGGTGCCCAGCGCTTGCCACCGAGGCCGGCGGCGCCGAGGGCGGCGTCGCAGTCTTGGCCAAGACCGGCACTGCCGTCACCCAGGCGCCTCTGCTGGACGACGGCATCATCGTGCCAGGTCGGGCCGTGGCGGCCCATGTGCACGCCGCCCAGCCTGGCGGCTTCGTGGCGGCGGCCCTCTACCTCCGCACTGGTGAGGGCAGGTCGTCTCGCAATCTGGCCATCGTGTGGCAGGTGGTGCAGTATGTGAAGCGGGTTGCTGCAGGCCCTGGCCCAGCATGGATCGTCGGCGGCGACTTCAACATGGCGCCGCAGGAGTTGCTGGAGCACGACTGGCTCCATCTGGCCGACGCCATGTGTGTCGCCCCGCGGGAGCCCACCTGCATGCAGGCGGTGCCCGCCACCACCCTGGACTCCTTCCTGGCCTACCGCCCGATGACCCAGGGCACCAAGTACGCGGTTGACGTCTCGGTCACCGACATCACTTGGCCACGTCGCCCCGTGCACCTCACGCTCGCGAAGCACGCTGAGGCCCCGATCGCCCGTGAGTTTGATGGGCCACGCCCTTTCCCTCGGGAGCTGCCCGTGGGATGCGCCCGCTACCCTTGGCATGGCTGGGACGAGGTGTATCTGTCCATCGATCAGGCACAGTCGCTTCCTCAGCTGGCTATCGCATGGGACCTCGTCCTTCGCGGCGTGGAGGAGGAGCTCGCTGGCCGACATGACATCGTCGGCGCGCGCAAGAGACGATATGTGGGACGCGAGGGACCAGTTCAACAGCGCATGCATGAACTTCAGTGGCGCCCCCCTCGGCGACGCGCTCGACATGGGCCAGAGGCAAAGCGCTTGGAATGTGACGGCCAGGTGGGCCCAGCATATCCTTAGCGTGCACGGACACGTGACGAAGACGGTGGCGCAGCTCACTCGCCACCAAGCCGATCCTGGCACGTCTTGCGGAAGGCTTCGCGTGGCTCAGGATCGCGCCGATCCCGATTTCCACTCGGGCGTGGATGCATTTCTGGAGGCCCGTCCGAGCGAGCTCGGGAGGCCAGCTGCTGGTGAGGCCCACAGCGGTGGGGTGGCCGATGCCCTCACACACGACGGAGCTGATGGCGGCCTGGTGATGTGTGCTGCGATGCTCGCCCCGTCGCCCTCCCTGTAAGCCCGAGCGAGGCCCACCGCGGTGGGGTGGCCGATGCCCTCGCACATGCACTTTCCCCATGGCGGCCTGGTGAGGTGCTGCGACGCTCGCCCCGTCGCCCTCCCTGTAAGCCCAAGCGAGGCCCACAGCGGTGGGGTGGCCGATGCCCTCGCACATGTGCTTCCCCCTGGCGGTCTGGCGAGGTGCTGCGACGCTCGCCCCGTCGCCCTCCCTGTAAGCCCGAGCGAGGCCCACGGCGGTGGGGTGGCCGATGCCCTCGCACATGTTGTTCCCCCTGGCGGCCTGGTGAGGTGCTGCGACGCTCGCCCCGTCGCCCTCCCTGCAAGCCCGAGCGAGGCCCACCGCGGTGGGGTGGCCGATGCCCTCGCACCCGCACTTCCTCCTGGCGGCCTGGTGAGGTGCTGCGTCGCTCGCCCCGATGCCCTCCCTGTAAGTCCGAGCGAGGCCCACAGCGGTGGGGTTGCCGATGCCCTCGCACAAGACCCTCCTCCTGGCGGCATGGCGAGGAGCTGCATCGCTCGCCCCGATGCCCTCCCTGTAAGTCCGAGCGAGGCCCACCGCGGTGGGGTGGCCGATGCCCTCGCACACGGTGTTGCTGAAGGCGGCTTGGAGAGGTGCTGCGACGCTCGCCCCGTCGCCCTCCCTGTAAGACCGACGCTGCACAACATGGACGGCGAGATAGACCCCTTCGACGAGCTGGACGCGATGCTGGATGCCCAGAACCACATGGTGCCCACGCTGGGGGGAACGCCCGTCCCTGACGATGTCGGACGGCCTGGAGTTGCCACGATGGACGAAGGGGAAGATAGCCAGGAGGATCCCGATCCCAGTCACGACCCTGCTGGACGTGGCGAAGACCCCGATCGGGTGGCCGCTCAGCGCAGGCAAGAGGTGTTTCAACGGGAGCTCCGACGATATACTCAGAACTGGATTGGGGATCCCCTCAATGAGCAACAGAGGGAGCTGGACGTTTGCGATGACTGGATGGAGTGGTGCGTGCCCTACACCGCGGAGCAGTTGCGCGATCCAGCCTTCGATGTTCTCTGGGACGGTGGAGGCTGGGGCGAGGCCCTCCCACGAGATGCGCGACGCTGGCATCGAGCTCGGGAGATTTGCGAGGCGGCTTGCCGCGCAGGCACTCGTAGTCGTGACCGTTACCGAGCACACCTTCGACGGCTGCGAGAAGGCTCCGAAGAGGATTGGACAGAGGCAGTGGATATGCACCTCCGCGCCTTCGACCAGCACCGTGAGTGGATGGATCAACGCTCTGGAGATCGCGCTGGCAGAGCCCCCCCCCCTCGGCCCCCTGGGGCTGCCAGAGGCATGGTGATCAACGGCGTCCAGCACTACAAGCACGTCAAGGGTCTGGCCCGCGCGCTTTTGGAGTTCGAGGCTTTCTGTGCGCGTATAGGCAAGCAGTCTCACATCCTTGATCAGCTGGATCGCGGCGCCCGTGAGCTCCTCCAAGCCGGCCCTGAAATGCTGGCGGCCAGCTCGCTGAAGGTCCAGTCGCAGCTCATCATTGCTCGGGCCAAGCAGCTCTCCTCAGAGGCTGGGAGCAGGTGCAACCAGGCTTGGACTACTTGGGCAAAGGACGCCTTTGCGGGAGGCGCTGGGTTGGCTCATCGCTTCGCCAAGCCCAAGCAGGAGGTCGAGGTCCCCAGTGAGAATAAGAGTGGCCACCCTTGCGACCTGGCGGATACTGAGCTCAACGACTGGAAGGCCATCTGGGAGCACCACAAGCTGGGCGAGGTCCCTTTGCCTGAAGGCGCCATGAATTGGCCTGCCCTCCCACGCCTCTCGGTGCAGGACCTCAGACAGGCCATCCGCGCCTTCAAGCTGGGCACGGCCGTCGGCCAGACTGGGTTCCAGCCGAGGCACCTGGGCGCGCTCTCGGACCAGGCGCTGCTGGCCCTATCTCTCCTCTTCCATGCCTGCGAGCACCACCTTGGTTGGCCGCCGCAGCGCCTGGCCACGGTGCTCGTCCGTCTACCGAAGGCGGGGGGAAGTATGCGCCTGATCGGCTTACTGAACACGATCGTACGCCTGTGGAGTCGCGCTCGTCGGCCATTGGCTGCCCAGTGGGAGGCCGGTCACAGAGAGGAGCACGCCTGGGGGCTTGGCCCAGGACGAAGCTCGTCGGCGTCGGCCTTCTCGCACAACCTCACGTCGGAGATGGCGCTGGCTCGGAAGCTCGACGTCATCACTCTGATGGTGGACCTACTCAAATGCTTCGAGATGGTGGCGCCAGAAGTGCTAGTACGTGAGGCGGTTGCGGTCAACTTCCCACCACGGCTGGTATGGCTCCTGGCCCAGCTGCACCGTCAGCCTCGAGTTGTTCGAGCGCATGGCAGCGAGAGCGAGTTCTTCATCTCGTTCCAGGGCATCGTGGCAGGGTGCTCTCAGGCGACCACCCTCCTGGCCGTGTTGGTGCACAGGGCCATGCTTCGTCTCAGCGCGCTGTGCCCCTCGCTCAAGCCCAGGCAGTTGGTGGACGATGTTTCGCTCCAGTGGACGGGGCTGGCCAGGCACAGTGCTACGGAGCTTGGCGAGGGTACCGACCAACTCAAGTTCGAGCTCCAAAGACTGCGGCTGCCCATCCAGATCAAGAAGCTCGGCTACGTCGCCTCACCCAGCCGTGCCAGTAGAGCTTTCCGCTCGGCGGCGAAGGCCAGGCAGGTCACAGGCCTGCCGTGGATCCGCAACCTCGGCCACGAGCTGGCAGGCCCTCAGGTGCGACGGCGGCATGGGGCCACGAGAATACAACAGCTACGCCATCGTGTACGCCGCTCCGTCATCCTCAAGAAGGCGGTCGGCGCCGAGCGCATGACGCGCATCCAGACCGCTGGGATCACGTCGTCCGTCACGCATGGGGCCTCGGTCAGTGGGGTAGCCGACGCCGTGCTGAAGCCGATGCGATCAGTTGCCGCGATGCTGGCAGGTGTGCGTCCAACGGGCAGCATATGCATGGGCATGCTCATGCAAGACCAGGTGCAGTATGACCCCCTCTACGCGGCGACCACCAGCATCGTCTTCATGTACGCGAGCATGCTTTGGGAAGGCCGAATGGAATTGCAGGCTCTCGGCGACACGCGGGCTTTCGTGGACGCGCAGATGCGGTCGCAGCCTAGCTGGAGCCGAGTTCGTGGCCCTCTCGGAGCTCTGTGGCTCACCTTGCATCGGATCGGCTGGAGGCTCAGCTCAGCAACTACCTTCGAGTCCGACCTCGGCACTGTCTTGGACCTGAAGCAGATGGCGCCAAGAGACGTTCGGGACCAGGTCGTCTAGGGCGTCACGCGCTGGCTGTTGGCGCGTGCGGAGTGCCACGTCGAGGCGCACAACGGCGAGCAGTTCTGGCACCGCGGCATCCGACGGCGCGTGGAGAAAGCAGTTCGGGATCCTTCCGAACGCGCCTCGCTACAGTGCGTCTGGACTGATGCGATGTGGCCTCGGCAGAAAAAGTATGAGAAGAGGCTGATTGCAAGCGGGAAGTGCCTTGCCTGCGGTGCTGAGCGTGAGACCCACGGCCATCGTTGGTATAAATGCCCTGCCCTCCTGGACCCTGCCCTACATGAGTCGGCTCCGCCAGAAGCTGCTGCCAGGACCCGTGAGCGCCTCGATCAACTTGATCTGGCGTCGGCCCAGGATGACCCACATGAGGCCTTGCGTTTCGCGTATGCTATTCCGCTCAGGCCCCCCGCTTCTGAGACGCCACCCATGTGTCCCGATTTCGTGCACCATTGGGGTGATCCCGAGCTTCCCTGGGGTGGTCGCCTGTACATCGATGGCGGTGGTTTCGGCATGGACACCCCTGAGATTGCTCGATGCTCCTGGGCTGTGGTTCAGTTGCGAGAAGACGGCTGGCCCTGTAAGGCGATTTCCGGCTCACTCCCAGGGGTGCAGACGGTGGCAAGGGCTGAAAGATATGCTGGACTCGTCGCCACATGCCTCTCCCCGCAAGTTTCTTGTCTGATTTCGGGTCATTTAAGTTTCGTGGAGGAAGGGCAAAGGTGGAGCCCTGGTGATGCGTCCGCTTCGGCCCGCCATGCTGCCCTCTGGGGAGCGTTTCGCGCCACTGTGGCCCGCCAAGACAGGAGGCCGCCGTCGTTCGGATGGATTCCCTCGCATAAATCCCTGGCCCAGGCTCTAGAGTTCCGTCTTGATCTCCAGGACTGGCTAGGTAACAGCTGGGCCGATCTATTTGCTAGTGTTGCTCTTGACTTAGCCAGCCCTGCTAAGTGCCTGGTCCGTAGCATTAAGTTTCGCCTGGAAGAGGCCTGTCTTAATGCCAAATTCGTGGCTTGGGCTGCTGCTCGAGTGGCTGGTTCGGGGGTGTGGGATCCCCAGGAGGCCGACCCAAAGTGTCCCCCGCCCGTCACGGCCCCCAAGCAGCTCTCGTTTGTTGCGCACGAGTTTGCGCAGCTCCCTGGAGGGGGTGTCCGTTGCATGGCTTGCAACCGTGTCGCTCGCACTGCTGAGACCAGGCGATGTCTAGAGTCATACCCGTGTGTTGTTTCCAGCCTGGCCAGGCTCCGCGCCCAGGCGGCTATGCAGGCCGAGGGGGTCAGCCCTGCCCCCCCGCGCCCCTCCCCTGCGGTGGCCCTGGCCCTGGCTGCTGCTGCTGCTGCCGCCGCCGCTTCGACCCCCTCGGAGAGGGGGGGGAGCACGATCAGAGGAGGAGAGAGAGCCGCTCGCCGAGGCGGCAAGCTGACGGCCCTCCCCCCTCGGAGCTCCCTCCCAGGTCCCGAAGCAGGCTGGAAGGCACGCAATCGTCCCAGGCGTTCTTCGGGCTGGATCGATCTGCTCGGGTTCGGGCTTCGACCGAGCCCTCGACCCCCACCGGTGCCACGGGAGCCTCGGACGTCAAGGTGGCTCCCTCGCAGCGTCCCGAAGGTGGCCTCTCAGATGACGCCCGTCGGGCTGCGCTCACAGCCCGTCTCCTCAGAGCTGCTGGGGGCACACCCGCTGCCTCTGCCTCTGCCTGCCTGCCCTCCCCCCCTGTGGCCCCCTCGGGTGGTTTGCTGGAGGCCCCCCTGGAGGCGCAGGAGGAAGGAGAGGGCAGGGAGGGCGAGCCGACGTGCGAGGGGGCTGGGAGGGCGGGGGATCGTGCGATGCGAACGCGGTCGAGCGGCCCTGTCCCGCCGACGGCGGCGCCAGCCGCGCCCCCGCCACCGACGGCGCCTGTGGCGGCCGCGCGGGCCCCGCGGGTGCGGGGCCAGGCAGCCCGCGGCCGTGCTGCCACCGCCGCTGCCGCCGTGGAGGAGGGCGGGGAGGTGGGCGGGTCTCGCTCGCGAGGGTCTGAGGAGGTCCTCCTGGAACGAGGCCACGAGATCCTTTCTCGGCCTCCCTACACAGTCTGCCGCAGGTGCGGCGCCTTGTCTAAGAGGCAGCTTCGGAGTCTGTCCTCCGCCTGCCCTGGTGCGCTCCCCGAGCCTCGACTGTGCACGACGCCAGCCGAGCGTGAGCGTGCTCGTCGGAGGGATCGGCTTGTCCAGGGGCTCCACCCGATGACGGGGAAACCCTTGGGCTCGGGGCCACAGGCCGCCGCTCCCTCCCAGGGGTGAGAGTTTTCCTCTGTTTCTCCCTGGCCTCCGAGGGATGCGGAGGCTCCTTGATCGGCGATCTGGGGATCGCCTGCTGCCGAGCTGCTAGTTTCCCCAGGGGCTCCAAAGCGGCCCACGCGGGCCCGTTGGCACAAGCCACGGTCAGTTGCTCATATGCTGCTGGACGTGCGCCCCTGAGGTCCCGACACGACACACACACACACACACACACACGTCCCAGGACGCCACATTTTTTTCCATGCTTTCTGCATTCTCACTTCCCCCCCCCACGTCCCATACTTCCCCACATCCTCCTGGGGCTCAACGACTCGTTGTGCCTGTGTTCCTTTCTGCTGCCCCCTGACGCAGGGCGACCTTCCGCTGGCGACCCCGCCAGGCGCTGCCTGCCGGGGGGGGGCGGCGGGGCGCCTGGCCCAGGCCCAGGTCGGGGTAGGGCACCTCGCGGCGACCACGACGACGACGACGACGACGACGACGACGACGACGACGACGACGACGACGACGACGACGACGCATGGCGCGCGCGGGCGCGCGCGGAGGCCCCCGCTGCGCGCCGCGGGGCTCCTGGGTCCCGAGGCTTCTTCTCGGGCACGCTTCCCCGTTTTTCTATTTTTGTTTCTCTGGCGGCAGTTCATGAAGGAGCACCTCAATGAAGGGGCCCTGGGACACAAAAATACATAGACACCAGTCCCACGATGTATAGTTTTTCCATATGCTCTGGGTATTCGTCTTCTCCCCGAATTCCCATAGTTTCCCGTCTTTTCTGGGGTATCGACGATTCATTATGTCTGTGTGTTTTTCCCCCTCCTGAATCAAGGCGCTGTGCAGACGGTGTGAAAAGGAGCCCCACACAGACTGAGACATCGGGACTGCGGCCTCGGATCTCCTCCTCCTCCTCCTCCTGCTCGCTTCCTTCGTTTGGATGGCGGGGGGTGGGGTCGGAGACAACAGGCCTGTGCACCCTCGTCTCCTTCAGGACGCTGGGCCTCGTTTGCCGCCGACGACCCTCCGGGTGTTACATCCGCCGACCCTCTGACGTGTGTGAGAGGCTTTTCCATCCGAGTCGCCGTCGTCGTCGTCGTCGTCGCGTCAGCGTCAGCGTCGTCGTCGTCAGTCCCCTGGAATTTGAAGAGAACAGACAATGACGAACATTCGAGTTAAGTCGAAAAGGAGCCTCTTCCCTTTGACTCCTTTCCTGCCGGGGGGGCTGGGGGGTGGGGGTGGCGGGTGGGGTGGGAGGGGATCCCCGGTCAGAATACCGACCCCCCCACCCCGGGTCCCGGCAGATCCTGGGAGGGGGTCGCCAGCGGGGGTCCCGGGGGAGGTCGCGCCTTCAAGGTCGGCGGCACGGGCCGTAAGGTCTTCGCAGTGTAGAAACTAACGATGACCATGGCCAGTCCCGGAAGAAAACAAGCCATCGAGGTAGCTGAAGATGAAGATGACTTCAGTCTTTGCCGAATGTCGAGATGTATAGATAATCCCTTGCTGATATGGCGGGGTGAAGGCCGCCGCGGCGCAGAGGCCGTGGCGGGGTGTTGCTAGAAGTGGCCCTGGCCCAGGGTGTCCACAGCTGTTCGCGCCACTCCGGGGCTCCCCTGAGCCTCGTGAGGGGTGCTCGGGGGGCCATCTGGGCCTCCCCTGGAGTCCTCTGGGCACCTTGGCCCAACGACACCTTCGGCAACGCCCGTCCCAAGCCACACGCAGGTGGTGGCCCTAGGCAAGGGTGGCCGGTGCGGCCTGTGCGTGCGCGGCTCGCCTCCCCCTGCGGCCGCCCGCTCTGTCCCGTTTTCCCGCTCTTGCATGCTGGCCCATTCGCTACAACGGTGCCCCCGTCTAGTTAGCACCTTCCGCAAGCGCAGACGATCCCTGCCTAGCCGCCGACGCAACAATTATAGCCGGAGTGCAGTATCCCCAAACAGGGTTTTGAGACCCACTGCGGTTTCCAAGGTCGATTGCGTGCCCGTCCAGTGCGGGCTGGCATGGCATGTTAAAACATGCCTCCGCCTCCGCCTCCGCCTCCTCCTCCTCCTCCTCCTCCTTCTCCTCCTCTTCATCCCGAACGGCATCTCGGAGCCCAGAGTTGCGAGGATGTCTCCAGCGTAACGGGCTGGACCACCTCGCGCGCGGCATTTCGGACCCCAGAGTTGCGACGATGTCTCGGGCGAAACGTGCTGCGAGGAAGTCTCAGGCAAAACGGGCCAGACCACCTCGAGCGCGGCGTCTCAGAGCTCCGAGTTGCGGGGGCCTCCTGGGGCCTCCTGGGACCTCTTGGTGACCTCCTGGGGCTTCCTCCTGAGCCTCCTGTGGCCTCCTGGACCCCACCTGGGGCTTCCTGAAGCCTTTTGGGGCTCTCATGGGGGGGGATATCTAACATGTGGCCGTCGGGGCCCCCCAAAATGGGGGGGGGCACAAGAGCAGGAAAAATCAACGAATCGACACCAGATGTGTATTAACTTGACACGTTCTGATAGGGGGCCTCCTGGGGCCTCCTGGGAGCCTCCTGGGAATCTCCTGCGGACCCCTGGGGCCTGTCCTGGGCGTCCTGCGGCCTCCTGAAGCTCTCTGGGGCCTCCTGGGGCTCCCAGGGTCCCAGGAGGGATATGTAACATGTGGTCTTCTGGGCCCCCAGGCTGGACCACCTCTTGCGCAGCATCTGGGAGCTCAGAGTTGCGAGAATGTCTTGTGCGAAACGGGCCGGACCACCTTGCGCGGGGCATCTCAGAGCTCAGAGTTGCGAGGATGTCTCAGGCGAGACGGGCCGGACCACCTCGCGCAGGGCATCTCGGAGCCCAGAGTTGCGAGGATTTCTCCAGCGTGACGGGCTGGACCACCTCGCGCGCGGCATTTCGGACCCCAGAGTTGCGACGATGTCTCGGGCGAAACGTGCTGCGAAGAAGTCTCAGGCGAAACGGGCCAGGCCACCTCGAGCGCGGCGTCTCACAGCTCCGAGTTGCGGGGGCCTCTTGGGGGCTCCTGGGACCTCCTGGTGACCTCCTGGGGCTTCCTCAAGCCTCTTGGGGCTCCCAGGGGGGGATATCTAACATGTGACCGTCGGGCCCCCCCAAAATGGGGGGGGCCACAAGAGCAGGAAAAATCAACGAATCGGCACCGGATTTGTATTAACTTGACACGTTCTGATAGGCGGCCTCCTGGGGCCTCCTGGGAGCCTCCTGGGAATCTCCTGCGGACCCCTGGGGCCTGTCCTGGGCGTCCTGCGGCCTCCTGAAGCTCTCTGGGGTCTTGTGCGAAACGGGCCGGACCACCAGGCGAGATGGGCCGGACCACCTCGCGCAGGGCATCTCGGAGCCCAGAGTTGCGAGGATTTCTCCAGCGTGACGGGCTGGACCACCTCGCGCGCGGCATCTCGGACCCCAGAGTTGCGACGATGTCTCGGGCGAAACGTGCTGCGAGGAAGTCTCAGGCGAAACGGGCCGGACCACCTCGAGCGCGGCGTCTCAGAGCTCCGAGTTGCGGGGGCCTCCTGGGGCCTCCTGGGGCCTCCTGGTGACCTCCTGGGGCTTCCTCCTGGGCCTCCTGTGGCCTCCTGGACCCCACCTGGGGCTTCCTGAAGCCTCTTGGGGCTCCCAGGGGGGGATATCTAACATGTGGCCGTCGGGGCCCCCCAAAATGGGGGGGGGCCACAAGAGCAGGAAAAATCAACGAATCGACACCGGATGTGTATTAACTTGACACGTTCTGATAGGGGCCTCCTGGGAGCCTCCTGGGAATCTCCTGCTCCCCCCTGGGGCCTGTCCTGGGCGTCCTGCGGCCTCCTGGAGCTCTCTGGGGCCTCCTGGGGCTCCCAGGGTCCCAGGGGGATATGTAACATGTGGTCTTCTGGGCCCCCAGGCTGGACCACCTCTTGCGCAGCATCAGGGAGCTCAGAACTGCGAGAATGTCTTGTGCGAAACAGGCCGGACCACCTTGCGCACGGCATCTCAGACTCAGAGTTGCAAGGATATCTCAGGCGAGACGGGCCGGACCACCTCGCGCAGGGCATCTCAGAGCTCAGAAGTTCGAGGATGTCTCAGGCGGGCTCCCAGGGTCCCAGGGAGGATATGTAACATGTGGTCTTCTGGGCCCCCAGGCTGGACCACCTCTTGCGCGGCATCTGGGAGCTCAGAATTGCGAGAATGTCTTGTGCGAAACAGGCCGGACCACCTTGCGCACGGCATCCCAGAGCTCAGAATTGCGAGGATGTCTCAGGCGAGACGGGCCGGACCACCTCGCGCAGGGCATCTCAGAGCTCAGAAGTTCGAGGATGTCTCAAGCGAAACGGGCGGGACCACCTCTCGCGCGGCATCTCCGAAGTCAGAGTTTCGAGGATGTCTCAAGCGAAACGGGCCGGAGCACCTCGCGCAGGGCATCTCAGAGCTCAGAATTGCGAGGATGTCTCAAAAGGCGAGACGGGCCGTACCACCTCGGCAGTGCATCTCAGACTCAGAAGTTCGAGGATGCTCAAGCGAAACGGGCCGCAGGCGGGACCACCTCTCGCGCGGCATCTCCGAAGTCAGAGTTTCGAGGATGTCTCAAGCGAAACGGGCCGGAGCACCTCGCGCAGGGCATCTCAGAGCTCAGAGTTGCGAGGATGTCTCAGGCGAAACGGCCCGGACCACCTCTCGCACGGCACCTCGGGGCTCAGAGTTTCGAGGATGTCTCAAGCGAAACGGCCCGGACCACCTCTCGCGCGGCGTCCCGGAGTGCAACTTTTCGAGGATGTCTCAGACGAAACGGCCAATCCCGGCCAACTCAGAAACGAGAATTGTGAGGATGTCTCAAGCGAAACGGCCCGGACCATCAAATTTTTGAGGATGTCTCTGCTCCGACTTCCCTCGGCCGGAGTTAGTTTCCATTACAACAGCACCCCGTTCAGCAAGCTGTTTGGGGAAAAATCGTGACGTCGGATGTCTGCGGAGGGCGGAAGGCAGGGCGCGCATGGCGGCATCTCGGAGCTTCGCATTGTGACGATGGCTAGGGAGAAACGGGCTGGACCACCTCGCGTGCAGCATCTCGGAGCTCAGTATTGGAAGGAAGCCCCAAGAGAAACGGGCCGTTCTACCTCTCGACTCCCGTCAAGCCCTCTCATGCAACTCCATTCCTCATCCCTCCTCCTCCTCCTCCTCCTTCTCCTCCTCCTCCTCCTTCTCGTCCTCCTCCTCCTCCTCCTCCTCCTCCTCCTGCCTGCTCCCTCCTCCTCCTCCTCCTCCTCCTCCTCCTCCGGCACGTTTTGAAACGTCGCTAAAAGGTATATACAAATCCTGTTTGGGGAACCCTGTCTCGGAGCCCAGAGTTGCGAGGATGTCCCAGGTCGCACCTGGTGGACGAGTAAGCTGTCGGGTCGGCACTGTGAGAGGCTCCACCGCCATGCTGTGAACTCAGAAGCAACTTTAAGAGGAAGCGGGGGAGGGCGCGGAAGCGGGGGGGCATGTCGTGATGGTTCCCTCGGGGATGATATCGAGAGGTACGCGGCGCACGTCTCAACAGAAAAATCGTGACGTCGGATGTCTAGGGAGGGCGGAAGGCAGTGCGCGCATGACGGATGCTGAGGCGGCGGAAACGACGACGGCGGAGACGGGGAGGCGGAAGCAGAGGCGCAGCAGCGGGAGGCGGGAGGCAGGAGGAGGGAGGAGGGAAGAGGAACCAGGCGGGAAGTGGGAAGAGGGAGGCGGGAGAAGGAATGAGAGAGGTTGTGATTGGAGATCCTGTGCTGCGAAACGTCTCAGGCAGAATGGGCCAGACCATCTCGCGCGCAACATCTTCGAGCCTCGCATTGCGAGGATGGCTCAATCGAAACGGGCCGGACCACCTCGCGAGCGACATCTTGGAGCTCAGTATTGGAAGGATGTCTCAAACGAAACGGGCCGGACAGTCTTTCGCACACGTTTTGACAAGTCCACATCGCACTCGCTTCCCGTTAGGTCCTCTCCTGCAACTCCCTTCCTTCTCCCTCCTGCTCCTCCTCCTCCTCCTCCTCCTCCCCCTCCTCCTGCCTGCTCCCTCATGCACGTCATCCGCCTCCTCCTTCTCCCTTCCATCTCCTTCTCCTTCTTCTCCTCCTCCTCCTCCTCCTCCTCCTCCTCGACCTCCTCTTCATCCCGAACGGCATCTCGGAGCCTAGAGTTGCGAGGATGTCTCCAGCGTAACGGGCTGGACCACCTCGCGCGCGGCATCTCGGACCCCAGAGTTGCGACGATTTCTCGGGCGGCAAACGTGCTGCGAGGAAGACTCAGGCGAACGGGCCGGACCACCTCGAGCGCGGCGTCTCAGAGCTCCGAGTTGCGGGGGCCTCCTGGGGCCTCCTGGGACCTCCTGGTGACCTCCTGGGGCTTCCTCCTGGGCCTCCTGGACTCCTGAACTCCACCTGGGGTTTCCTGAAGCCTCTTGGGGCTCCCAGGGTGGATATCAAACCTGTGGCCGTTTGGGCCTCTCCAAATGGAGGGGGGGGGGCACAAGAGCAGGAAGAATCAACGAATCGACACCAGATGTGTATTAACTTGATACGTTCTGATAGGCGGCCTCCTGGGGCCTCCTGGGAGCCTCCTAGGAATCTCCTGGGGACCCCTGGGGCCTGTCCTGGGCGTCCTGCGGCCTCCTGGAGCTCTCTGGGGCCTCCCCCTCCTCCTGCCTGCTCCCTCATGCACATCATCCGCCTCCTCCTTCTCCCTTCCATCTCCTCCTCCTCCTCCTCCTCCTCCTCCTCCTCCTCCTCCTCCTCCTCCTCCTCCACCTCCTCTTCATCCCGAACGGCATCTCGGAGCCTAGAGTTGCAAGACTCAGGCGAAACGGGCCGGACCACCTCGAGCGCGGCGTCTCAGAGCTCCGAGTTGCGGGGGCCTCCTGGGGCCTCCTGGGACCTCCTGGTGACCTCCTGGGGCTTCCTCCTGGGCCTCCTGTGGCCTCCTGGACCCCACCTGGGGCTTCCTGAAGCCTTTTGGGGCTCCCAGGCGGGATATCTAACCTGTGGCCGTTTGGGCGTCTCCAAATGGAGGGGGGGGGCGCAAGAGCAGGAAGAATCAACGAATCGACACCGGATGTGTATTAACTTGACACGTTCTGAAGAGGGCCTCCTGGGGCCTCCTGGGAGCCTCCTGGGAATCTCCTGGAGACCCCTGGGGCCTGTCCTGGGCGTCCTGCGGCCTCCTGGTGCCTCCTGGGGCCTCCTGGGGACCTCCTGGAGCTTCCTCCTGGGGCTTCCTGAAGCCTCTTGGGGCTCCCAGGGGGGATATCTAACCTGTGGCCGCATTGGGCGTCTCCAAATGGAGGGGGGGCGCACAAGAGCAGGAAAAATCAACGAATCGACACCGGATGTGTATTAACTTGACACGTTCTGAAGAGGCGAAACGGGCCGGACCACCTCTCACGCGGCATCTCCGAAGTCAGAGTTTCGAGGATGTCTCAGGCGAAACGGCCCGGACCACCTCGCGCAAGGCATCGCAGAGCTCAAAGTTTCGAGGATGTCTCAAGCGAAACGGCCCGGACCACCTCTCGCACGGCACCTCGGGGCTCAGAGTTTCGAGGATGTCTCAAGCGAAACGGCCCGGACCACCTCTCGCGCGGCGTCCCGGAGTGCAACTTTTCGAGGATGTCTCAGGCGAAATGGCCAATCCCGGCCAACTCAGAAACGAGAGTTGTGAGGATGTCTCAAGCGAAACGGCCAAAACCATACAATTCTTGTGAGGATGTCTCTGCTCCGACTTCCCTCGGCCGGAGTTAGTTTCTACCACAACAGCACCCCGTTCAGCAAGCTGTTTGGGGAAAAATGCGTGTGCGGCTTCGTTTGGGAAATCCGAACGGAAACTGCGCCGTGCCAGACCTGTTGAATCATCGGGCGGGATGCGCCCGCGCGCGGAGTAGTTAGGAATCTTTCTACTCCGAAATACTCCGCGCTGTTGCGCTACTGGCGAAGACAAATTGAAAGAAACTATCGTCACGGTAATGTACTTCTTCCCTCCTCTTATGATCTCTTTTTCAGATTTGTTGAGTAGGGGGCGGCAGCGGGCCCAGGGGGAGGGGAGGGGGGGGGGGGGGGGGGGCAAATCCGAGCGCAGAGGCTAGCGCCACGGGGGACCCCGAAGGCCTGCGCCAAGGGCCCCTCCGGCGAAGAGTCCTGCACGCAGCGGAGACTCCCCTGGCACCGCCTGAGCCCGCCCCTCGCCGCGGCCAGTTTGCCCTGGCAATCCTGCTCCGGCTAGGCCCCAGGCAGGGGTCCGGGGGCCGATTCGGAGAAGATGTCTTGCCCAGGCCTCGGGCGTCTTGAACAAAATGAGGACGTGAGCGACGAGAATCCGCCGATCCGGCGTGTGAACTACAACGAGCCTCAGCAAGAGCTTCAGCTCTGAGCCTAAGCACGAACTTCAGCTCTGCTTGGGGGGGGTCGCTGGGGTGGCTCTGCCGGGGCAGGGGGGAGGGGGGGGGGACTCCATCTGGCGTTTTCTTCCTGCTTTGCGCATCCGGACCCCCCTGGGGAAACTGGGGAGAAGGGGGCGGTCCCCCATCTGGCGTTTTCTTAATGACTTGCGCATCCCCAAAATTTGTCGGGGGGTCCCAGAGACCCCCCTCAGATCTAGCCGCTACCGCCCCCAGGACCCTCCCCTCGGAACCCTCCCCGGACCCCCTCCCCCCCCCGGGACCGCTCCAGCCCCCCCCCCCAGAGGAGAAGAAAGAGGACCGGAAGACTCGAGGAGGGAGGCGGCCACAGAGCCGCGAAGATCACCGAATCGGGAGCCCCCCGGATCGGCGGCACTGGCTGGGGGTCATTACAATCAAGGTGTCTCATGCACGATGCCACAGCGGCCTCACGCGGTGGCTTACGCGGGTCGCCAGCGCGGCACGCTTCATTGGAAACGAAGGCGCTTACGCGCCCTCTTGCGCAGGCAACTTACGTGCGGATGGCAATACCGTCGAACTCGTTTTTCTGCGCCACCCACGGCCTCCAAGGGGCAGTTTTCGGGGCCCCACGGCGGTGGGAAAGGTTCTGCTGACCCGGGTCAATCCAAAACCGGGCCAGTCAGGCCATGCAAGATCCTGCAGGATCCTGCACGCTAGGTACATGCAATCCTGGCTCTGCAAGATCCTGCAATATCCGGAGCTCTGGCTGACCCCCGTTTGCATTGACCTCCGTCTCAAGGCTCCCGACCTGGGAAGGGTTCGAGAGGTCTGCGGCCAACGTGCGGAAAGTGGTCCAGGAGCCACGCGTTGCAAAGGCCTGAAGAAATCGGAGGTTTGCGCTGGAGAGCTCTTCCCGATGCATTCTGTCGTGCAGGGGAGGAGGACGATTACCATGACCAAGACTGAACGCGGAAACGTCCGTCTCCATCTTAATATTCGTCCATCTCGGTCATAACCGGCGACGGCCAACATGAACCATGACCAAGACCAGCGAAGACAAAATACCACGACATCTTGGTACTTTGAGCAGGTTCCGACCGTCCCGGCATTCCTATAGGCCTACCACGACATGTTCTCAGAACCCAAAATTGTTCCTGTTCTTAGAACATAAGCCCGATGTGTTAAAACAAGACAGTCCTAGCCAGAAATGTTCTAATAACATTTCGTGCAAACCACAGAAATTCTTAGAACATTCTTTGGAGGGCCTATAGGCAAGCCGGGACGCTTCGCCACT
Source organism: Prorocentrum cordatum (assembly GCA_963575745.1). Taxonomy (NCBI): domain Eukaryota; class Dinophyceae; order Prorocentrales; family Prorocentraceae; genus Prorocentrum; species Prorocentrum cordatum. Next base: position 494,462 of record CAUYUJ010002069.1, on the reverse strand, counting down.
GCCTGAAGTACTGGTCTCGTGCCTATTTCCTGGACTTCGTGCACGGAGGGCACGAAGTTTGAAGCCCGGACCGGGAGCGGGCGGCCGAAGAAGAGGACCATGGCACGAGCGCAGTGCGGCAGCGACGACGAGGGGTCTCCGCACTACTGCATACAGCCCGAGCCACCTATCCACCCTCCTCCTGCTCCTCAACATTGAGGCGTCGCGAAGAAAACCAAAAACGTGAGACCCCCACCCCACCCGTACACTGACATCAGCACTCCTGAATTTGGTACATACGCCCAACAAAAAAGTATGCCCAGCAACAACGCTGTCCATGGGCCGACGGCGGGTGCTGTGCGGCAGGCGACGCCCTGTCCAGCGGCAGCAGTGAACGGCGGACTCTGCCCAGACCTTGCAGGAACTACTGTCGATCTTCGCCCCCGCTCTCTTGAGGGGGGGGCGATATCCGTCGGCCAGAAAAAGTGCGTAGAAACACGAAGTAGGAAGGCGTTGAAGGTGGATTGGGCTTCCGCCCGCTCCCTGAAGCGGACGGAAGAAGGAAAACCGCTCGATTCTTGAAGTAGGAAGGCGCCTCAAGTAGAGTGGGATCTGGAAATCCATAGATACCTCCTTCCGACGACCGGCGTGTAAGGGGGGGCTCAGGGGTGGAAGCATCGAGCTTAAATCGGCGATCTGTCGCCGATAGATCAGCAACACGTCCCTGATAGCGAACCTCACGCTCCTGGGCGGGATGGGCCATCGGGCCCCCATCGGCGACGATCGGGCGATTGGGGGTCGATGCATCCATCGGTGGCAACTCACGCGAGCCTCCCATACCATCTTGTTGGCTCTTGCGAACCGACGCTAATCGACGCTGAGTCGACGCTAAATCGACTCTAATCGACGCTAGATCGGCGCTCTCTCATCGATTACCAAACGCCATCGCACGCTATTTTTTTTTGCAGCAGTGGTGCTGGTGAGGTAACAACTGATGACAGCTCCGTGAGTCGCCACGTAAATTTGCGTTACCTGTCGTAGCGGCGCTGGCCAGGATGCCGCCTAGAGACAGAGACCACGGCTTCCAGCAGAACGCATGTCCTGCGAACGTGGCCGAAACTTGGGGCGGCAATTCGGGCAGTTATGCGCCAGAGCAAGCGGAGGAGGAGGAGGAGGAGGAGGAGGAGGAGGAGGAGGAGGAGGAAAAAGGAAGAGGAGGGGGACAAAGACTGGTGCGACAGGTGCTGCCTGCATGCCCAACATCGGAGTGGCAGGTGCTGCTTGCATGCCCTAAACTGCGCTGGGATGGCCGTCCCGAGTGAGATAAGAAGCCACATGGCGAGCTCTACCGATCATCGCAGAGGCGGCACCTGTGGATCACCCTACGGGGTCAGCGCCAACAAGAACCATGGGACGGGCCAACATCGGGCTGCAGCTGGGCGGCCAGAGGGGCGGGCAAGAGAGGACGAGGAAGAGAGAGAGAGAGAGAGGGAGAGAGGACAAAATCCAACAAAAAAGTCGGCAAAAAGAGCGACTACACGAGCACAGCCCATTGGCTCCACGAGCCGGCGCGACAGCCCAGAAGTAGATAGCGGCGCTGGTACACGCCCACTGGGTGCGAAGCACTCGCCAGAAAAGACAGCAGTGATGCGGGTGGTGGCCCCCTTGGGCACCTCCCAGAATGAGCAACTACGCATCCCAACGCGCGGCCACTGGCACGCTGCAGCGGCACCCTGGACTGGGCAGCGTCGCCCCTGGAGAGCGCCCTGGCCGGCTTGCAACGGCCATCGAGGCCAATTTGTGCCACGCAGCCCCGCGGCCGCGCGGCTGCCACAGCTCACGACAGAAAGGGGGAGGAGAAGAGGACGGCAAAGCATCCTGACGACAGAACTCCGAGGACATGCCAGGCTCCCATGCTCTGCTACCGAAGACCCCCCCCCCCTGAGCCTCCCTCTCCCCCCCCTGACGTTGCCCCTGATCCTCCCGCGGCCACCTCGATCGTGCCAGAGGGAGCCCCATCCCCACCCCTGACGCTGCCCCTGATCTTCCCGCGTCCTCCTCGATCGCCGTGCCAGAGGGAGCCCCGCGCGGGGCCCCGTGCCCCCCTCGGCCGCGCGCGGGCCGAGAGGTCCGCCGGCCGCCGGGGGCGAGCGGAGCCCGGGAGGCGGAGGGAGCCGCGGGGAGCGCGAGGGGCGGCCGCAGCGGCGCGGTGCCGGCGCAGCCAGCGTGTGCTGCGAGGAGGAAGAGGAGGAGGAGGAGGAGGAGGAGGAGGAGGAGGAGGAGGAGGAGGAGGAGGAGGAGGAGGAGGAGGAGGAGGAGGGAGGAGGGAGGAGGGAGGGAGGGAGGAGGAGGAGGAGGGGGGGGGGGGAGGAGGAAGCGTCCCCTCTGCGAGGCCGCGCACAGCAAGGAACGAGGAGGCTCTGGTGGCCACGGCGGGCCCGGGCCACAAGTTCCGCCCCACGGAGGCCCGAGGAGCGGCCCGAGAGCCCGAGCCCCTCCCGAAAGCCCGGGCGGTCCCTGCTTCAGCGATTCGCAACTGTGCTGTGGCGACCGATGCCGACGTCGTGTCTGCGGGCCGTCGCGCTGCCGTGAGGCCACGAGGGGCTCTCGGAGAGGAGCGAGGCGGCTTCGCTGGCCTCAGCGAGCCGCGCAGAGCGGCGCGAAAGCCATGGCCCCTCCTGGGCCCAAGCCAGTCCTTGTTTCGTCGGCTTGACTGTACTGGGACGGCTGATGTTGCTATTGCGTTTGCTGTTGTTACGAACGCGTGTCAACTCTACCAAGTAATGTGCTCAGCGTGCAGCCTCTCTTCCTCCGAAGTCTTGAGCCTTTTTTCCCACGAGATATGCAACAAACGTACTGGAACATGAACTCGCCGCTCGGAACCGATATAAAGAGAGCGTCGGCTGACCCATCAGCAACTCTGAATCGCAACGAGACTGCAAGAACATTCTCGCAACCCTACCCAGTACTCATAGTGAAACCTGTCGGGAAGCATCCAGCAGATTTCCTCGCATCGGGAGACTTTTCTTTGGTGGTGCGGGTGTTGAGCTTCTCGATCAGCGGCTCGTTCATCTCGATCAGCTGTTTATTCTGCTTCTCTAGTGTCATCATCTGCTTTTTGATGGTTTCCATTTCTGCCAGGAGATGCTGAGCAACGCTCGGTTTGATGAGGAGCGGGCACGTGAGGTGGCAGCTGTGTTGACCTGTCAATATCAGCATGGTGCTTTGAATGCCGTCGACCAGTGGGGGGACACCCACACTCAGCGCGACCCTCCAACGAAGACTGAGGCTCTCGAGCCTCAAGTTTACGAGCGATGCATAGCCCTCGTTGTACACCAGCCACAACCGCACCACGAAGGATACTGCAGTAATGATGGCCATGAACAAGATGAACACACACTTGACTCCACAGGATCGCTTGTCGTAGCACGTCTCCTGCAACCGGATGCCAAGAAGCACATTCGGCAAGAAGGTGACGAGCGCCATGGAGTACAAAGAGACAGCCTTGACGGTCTCGCAGAAACCAGCTTCGTCGCCTCTGCCGAAGACGAAGATGGCGGCATTGTCCATCACGGCGGACACAGAAAAATAGATCACAAGCCCGACGCCCTCTGTCCGGACGAACAGGCAGCTGGCGTCCAGGATGCCCTTCAGGCAGCACTGCGCCTCCCCGTCCTCTGCCTTCCGGCGCAGCCTGCAAACGCGCCAGAGCAGGATCAGGCCGAGCACGCAGTAGCGCAGGAAGGTCCAGCGGGCCAGCGCGGCGTCCTTGGGAGGACAAGAACCAAAACGATACAGACGCCGCTACTCCCTGGACCTCTCTCGGGATACGTTCTGACCAGAACCTCGAAGAGAATCCAGCCGTGGCGACGAGGGCTCTCCAGGACGAGCAGCGGTATCGGTATGATCTCTTTCTCCTCTGACCCAAAACTCCGAGGCCGTGACTTTTTCGCAACGTCGACCCCCAAAAGTCTGGACCCCTTCCCTGGGGCCAATGTTTCATCCCGGACCGTTTCGCACGGCCCGAAACCGGCGATGGCCCCCCAGAGGCCGAAAAAGGCCAAGACCTCCCGTCGTGATTCCTCATCACGAGAGGAGGTGGGCGTCTTGGGTGCGCGAAACGATACCCATAGCGCTACTCCCTGGACCTCTCCAAGGGTGCGTTCTGACCAGAATCTCGAAACGAATCCAGCCGTAGCGACGAGGGCGACGAGGGCCTCCCAGGAGGCCCGGGCGGCGGTATCGGTCCCCTTCCCTCCTGAGGTCTGAGTCCTCCTGCGAGCACCCTTGCGGGCCTCTGGGCAGCAGAGCGGCCCACGCGTCTGGGGCGGTGCCCGGCATCCCCCAGCGCACGGCGCGCCCGGCCGGCGCTCGCGGAGCAGCGCTCAAGGCGCTGCAAGAGCGGGGCTCTCGGCGCGCGCGCGCACCGGCCCGCGCGCGAGGGCGACGCGCACGCGCCCGCACCGCTGTTCGAGTCAAATGGCTGCGGCCTGCGCTCAGCCTGCAGTCGCGACGACGACGACGACGACGACGACGACGACGACGACGACGACGACGACGGCGGCGGCGGCGACGACGACGGCGGCGGCGACGGCGGCGGCAGTGTTACAGGGCACTTTGCTTAGCGCGCCGCGGCTGCGGCCCTGGCGACACGCCGTGCCCTGCGAGCGGACCGCGTGTCGCTCCGCTTCGCGGGGCGGGAGGCCAGGACAGGCTCGGGACGTTGACCCCTGGGGATTGAGAACGTGGTTGGTTCGCGTGTCGCAGCGGGCATTCTGGAGATACCCCTCAGCAGGCATTCTGGAGATAGCCCCTCGGAGGGTATTCTGGAGATACCCATTCAGCGAGTATTCTGAAGATACCCTTCAGCGGGCCAGAACCAGCGGAGCCAGGGAGGACCGGCGGCCCTCCCTCGTGATTGTTCACCCCTCTTTGGGCCTCCTGGAAGCACCTTGTCGCCACGGCTGGGCCCGCCTCGAAAGACTGGTCCTGGTCCTGGTCCTCCTCCTCCTCCTCCTCCTCCTCCTCCTCCTCCTCGTCCTCCTGGTCGTCTTGGTCGTCCTGGTCCTCCTCCTCCTGGACCCTGGGAGGGGTCCAGGGACCGATTTTGACCAGACCTGGGCCTGGCGAGCGAGCCGCCGATGTCTCAGCTGGCCCTCCTCCGAGGGAGGCAGCGGCAGTGGGCGGGGAGGGGCGGACCAGCGGCGTTTCACGCGCCACCTCTTCTGCCGCCCTGTTTTTGCTGACCAGGTCCTGGTCCTAATCCGTCTCGGCGGCCCCCAGGACGCCCTTGGAAAAGGTCTGCTGGCCCTTCTGGGCCTCCCAAGGCGCCTTGCCGTTCCTTGCGAGCAGACTCAAAGCGCTTGTCAGGCCCCTATATGCCGCCACGCTGGTTCCGGGCAGGCTGTGCTGTCCGGCGGAAGGGGACGAGGAGGGGAGAAGCAGGCAGACGACGACGAACGCCCAGGCGGGAGGCCAGGGCCGGCGGGGCGGGCGGGCAGGCAGAAGACGGGCCAGGCGGAGACAGCAGGCAGGGAGCAGGAGGAAAGGAAAGGGAGGGAAGCAACGAGCAGAAGCGAAGGGAGGGGGAGGAGGGGGAGGAGGACAAGGAGGAGAGAAAGCAGCGGCCGCAAGCAGACAGGCCGGGCCAGGGGCCGGGAGAGAAGAGCCGCCCGCGACGAGGCTGCGGACCCTACGGCGGCGACCTGGGCGGGGTGGCCGCCCGAACCCAGCGCGATGCGGCTTGGTGGGGATTGCCCTCTGCGGGATCCATCCACCGCCCCGCCGGGGAAAGGCCGGGCGGCGCGTGGGAGGGGTCGCCGGCGCGACGTTGGCGAAAGGGCGAGGGGGGCGCCCGCGCTGCCCAGCAAGGGCGGGGGGGGGGTGGGCGGGGGGCGCTAGGCAGCGCAGGGGGCACCTCACACGGCGTCTGCCGTGGAGGCCGCCGTGGCCGCGGCCAGGCGGGCCGCTGCCACCCCCGCCCCTCCAGACAGGGTCTGAAGGCGCCGCAACACCGCCCGCGCGTTCTCCCTGTGCAGGGAGACGGGAAGTCGCTGGGCATGTTGGTCCGAGGCGCGCCACCTCTTTCCCGTCTGCCAGCATTCGGAGGCCTGGACATGGGCACCAACACCAACACAAGGGGGCTTGCCTCCACAGGGGAAGATTCATCCTCGATTTCGGTGTTGGCAGTAAGATTTCGGCCACCTTGAAAGCCAGAAGTATTACCACCATCACCGAGGTGGGGATCTTTTCCCTCGGTGGACGCACACCGCCGATATTGGTGTTGGTGTCAACCTCTAGGCCTGCGAAGCATTGTCCTTCCGCCCTGCCTTCTCAGTCGCCCTCCTCAGGATCAGGCTGCGCGACGAACAGCAAGAGCATGTCCCAAGCATGCTCTCCATGCTGTGTCGCTCGTCACGCGTGGCTGATGAAGGACGTCACGGCACGGCACGGCATGAGGACGACGACGGCGGCGACGGCGGCGGGCGACGACAGAGCGGCCGCGACAGAAGAGGCGCGATCGAGGACGAGGTGGCGACGACGACGACGCCGACATGAGCCCAGGCCACGCCAACGGCGATGAAGGTCAAAGGCAATGTTGGGACACCTGCATCGCCGCCACCTGCATCGCCGTTAGCGTGCCTACGAACGGAGGAGGCCGACAAAACGGAGGGTGCCGCAGGCTCGTTGTTCCAACCGCGCCCGCTCTCATGGGCAGCACGGCTGCTGCTCTCGGAAGCGCAGGCAGCGCTGGGCGCAGCCGTCACGCCCGCCGAATCCACGAGGCTGTATGGCGAGCCTCGGACGACCGGCATCGTGCACTTGTACATGTAGAGCGAGTCGTCACCGCTCCCGACGAAGTGCGGCTTTGGTATTCGGATGCCCGCCGCCGTGCAAGAGGCACAGAATAACGGGAGGGATGGCGACCCTGATCTCCGACTCTCTGGATTTTCGGCTGGACAGATAACTGGGGCCGAATTCGGGGATATACTGTGGGGGGGGTCATTCTCGATAAGGGGTGCGTCTGGATAGCTCCCTGGAGGCGTATCCCCGAATTTCCCGTCTTTTCGGGCGACAGTTTCGGCGGGAAGGACTACAGTCGGGGTTGATTGGGGAGGACACGCGAGCGGACAAAGACCCTTCCGAGGGCCACATTGCCAGAGAGGATAAGGCATGGGTCGACCGACGTCCTGGGGACCCAGCGGGCGGTGGATATGGATATATGCTGGCCCCCGGGGCCCGAATCTATCCATGTCCACCGCCAACGGAAGCCCGCGAAGATCGAACCCCCAGGCGGTGGCTATGGATGAGTCCCCGCCTCGGACGTTGTTCCGGGCGGATCCAGCTGCGGCGGCGAGAAGCTCCCACGGGGCCCAAGACGGACTAAGGCACAATGGAATTGCCGCCGTTGTCTCGACTTGCCCCTCTCCATTTTCCCCCGGGGCCGTAGGCGACCCGGGGAGGGGAGGGCGAGGAGGGGAAGGGGAGGAGGAGGAAGAGGAGGAGGACGAGGAGGAGGAGGAGGAGGAGGACGGGGAGGAGGAGGAGGAGGAGGAGGAGGAGGAGGAGGAAGAGGAGGAAGAGGAGGAGGAGGAGGTAAACGTAAAGGCCCTTGGGGGTCCATGGTCTCGAGCGCCCCCTCGCGGGGGCTGTGAAACACGGGTGGGGCCCCCAGGGAATCATCATATGGATGCTAGCCCCCTTTGCTTCAGGGGGGCAGCCTGGGGCGTCGAGGCCCCCGCCCCGTGGTGGGTGGTTTTCGTGCCCCTCCAGCGGGAGACCCCGCTTGGGACCGAAAGAGAGACGCAAAAAAAGCGGGCAGGAGGCGCTGCCCCCGTTACTCGGGGGCGGGGCGACCCCTGCTGAGGACCTCTGCACTCCCCCACACTCCACAACTCCTCTCCACTCCCCCTCGTCCTCTTCAGGCTGGCGCGCTATAGTGCACTGCTGCTGCTGCTGCTGCTGCTGCTGCTGCTGAGTGCCCTTCGGCCCCCTGCAGCTGGGCGCAGTGCTGCTTGGCAAGCTGGCGGGCGCCTGATCACCTAGCTGCTGCTGCTAGTGCCCTTCGGCGCCCTGAAGCTGGGAATCGTACTGATTGGCTGTCTGGCGGGCGCGAGCTGGCAGGCTTCTCACACTTCGACCCCCGCTGTATTCTGCGCGCTGCTGCTGGGCCGCCGATGCCGACCATCCTGGTCGTACGTTCTAACGTCGCTGCTGCTGGGGCGCTGCGTCGGGAGCGGCTGCTGCGCCATGTGATGCATGGGCGGCTGCTCCTGCAGGGGCGGCTTCGCGATCTTTACCGCTGGACTGGGGAACCTGCACGGCGGCCTTTGCGGCTGGATGCTGATGATGGTTTCGGCCGCTGCCCCGCCGCCCATGGTGGGCGCCCCGTCCTTCGCGACCTCGTCGTAGCCCCAGCCGTGGTCACTGTGCGCCCACTTGCTGCAGAAGCCCTCCAGCTCGTCGCACTTGCACCTCGCGCAGTCAAGCCCCCACGGGAAAAGCCCTTTGCACAGGCGGCTGGCATCCGCGAGGTAGGCTCCGACCTCCCTGCACTTGTCGATCGCCGCCGCGAGCTCTTGGATCTGCATCTTGAGCAGCGCCGTCGAGCGGGCCCGCCCCCTCCACGCGGCAGTTGGAAATCTTCGAGGCGCTGATGCGATCGAGCGTCATGGCGACGCGGTCCCGGTGGGCGTAGAGCTGGCGCTGCAGTGTGTCCGAGTGCCCGAGCAGCTTCGGGAGGAGCTCGCCCGTGCTCTGCAGGGCGCGGCGGGCAATAGCCGCTGCGCCTGCGGCTGCCGGGCTGCGAGGCGTGCGGCTGGCACTCTACTGGCCGCGGCGCCGATTGAGCTGGGCCTCCACGACTCGCTCGAGGCCCCCCTTCGGGCCCGCTGAGCGGCTCCTCTCGGCGCCCAGGTAAGCCGGCGCCAACGCCGCGCCCTGCATGAATAGTTCCCCCTTGAACCCCATGATCTCGGTGATCTGCCCACCCTCGATCTGCCGCCGGTGGGGTGCCGCGCGAAACGAGGGGGCCGCGTTGATCGAGTAGAGGAGCTTCACCCTGCGCGCGCCCGTCTCCATGGCCTCGTCGGAGGGCTCGTAGCACTCCTGGATCTTGCGCTGCAGGGAGACCTCGGTGACGAAGGTCACTCCGCACGGCTGCTCCAGCTGCTCCAGGAACTCCGCGAAGCTCTGGGGGCCCACTGCATCGACGGGTCGAGGTCCTGCTTGTTCTCGAGCGCCTTGGTGCGCACCTCGGCTGGCGTCGCCGCCTCGTGGCCGCGAGGTGGTCCGAGTCCGTGACCCTTGCCCGCCGCCTTTACCTTCCCGCCGCATTCTCGGCCCGTCTCGATCGGCGCCTGGGCCCAGTCCTCCGGGGGGGGCGCGAGCCAGAACTCGCCTGCGATGCGGCTCAGCGCGGGGAGTTCTGCGGCGTTCTGGAGCGCGAGGCGCTGCAGGGCTCGAATGCTGTCTCGTGGGTCTCCCTGGGCTCCGTGACCGCCTCGCCCTCCTGCCCACCGCCTCCTGCTCCTGCTCCTGCGGCTGCGCCCTGTCCGCCGGTGTTAGCCTGCTTCTGCGGGCGGGCATGGGCCTCCTGCGGAGGCGGGCGCCTGGTGGCGATGACGCGCCAGTCCGCTGGCATCTCTTCGCCGCCGAGCGCTGCGCGCTGCTGCCCCCTTCGCCTCGCGGATCTGATCGGGCCCCGCCAGGTGCACCCGTGCGGGCGCGTGGAAGGCCTCGAGGTCTTCAGCAAGGTGGTTACATATAGGGCGCGTTAACGTTCTTGGCTCCTGGACGGGGCGGTCCCACTTCGAATGGTCCTGGTGACAGATGCTGTTGTAGTGGGCCGATCTAGTAGCAAGGTCGATAGTTGTCTTGCGGCCAACAAATGTACTTTTGCACCATGGGCACTGGTTGCATTTACGACTGATGCCACCACGGGTCGCATATTGCAGGCTTCCCGTCGGCGGCGCGCTAGGGCCGCGTAGGTAGGGGAGCGTCGTCCGCAAGTAGTCTCGATCCCCTCTGCATCTGTCGCAACGTGGGCACACCAGCAAGGTAGCACTAAAGCCCTCCCCCCACACACTGTCCATCCACCAGTTCCTCCTCCCGCCAATTCAGAACATCCCAGTTTCTCTCAAAGCTGCACAAGGCCCTGGGGTCAGTTTGCAACCCGAGATTTTGTTCCACACTTCCCTCCTCGAAACTGGCGATGTCCGAATCCCTGCTCTCGTGCCATCCCATCCCCTCGCCCGCCCGTGCCAACGTCTGCGCATCTGTCGCAAATTGTTGTGCCCAGGGGGTAGAGTCTGGTCCGGTCCAGCTCATAGCTGTTAATCTCTGAATGCATCGTGAAACGTCGAGCCGGGGCGATCCGAACACTGCCGCTAGTGCTGATCCATGCTCCTCGGGGCATCGGGCCCAACTTTGGTGCCGCCTCAATCTTCGCACCATAAGAGACACACTTGTACGTTCCATTCTCCAGTAAAGAAATACCTGTCGGACGTTGTTGCATCGTGTAGTTCCGTCCTCTCGTGCCCAAGACATCGCCCCGCATGCCAGTGTGCGTAGATACTTGCCCAGCGTGCTGTCAATGGCGTTAGTATGGGTCGTGGTGACGACGAAGGCTGTCAGGCCGCTGCGCGCTGCGCCTATGACGAAGGCCATGACCATCAGTCGTTTGATTTGTCTGGGCGCCTCGCTGGTCCAGAAGGTGCCGCACTGTCGCCAGGCGACGCGCACTGCGGCGAAACGCCTAGCGATCTCGCCCGCGATGCCCTGGCCCGCTGGGAGGTAAGGGCCAAGCGCCCTCATCTCTCGTAGTGCTAGGCCTTTGAGCGCGGTGTTTCGTCGGAATTTTCGGGTCGTGCCATAGCTTCCTTGACTGGTGATGTAGAGTGCGCGGTTGGTCTCGCTGTGGTTGAGGCCCCACCCCCCTCTGCAGCGTTGCTGACAGGCGGTCGGGGGTGTCGTTTAGTTGCTCCTCGATCTGAGTCGCACTCGCTTGTTGTGGGACGGCCAGTACGTGTGTGATGTCGTCCATGAACGTGTTGAGGCCGATGCCGTGAGTTTTTCCCCTAACTGGGTCGTCTGCGTCGTGCAGCCATTGGTTTGGGTCGTTTCTTTCGGTAACACACCACTGACTTACGTAGATGTTGTAGGCGTCGTTGAATTATTGTCCGGGGCAGAGTGTCAAGCCCATTTGGGCGCATGTGGTGCTCTCGGCCTCGATTCGTCCATCTGCTGTTTCGAAGCTGAAGGTGGAGCGGTCGACGGCCGCCATCGCAAAGCGCTCGTCGCGCTCGTGGGCGTTTTTGAACGCAACCGCCCGTAGGAGCGCCCTGTTGGTGGCCGCAAATGCGTTGGTGCCGTCGTAGTTGGTTGTTACTTTGCTGACCCCGCCCTGTGCTGCTCGCCATTGGGCAGCTTGCACGCAGAGTATGATGTTTTCTCGGCATCTGTGCGGTCAACCGCCTTGGGCCCACGGTGGGTGGTCGGGCGGTGGCCCGCGTTGGTAGATGCCCGAGTGCCCGGCCATGCCGAAAGCGTCGTAGACGTGTAGTAGTCGTTTGCCAAGGATGCCTGGTTTATTGTTGTTTTTTCTCTGCGGAGAATGCCTGCGAGCGGTGCCAATCTAGTGGGGTGGTCTGGCAACTGCGGCACTGGGTGAAGAACTCATGTAAGTAGTCCTGGCACTCGTAGTCCAGCGCTGATCTTGGTGGTTCCTATTCCTGCGTAAATACCCCTGCCCACCCCGTAGGATCGTTGTGCCCACGCATTTTCGTGACACTCGCTTTGCTGCATGGCCCCCCTCCCCAGTTCACTGCTCGTAGTCCATCCGCACTTCTGCAACAGCTCCCTGCCCTTCTTGAACTTTCCCTATGTAGTGTAGTGGGCTAGGTCCTCCTCGTCCTTTCTCCTCTCTGCTGCTACTGTGATATGCTCTTCTAGCTGGTCGGATAATTGGGTCGGGTTGTGAATATGTAGCATAGGGTCTAGCATGAGCCATACGAGTTCGGTCGGGATACCCCAAGCTGGCCATGCCCGCCGTTTGCAAGCTCGTTGGCAATAGCGTAGCATAGCCCTTTTGTCGTCGGCGACCTGTTCTTCTAGTTCCGTGTCTATGGGTAGTCTGTCTACTGATGCGGCCGTGTATTCGCGATGCTGGTCTCGCTCGTGAGCTCGGTCGATCGGTATCGCCGCAAGCCCCCCATCTAGTGCCGATCGACTAAGTTATTCTAGCGAGTACGCCGTGGCCCAGTTTGTTTTTGGGGATCGGTAGTACCTCTTTTTGGGGCCTCGTCCGTTCCGCTGGTGCTGGATTCGTAGTCGGTGCATCTCTGCGAAGTTGCGCTGCTGGTAGGCCTCCCATATTTTCTCGACGACATGCGCCCTTCTCCCTTTCTCTACCTTCTCGGAGGAGGAGGAAGGGGGGGAGGAGGAGGTGGAGGAGGAGGTGGAGGTGGAAGGGGGGGAGGAGGCCCACGGGAGCGCTCCAAAACCCCGAGAGCATTCGAGGCAAGGGACCACAGCGAGCAGTGCCAGCGCGAGGCCGAACAGGGCAGTGCGCGGCTGCAGCAGGAGCCCGCGGGCCCGTTTTCGGGGGTCGTCGGGCCCAGGGGGCTGGTTCAAGACCAAAAGGCCCACATCGACCAAACACCTTACTTCAGCTTCTTGTGTGGACTTTACTGGGCACGCCTTTTCGGTCCAAGACGGCTCGAATGGTCCCCATGATCATCTCAAGACGATGCCCAAACCCCCCAAGACAGGCCCCCCAAAACGCGCCGTGCACGGACCGGTGAACACGGCTGAGAATCCGTTCCAAACAATGCCCCGAGAACCCCGAGATGGGGACCAAACTATACCGATGCCGCTACTCCCTGGACCTATCCCGGATTGCGTTCTGACCAAGATGTCGAGGCGAATCCAGCCGTGGCGACGAGGGTGGGGTAGTGATATCGGTGTCGCTTCCTTCTCTGACCATGAACAACATCAGGGATGACACCAACACTGCATACCTGGTGAGCCACGAAGTAGTTTGCGGCCAAGCTGTGCGCCCAAGCGCACGGCGAGGGGCTTGCCGAACGATTTGCGCAGCGCCCATGTAACATCTAAGTGCCACTTTGGGTCGAAACACATTGCAAAGTCTGCAACTGACACGTCCGCTCGATTAAGGTGATCTTGACGCTGGGTGGTGCATTTCAGAAGAATCAGTGGTGGGATGTAGCAGCATGCCACCCAGGCGATACGAAAGGCTTCGGACAATGCCGATTTGCCTACGTTGTCGTATGACTTGTCTGAGGTCGGGGAGACTGGGATAACCAAAAATAAGGGGTGGGAGTGGGCCGAGGGCACGCAGGGACAAGGGCGAGGAGGAGGAGCGGGACGAGGAGGGCCGAAGAGGACCAGGACGAGGTCGATGCTGGGAGCTCGCCCTCCGTCTCCTGCCAGTGCCCCCAGAGGCAAACTCATCGGCTCCGGTGCGGCCGTCTCGCGGCCCTCCGAGGCCGTCCCGCAGGGCCCCGCAGGGGCCGCGTGAGGGCCTGCAGGGGCCTCCAGGAGCCCAGCAGGGTCTCGAGAGCCGGGTGTCGGGCGGTGCGGCCGTCTCGGGCCCTGTCGGTGCCCTTCGAAGCAGGCCACGGTGGGCCCCAAGGTGGCCCAGGGAGGGTCCAACAAGGTCCCAGAAACCAGGTGTCGGGCCAAGGGGGCTGGCCGCTCTTGTCGGGACGGGCGAGAAGGGGGATAGTAAAGGGCAGGGTTGGGGATTTGCTAACATGAGGTGGGTGCTCACTTCCCAGCTAATGGTAGCACTGGTGTGGCGACTCCTGTACTCAGATCGCGTGCCCTCGGCCTGTGTTCGCATGCCTGGAATTGCGCTGGGAGCACACGTGCTTGCCAGAATGTAGATGCGTGTGGTGCCCTGCCCGCGCGTTCCACTATGGCCGTGCGTTTGCCCACGCATCTATGAACGCAAGATCGATCCATGCGCGCTCAACGCGCTGAACGGGCAGCGCGCGCGAGGCACTCGCACGCGCGCGCGCGCACAAGGACGCGCGCAATCACGAAGGCTGCACGCGTGCGTGACACGACTCAGCAGGGGTGCGTTCCCCAAAACGCGGGAAGAAACATTCACCCCATCCCCAACCCGCTCGTCCTACCTCCTCCGTCTCTTCCCCCTCCCCCCGTGCACTCAACCAGGTATATGGAGCTGATCCGGTGGGACACCAGCTACATGCAGCTAGCTTCTCGCCAAACTAGCTCCAAGCAGCTAGTTCGGCGCGAAACTAGCTGCATGGAGCTGGTTTGCGCCGAGCTAGCTTCGCGCATGTAGTCCGGCGCCAGGCCCAACTGCGCGCAGCCAGTGTTCCTCGACGGACGCCTCGACGTAGCAGCGCGGAGATTCTCATAGATGAAAACAAAAAACAGCCCGGAATCAGCTGCTGTAGCTGGTTCTCTTAGCAAGTTTGCTGCGCCCGTCTGGGCGCTGTCGTTGATCGCAGGCCACCCGCTGATCAAAGACAACGCACAGCTGGGCGCAGCAAGCGTCGCGCCTGCTCGTGCCCCAGACGTCGAGCTGATGCCTTTGCCCGCGCTGCACGCCCTGAGCCATTAACAACTCCCCCCTTTTACGCCGATTCCCCCGACGCCCCGACGCATCGCTCAGGAGGGCCGTTAAACCTACTGGGAGCTGCGAAACGCGCGGGGAACTCATCTTCGTGATATCACGTTCGCACACAACGCCCGCGCCGCGCCTCCAAGCACACGCGTTCGGATCGACAGCGCCGTGATCGAGTTCCAGACCGCCTCACCCGACTCCCTTGCGCCAGACGGCCAAAAGCGCCTGCCTGAACAGTGCCGCCCCGGACCGCGCGTTTCGAGGCTCGCTCGGTTCTGCGCACGCTCTGGAACCACAGAGTTCGCACGACAATCATGCTCGGGCGGAAGCGCGAAGGAAGGCGGCTAGAGAGGAGAGGGATGGGGAGACACAGGGAGAATCGGCGCTCGGGGGGGAGCAAGCGTAGCTACGCTGCTCGGCGTGTCAGACCAGCAGCAGGTATCAAATTCCGCCCCCCCCTTTCCCTATCTCCCCCTTTCGTCCAGCCCGATCTTGAGATTTTGTTCGGGCCCTCTTGGGCCGTCTCGGAGCCCTCGAAGACCGTCTTGGAGGGCCCTAACATGGCTCTAAGGAAGTCCAATATGGCTTCCTGAGGGGCCCAGAAGTGCCCAACAAGCCCCCTTGAGCTGTTACCTGGATCTTTGGCCCCGCTTGGGGCCCCGAGCTCGGAAGACCCCGAGAAGGCCCACAAGGGACGCGCGAACAGTAGTTTCAGCTGTGCTCTTGTGGCGGTTGCTCTGTCGGTTCTCGGCCCGTCTTGCACTGCGCGATTTCGGGAATTGTCCCACCCGTGACGCCACGCGAGATAGGCGGCAAACGAGCGGGGGAGTGCAGAGGATGGCCAGACTGCGGGAGAGCCTCGCCCACGGGTGGGGGCGCGGGGGGAGCGAGGATGGGGAAGGGGAGGGGGAGGAGGACGACCAGTGTAGACCCAAGATGCGTCAGCGATGTTGTAATAACCCCCCCGCTCCAAGTTCCCTCTTCACAGGTCCCCACAATAATGAATGCTCATTACTAGAAACGCCCAATTGGAAGACAACCGTTTGAGAATCCTCCAGTGTGCCAACACACAATGCCTGGGACGTCAGAGCCGAGAATCAACGTAACTGCTCGTCTCGACAATCCGAAATCGTACCAGCACATCGTTCCTGGCACTACAACGCAGTGAATCAACGCAACTGCTGCGTTCTGGCAACCCTGAATCGTGACAGAACGCCAGCCCTGTGACTTCAACCACACGAAGCCTTGAATCTGTTGCAATTTGTTCAAACGAATGTGAGCGGCGCTAACGCGAAAGCCACATGTTGAAAAAACACCCACCCTCCATCGGCGAATCAGCTGCGAACTTTTAACACGAATGCGCGCGGCGCTAAAGCGAGAGCCACATGTTGAATCAGACCCGCCCTCCATCCGTGCAGCTGCTGCCAACGTCTACACAAATGCGCGCGGCGCTACCGCGAACACCACATTTTGAAGACGTCCCACCCTCCATCCACAAAACTTTTGCTGCAAACGTGTGAGACGAACGTGCGCGGCGCCAACGCGAGAGCATTTTTTTTCAACGACCCGCCATCCATGAAACTGCTGCAAGCCTCTAAGACGAATGTGCGCAGCGCTAAGGCAAGAACCACAGTTTGAAAACGGCCCGCCCTCAATCCGCGAAGCTGTTGTACATTTCAAGCTGCAAGATCCGAGTTTGCGACTCAGCCTAATGCGAGATGCCTCTGGTGCGACTGAGAGAATATATCTCTAAGGAGAAGATACGAAGGAGGACGGAGAGGAGGAATAGGAACGACGGCGAGGAACGATAATGACGATGAGGGCGATGATGAGAGTGAGGAGGATGTGGAGTGAGGGTGAGGATGGTGAGGAGCGCCTCACCCCCGCGCCCGAACCCGAACTGCGCCCCGCCGGCTTACTGAACGACTGACCCACGGATTGACTCACATATTAACCTACTTGCCTACCAGTCGACTGGCCTACTATTAACTCACTGATCAACTCACTAACCAACCCACTGCCCTACTGACCTACTTGCGTACTGGGGTGCTGCCTGATTGGCCTCCTGACCTGCCGGCTTACTGCCTTATGGACCTACTGAGCTATCTGACCTGGTGACTGACTTGCTGACCTACTGAACGACCGAAGCCGACCTACTGACCCGCCGATGTGCGCACCTGCTGACCCGCGGACGTTCTGCCACCATGACTCGCTTAAACGCGGCACCGCTCTTATAAAACTTAGAACAAACTACATGGGAAGAAATCACAGCAACAAAAACACATCATCCAAAACACAAGAAACACGAAATACCTAGAACCTCCGCCAAGACCCCCCCCATCTGGGCTGTTTTTTTTTTCATGGGGGGTCGAAGGAAATTTCCTCGCTGGGCTTCTAAAGTCCCAATTTCGGAAAACCCCACTTGACCAAAAACAAAATCCCTTTTGGAGGTTTCTCGCTGAGCTTCCCATCCGGCCCCCCAAACAAAAAAACCCTTAGGGTTTATTTTGGATGAGGTTTCGGGACATTCTCCGCCCCGGACCACCCCGAAACCTTCCTGAGAGTTCCTTTGGGGAAATTGAAAAAGGCTCGCCCTGGGACCCTTCCACAAACCCCCCTTCAACCCTCAAGTAGGTTTTTGGGGTGTTGCGGCGGTTTCGTCCGGGGGGGGCTCCCTACACTTTCCCAAAAGCCTTCTGACGAAGTGTTTGGGGGGGATCTGGTGGGGAGCCACTGAGACCTTCGGTGGAGCTCACTATGGGGCCACGAAGCGCTGTACTGGGTGGGTGAAACGCAGGGAGCACGGGCTGTGGTGGGTGGTGGCGGACGCATGCGGGCGGTGCCAGTGGGACCTTCGGTGGCGCTCCCTATGGGGCCACGAAGCGCTGTACTGGGTGGGTGAAACGCAGGGAGCAAGGGCTGTGCTGGGTGGTGGCGGACGCATGCGGGCGGTGCCACTGGGACCTTCCGTGGAGCTCCCTATATGGGGCCACGAAACGCTGTACCGGGTGGGTGAAACGCAGGGAGCAAGTGCTGTGCTGGGTGGTGGCGGACGCATGCGGGCGGTGCCACTGGGACTTTCCGTGGAGCCCCCTTTATGGGGCCACGAAGCGCTGCACTGGGTGGAGCAATGGCTGTACTGGGTGGTGGCGGACGCATGCGGGCGGTGCCGCTGGGACCCTCGGTGGAGCTCCCTATGGGGCCACGAAGCGCTGTACTGGGTGGGTGAAACGTAGGGAGCAAGTGCTGTGCTGGGTGGTGGCGGACGCATGCTGGCGGTGCCACTGGGACCTTCGGTGGAGCTCCCTATGGGACGAAGCGCTGTACTGGGTGGGTGAAACGCAGGGAGCACGGGCCGTGCTGGGTGGTGGCGGACTCATGCGGGCGGTGCCATTGGGACCTCCGGTGGAACCCCCCTTTATGGGGCCACGAAACGCTGTACTGGGTGGGTGAAACGCAAGGAACAAGAGCTGTGCTGGGTGGTGGCGGACGCATGCGGCCGGTGCCACTGGGACCTTATGGAGCTCCCTATGGGGCCACGAAACGCTGTACCAGATGGGTGAAACGCAGGGAGCAAGGGCTGTGCTGGGTGGTGGCGGACGCATGCGGGCGGTGCCACTGGGACCTTCGGTGGAGCTCCCTATGGGGCCACGAAGCGCTGTACTGGGTGGGTGAAACGCAGGGGGCAAGGGCTGTGCTGGGTGGTGGCGGACGCATGCAGGCGGTGCCACTGGGACCTTCGGTGGAGCCCCCTTATGGGGCCACGAAGCGCTGTACTGGGTGGGTGAAGCGCAGGGAGCAAGGACCGTGTTGGGTGGTGGCGGACGCATGCGGGCGGTGCCACTGGGACCTTCGGTGGAGCTCCCTATGGTGCCACGAAGCGCTGTACTGGATGGGTGAAACGCAGGGAGCAAGGGCTGTGCTGGGTGGTGGCGGACGCATGCGGGCGGTCCCACTGGGGGCTTCGGTGGAGCTCCCTATGGGGACACGAATCGTTGTGCTGGGTGGGTGAAACGCATGGAAGAAGGAGGAGGGAGGGGAGGAGGGGGAGGAGGGGGAGGATGAGGAGAGGAGAAGAGGAACGCGGGGACCGTCTCTTCAAAACGAGGACCCAACACCACAGGATGGTTGGGAAAAACCTAACTGAATCGGCTTTGGGATGGTTCTTGGGAGGAAAAACATAGCCCTTCCAAAAACCTTCCGGAAGGGGGGTGGGTGGGGCAGTTCCAGGGGGGAAACCTGACCTAAACCCACCCAGAAAAGGCCTGAAGGGTTTCTTTGGGGGGGGGTCCAGGGGGGACAACTCCCCAACAACGAGAGGAACAAACAACCCGAGGGAATGTTGTTGAGGGGGGGCCTGGTGGGGCAAGCCTCTCTGAACCCAGGGGGGTAGGGTTTTGTTGTCCAAGGTGGGGGGGGGCTGCCACTCTCTACTGAGGACGAGGAGGACGAGGAGGGAGAGAGGAGGAGGAGGAGGAGGAGGAGGAGGAGGAGGAGGAGGAGGAGGAGGAGCAGGAGAGTAGGAGAGCAGGAGAGCAGGAGGAGGAGGAGGAGGAGCAGGAGGAGGAGGAGGAGGAGGAGGCTTCCGAGAAGCTGCCGAACGGCCTCCAAGAGGCCTCCAAGCAGCTCCACGGGTCGGTCGGTCGGGGGGCCCCTTCCCAAGAGCCGGCAGGACTCCAAAACGTGCTCCCAGACCCCCATGTGGGCCGACGACCACGGCGGACCAGCACGGCAAACCATTTGTGTGACCTCCTTTCGTCGGGGGCGGCCAGGAGGGGGGCGTCCAAGAGAGGGGGGCGCAAATCATGGCCAGCGGCGTGTGCGCGGCCCAGGGGGGGGCCAGGGCCGTAATGAAGTAAGAAGAGATGCCATGAAATCTGAGGAAATATCATGGCCCACGGCATGATATCCACCCCCCTCTAGTCATCACCACTCTCTTTGCCGCCCGCGATTTCGACTCAGCCAGCTCGGGCGTAACCAATCGCGTGATGTACCCACCCTCCCCACTCACTGTCGGTGCCCAGCGAGCAAAGCCACGTGCGCTCTCGCTCGCAGTCCAGCCAGGGTGGCGGGACGGACCGAAGGCCATCAGACCATATCAGACCTGCTGGGCACCAGGACGGAAACCGCATCTCACTTTGTGATGGCCCGAGATCGTTGGATTGTCCGTTCTTTCTCCTCTTACGGCCTCTCTTCCCCTCGTCCTGTCGAATTCAATGGGAGTCTTGGAACCCTCTTCGGCTGTCTGGAAATACTCTCGGGATGTCTTCGGGCCCTCTTGAGCCGCCTTGAGGCCCTTCAAGAGCGATTTCAAGGCGATGCAAAAACACAAGTTGGAACATGCGATGTTGGAGATTGATCATGCGCTTAAGGATGTCCCTAGCGGAATCGCCATTTCGGCAATCGCGCGGGAGCTATCGGACTGTTTGGACGGTCTGCTGTCGGAATGTCGTGATCTCCCCGTTTGCACCGCCCGCTTTCGAGAACCAAGTGTTTTCCACGTTTGGACCGCCCGCTGTCCCAACAACGCATTTTCCCAACTTGGACCGTCCATCTGTGCTCGGAACTGTCACAGGGAGTGCAGAAACCATGAAAATTCACAGCTTGGGTCGCCAGCCCTTCAGAACTATGCGTTTTCACCGTTTGGATCGTCCGCTGTCCGACTTGAATGTTTTCCCCGTTCGGACCGCCCGCTTTCCAGAACCATGCGTTTTCCACGTTTGGACCCGGGAGGCTCTCGGGCCGTCTTCGGGCTCCCTTGAGCAGCCTGGCCTTCTTGGGAGCCTCTTGGGCCGTCTTGGAACGACCTCGGCGGCACCTTAAACTTAGGTCTGGCATGTCCCCCTACAGGCAGATTTTGGACGATAAAAAATAGTCAAACAATGCACCAAAATTCCCCCAAAATGCACAGAACATCGCCCCCAGACTGTTTTTTACTATTTTGGAATATTCCATCTGTAGAGGGGCACAGCCCGACGTAACCTCAAGCCCTCGGGGCCTGTCGAGAACTTGAGCGCGTGAGAGAACGGCCGCAGGCCGCTGGCCCGAGGGGAAAAACGCGCATCTTGTGCCCCCTATGCGGCCATGCCGGGGATCCTGCTGGAGCCTTCTTGGGACGTCCTTGGAAAATTCGTGGGCTGCCTGCCTGGAGGCCATCTCGTGCTGCCCGCCTGGCTGCTTGTCGTCGACTTCTTCGGCGTCTGAGCCTCCCACCTTCCTCGCGGCCGTCCCCCTCCTCCCTTGCACGCCGGCCAATTCGCTAGCCAGTGCCCATACCTAGCTGCTCGCTGGAGCGGATTTCGCCGCCTCGCCGCTGACGAAAAAAAACTGTCTGGAGGCCTTCTTGACCATATGGGGGTCATTTTGGTCCGTCCTCTAGGCCTCAGTTGGACCATTTGCAGGCCTTGCAATAGCGATGCCCCAAACGACGTCGCAAATACGTAATTTCTTGAAGGTGCCCCTAGCGAAGTCGCCATGTTGGGCAAGACCAGGGCCAAAACGACGCCGACACCATCTCATTTGTGCGAGGATGTCCCTGACGAAACCGCCATGTTGGGCAAGAGCGACGTCGACAACATTTCATGTGTATGATGATGTCCAAATGGGGCGAAGCCGCGACTTAGACGACGCCGGTAGCATCTAATTGCTGCGAGGATGTATCTAGCGAAATCGCCCCTCGGGCAAGAGCGAGGTCGACATCATCTTATGCTTGCGGGGTCCCCAGCGACATGGAAATTTGTTGGGCGGAAGTGGGGCGTCCTAGAGCCATCTTCTCGGGCTGTCTTGGCCGTCTAGAAGCCGCGACCCCAAGACATCTCAGCCTTGTCTGGGGATGTCCGCAGCAAAATTGCCATTTTGGCGACTGGATCCCGGCGGGTCAAGCTGCCAACCCCCTTCAAGCCGTCTAGCGGATCGAACGATGTGCGCACTTTCCGCCATCCACCGCCCCATGCGGCGTGCCACAGGGGCGCACGGCGTGCTAGATGTTTGGGCGTGCTGCTTCTGATGCAAAGAACTTCCACTGAGGTCTCGGCCCAACCCGCCGCCGTGCGGAAAGCCCCGCCAAGATCGTTCTGCGTTGGCCTCTCCCCACAAGACGGCCCCAAGATGGTGACGATGGCTTTCAGGATGGCCAATCTGGCCTCAAGAGAGCCCAAGATGGCCGCAAGATGCACCTGAGACGGCCCAGTATGACCTCAAGGTGGCCTGAGTAAGACTGCCAAAAAGGCCCATAAAAGGCCCCAAGATGGCCCCAAGACGGCCCAAGTGGCTTCTAGGAGGTCCGCCAGAACGGCCCAAAGGGGCCAACATCAGTGATGCTCCGAAGGTTGTTGATTGATTTTGGTAGTTCCTTCTGCTCGGCCCTCCGACGGCCCAAACCCGCCCAAGAGACCCCCCAGATCGCCCCCAAGGCCTCACGTACACGCCGGTCGGAAGAAGTAGGTCAAATCACGAAGTAGGAAGGCGGATCAAGTAGATTGGGTTCAGGCCCTCCCAGAGAATAACATAGCATACTTAAGGCATATCGGCCCTTGAAGCAGGAAGGCGCTTGAAGTAGATTGGGATCTGGGAAGCCAAAAATACCAACTTTCAACTACTGGCTTGTATGGCACTATGACGGCCCAAGAGGTCCCAAGGCGGCCCCAAGAGGGCCCTGAGATGGCACACAAGGCTCATAAAACGCTCTGAAAACCCCAAGACGGCCAAGAGCGGGCCCCAACACGGCTTCCGACGGCGTCAGACAAGCCAGGGACGCCTTATGACTGCCAAGAGGCCCGGAAGAAGCCTCCCAGGCCGCTAAAGACCCGAGGAAGCCACGGAGAGGTCTCCAACTGGCCCCCAGGAAACTCTCAGGAGGCTCCAAGAGTGCCCCCACACACAGGTGCAACATTTTTCCTTAGGACACGCGCCATTTTCAACGCGAGTCGCACATATTAAGGGGCGGTTTCCCTTGCGGCGGTCTGGCCCCACCGACCGACCGACCGACCGACGACGACGATGACGACGAAAACAATGAACAACAACGAACGACGACAACGACAACGACGAACGACGACGACGACGACGACGACGACGACGACGACGACAAGGACGCCAACGATGACGACCAACCGACCGACCGACTGGCTGGCCGGCCGACGGACGACGAACGACGACGACGGCGACGACGACCGTCCGACCGACGATGACGCATGACGGCGACGAACGAACGACCGACGAGCCCACCGACCGATCGACAAGCGACCGAGCGCCCGACGACGACGACAACGAACGACGACGACGACGACAACAAACGACGACGATGACGACCGACGAGCAACGACGACGGCAACGATGACCGTCCGACCGACGACAACCGACTGCGGCGAACCAAAGACGACGAACGACGACGACGACGACGACGACGACGACGACGACGACGGCGACGACGGCGACGACGACAACCGTCCGACCGATCCTACAGACTGACCGGCAACGACGGACGCCGTCGTAAAATTCTAGAAAACGGACCGCGGCGGGCTGGAGTCAAAGTCTAGAACAACTGAACCAGGTAAGGTACAATTGTAGAAAAGGACTTCCGCCTCCTCTCGGTGTTCATTGAAGCTCACTCCCCCGCCCCCCGGGCTCCGTTTCCCATTATTCGTAACAAGTAAGAAACGCAGGTGAGTCGACCACCTCGTGCTCCGAATGCTGCCAAAATTTTGACTTTGAAACCATCCACTGGGGCCGAACCAACCCAGATCAGCCCAATTCCAATGCAAAACAATCCCCAAACCCGCCAGAATCTACCCCTGAAGAGGCCCCCCGGACGCCCAAGACGAACCCCAAAAAACTGCGTGGCCCAGCTTGTGCTGCCTTACAAGACCATGACCTAGGCGCGCTCGGGAGACCATCCCGACTCCCAGAGCGGATAGCTTCATGCGCTCTTCAAGATTCCCTGCTTCTTCCCATATGCGTAGAAGTGTCCGTGCTGTGGAGCTGTCAGCCAATACATCGGGCCTCGCCCCTCGACATTCCTGTCCACGCGTGTCACAACGCCTCTGAAGACCCAGGAGTCCCGAGTTCTGTGGTCCACGCCCTTGCTTCCCCCGCTGTGCCAGGAGGAGCAGGGCAAGCGACCGGTGTCAATTGAATACAGAGGCTCCTCCATGGTTGCACTCCAATGCGCAATGCCCGCCCCCTCCCCGAAAACCAGATTTGAGAAACAATTCGCACCGATCTGAAAAGGCTCCCAAGAGGCCTTATCCTCTTCCTTCTCCTGATGCTTCTGCGTAGCCTCTCTCCTCCTCCGCTCGCCCGTCGTTCTCACCTCCTGTCGTTCCCCGTTCGTCGTCTCCTCTGCTGGGGTCTGGCCGGCTTCTCGATCGAGGAGTCCTCAATGGATCAACGGGATGGGGACCTCTGCACATTTTGTCACCGACTTGGGCACATTGCGCATGCGCGCCCCGCGTCCGCCGCTCCTGATGCTCCGTTGACATGAACATGTGGAGATCCGCCGCCGCCGCCGCCTCCTCCTGATGCTCTCCCCCGAAGGGTTTCCACTACGGCTCGGGAAACACATAGTTCGATTTGTTGCCCAGGCTTTGACCATAACTTTCGGCCACATCGGCGCTTGCAGGAGGCGGCGGTGATTCGCCGTAGGCATCTTCGATACTCGATGGCCCATGTCCAATGCTCAGCAAGCCTAAGATATGGCATCCTGAACGCAGGCTTGCTGTGCGACACCAAAGCGTAGACGCCACCCGGCTTCAGCACGCGGTACACGTGTGAAAGTAGGGCCTCTGCGCGAGCCGCCGCCATTCCGCTTGTGGCAAGGGTGTCCAGGAGCCCTTTGTCGAACACGGCATCGAAGCTCGCATCCTCGAAGTCCAGCTCGCAAGCGTCCATCCTCAGCAGACGGAGGCCCTCGCAGCCATCCGCCAGGCGCGCGCCCTTCTCGACGGCGACCTCGGATATGTCGATCCCGGTCGCGCTCTTCCAGCCGATCTGCCACAGACAGCGCAGCACCTCAGAGGTGCCACAGCCCACCTCTGAGGGGAGCCAAGACGGGCGGGATTGGATGAAGGGGTCCTGGGACACACAAATAAACAGACACAAATCCCAAGATTCCCCCTACTTTCCCATGTTTTCTGGATGTTCGTCTTCCGTCCCATATCCCATATTTTCCCATACTCTGCCTGGGAGTCGACGATGACTTGTGTCTGTGCTTTTGCTACCCCTCTGATTGGATCGGGGGGGGGAGGCATCGGCCAAGACTCGACGACACCTCGGCGACGGGGCCCCCTCCGCTAGCGAAACGGTCCGCCTCCGGACAGGGTGGGGCCCCGATTGGGCGCCGATCCCAGACACCCGACGCCGTGAAGTGCTCACGCCGACGCCGTGGATCGTTCACACTGTGGGCCCCTGGAGGTCGCGACCCCCTTCCCAGGGACTGGCGTCCCACCCCGAGCCGTTCCCTGACAGCCCTGGGGCCCGGCAGCGGGCCCCAGAGGCCCGAACTTGGAGAATCACTTTTTGCGTCGGCGGCTTGGCAGAAAAACTGCGCTGGCGGAGGGGCGAACTAAACGGGGGCACCGTGGTAGCGAATTGCGCCACCATGCAGGAACCGGGGAAAAAGGAAGGAAGGGGTGGCGGCCGAAGGAGGGGGGGAAGCGAAGCGAGGGCCGCTCAGGGGGACGGGTCACGCCCGCAGACTTGGAGAAACACGTTCCGCCGTGATTTCTTCATGGAGTCCCCACGATTCCCCCCTGAGCCCGTCCGGCGTGTGAGCCCACTCGACCCCCGAATGGGCCGCCGAACGAGCCCAAGTCCGACAGGGTGGTGCGAAGTTGGCCCGCTCGGCAGCCGAATGGGCTCAATCCCATGTCCACTCGGCGGCGACAGGGCTCGGACGCCGTCGGACGCCGAGCCCTGGCGTACCCGGTCGCCGCGCCCGACTTCGTTGTGAACCCTGCAGGTCTGCGTCGCGCTTCTCAAGGTCGACCCAAAGACCTGTCCTGGGATGCGCATGGGCAGCATGTCGGGTCTGATCCAGCCTCCATGTGGCGGGTTCCGGAAACCCTGAACCCCAACACAATGTCATCTATTGGGGGCGCATCTTTCACTTCCGCCAGCTTCCGTCTGCTTCCGCCGGCGGAGGCGGCCTCGTTTCACGTCCGCCGCCCTTCCGCTGAGGAAGAGATGGTAACTCCTTCGACCCTCGAAGGCGAGGCCCTTTCTGGAACGCTCCATGTGGCCTTCTCCTCCTCCTCCTCCTCCTCCTCCCCTCCTCCTCCTCCTTCTCCCCTCCTCCTCCTCCTCCTCCTCCTCCTCCTCCTCCTCCCCCTCCTCCTCCCCCTCCTCTCCTCCTCCTCTCCCTCCTCCTCCTCCTCCTCCTTCCTCCTCCTCCTCCTCCTCCTCCCCCTCCTCCCCCTCCTCCCCCTCCCCTCCTCCTCCTCCTATCCTCCTCCTCCTCCTCCTCCTGCTCCTCCTGCTCCTGGCTCCTGCTCCTGCTCCTCCTCCTCCTCCTCCTCCTCCTCCTCCTCCTCCTCCTCCTCTCCCCCTCCTCCTCCTCCTCCTCCTCCCTCCCTCCTCCTCCTCCTCCTCCTCCTCCTCCTGTCCTCCTCCTCCTCCTCCTCCTCCTCCTCCTCCTCCTCCTCCCTGCTCCTGCTCCTCTCCTCCTCCTCCTCCTCCTCCTCCCCTCCTCCTCCTCCTCCCCCTCCTCCCCCTCCTCCCCCTCCTCCTCCTCCTCCTCCTCCTCCTCCTCCTCCTCCTCCTCCTCCTCCTCCTCCCCCTCCTCCCCTGCCCTCCTGCGCCCCGCTGCTGCTCGGCTCGTGGCGACCCCGAGAGCGGCAGCAGCCTCGACCCTGGAGCCGCCCAGACACCTCGACCAGGGATCACCGAGCCTCGGCCCTGCTCCTCGGCGACGGGGCCCAGTCGGGGAGGCGCAGGACTCGGGCTCGGGAGGGGCCCTCGGGGGTGCCCCGACGAGACCGCCAGGGACCATGCCAAGACCCAGTGAGACATCTGCCGCGAGCTGCCGCTGCAGACATCGCACGAAAGCTGGACCGTTGACATTCGCGCCGCGGCCGTCCCCAACGCGGCGGCAGGCCCGGTCTCAGCACAAGCTTCCTGGCGCCCCCCCGACACCTCCAGCAGCCGCTGCCGGCCGTTCGGGGGCGGCAGGCAGCGCAGCAGCGGCCCGCGCAGGGCCTCGAAGCCCAGGTACCTCCGCGGCTCCTTGCGAGGCCCGCTCGGCGCCCGACCCCACTCGGCCGCCGAAATGGCCCCGACTCTGGATCCGCCGTCCTGTAATCATTTCTCCTGCTTGCAATGCTGTCGGGAACGCAACCCAACCGCTGCGACAACGAAACTGCTGTAATTTCCGCCTCAGAACAGACTGGCTATTTCCGCAAACGTACGGCGGCAACAGCGATGGCAAATTGGAGCGGAAATCGGCATCAAAGGACTTCCGAAATCGCCCAGAGCACGGCGGATCGCAGTCAGGGGTGATCGAGCCCCGTCTTAGCGGTGCGCACAGAGGGGTAGGGAGAGGGGGGAAGGCTTCTTGGAAGGAGGCTGTTTCTTAGAAGGCGCCGGCCCTGCATATACAACAAAGGCCCGCGCCTTCTAAGAAGCAGAGACGCTTCTAAGCAGCCTTCCGCCCTTCCCCCTGCCCCCCTTCTGCGCGTGGCCGAAGCGGATCGAGCCCCTTCGGCTGCCGAGCGGGCCATTGTCGCACCACGCTGTCGGAATTGAGCATCGTTTATCCGATCCCTATCCCCAGCGGCGTGGCCTGGGCCCCACTGGCCGATTTAACCCTCTAAATGGTGAATTAGGCCGTTCCCTTCGGTTTTCGAGGGGGGCATCCCCAACTGGGGGGTTCATCTGGTGGGGGTCTCGAAGGGGATGTGGATGGGGATCGGGGTCGGTTCAACGATACTGACGAGTCGAGCCCTCTCGGCGGCCCGGCGGCCGAGCGCGCTCCGACGCCGAGCGGGCCCCGAAGGGAACCAGTCGTAGGGCCCGTCGCCGCCCTCGGTGTGCCGCGCATCCCAGTACACCAGGCCCAGGGACGGGTCCCCGTAGGGCGGTGGGGCCTCCAGGCCGGCGGCGGTGGTGCCCCCGTAGTGCCGCGTCCAGCCCTCGTCGGCTACGGCAGGTTTGCGTCGCGTCGACCCTGGCGTTGGTTCCTGACACCGCGGGGATCGTTCAAACTTGAACGATCGGCCCCTTCAAAAAGGCCCGATCGTTCAAGGATGGGCCGATTCTGGGCCACAGGCGGCGTTCAACCTTAAACGCCCGCGCTGGGGTCGCCGCGGTCGACACGACGCGAACCTGCCGAACACACAATCGGGGAGACGAACAACTCGGGTTTGGGGGACTCGGCTTGGCCTGACGGGGCCGTCCGGAAAGTGACGAGACCCACTCGGAGAAGTTTGACGCGAGCTCCCGCTGCAGGCATACAACGAACACTGGTCCGTCAAAATCCAGGACGGCCTCGTCAAAAAAATCGGATAGACCGAGATCCGGCGATCTCGAATCTTAAGTTTTCCCGCCGCAAGGGCGACCCCCCATACGCGTGACCCTTGGTGCGCGGCTTGCGTTGCCCTGGGAGGCGGCCCCGCGTCGCCCCCCAGGAAGCCCGCGCACCAGGGACCGCCCTGGCGAAGGGACACTCGCCCCTGAGATCCGACGACGCGAGAAAAAGGAGCATCACGAGAAATCACAACCCGCACCCCAAACCACATCTTTCGGTGGCATGTCTCGAGCCGGGTCGATCTTTGAGGGCCCCGGCGCCCGAAGCCGGGCGTGTGAACAAGGTGCAACGCAGGGCTCTCAAGGCTTGCGTATACAGCCAGCCTCTGCCGCTGGCGCTGGTGCCCCTGCGGCGCCTGCGGAGCGCCCCGCCGCCCTTGGGCTCGCCGCAGACGGCCCCGCTGGCGCCGGCGGCGCTGGTGCCTCCGCGGCACCGCTAGCGCTGGCGGCGCCTCCGCGCCCCGCCGCCCCAGGGCTCGCCATGGTGGGCGGGAACGGGCCTCCCCCCCGACTCCGGATCCGCCGTGGTTTGGGCGATTTCGCAGGCAAGGCGGGAACTCCCGCCGTACGGCCCACGCTCCTTGAATGCAAATTGCCGCCCCACTTTGCCGTCGCTTTTCCGTAATACTTCTGCGGCAATTGCCGCCCGAAGTACTGTTTCCGTGTCCGAGGCGGCAATTTCCGCCCGACTTTTTCGCATCGTTTGGGTTGCATTTCCAACACAATCTTCAGCCGGAAACTCCAGCAAAGAACGGCGGGTTCAGGGTCAGGGGAGTTGGCGCTCGCCAGCTGCAACGATGGTCGGATTAGCGGAGCGCTGCAGGGCCGAGAGCAGCGCCCTCCCGTTGAGGGCGCGAGCGGCGCAGTGGGCCATGGCCACCTCTGGCATCTGCACCCGTCGCAGCCCACTGCTGAAGAGTCTCCAAATAGCCAGGCGAAGTCTCCAGGCGATCCGAGGGTTGACTCCTAGATCTGGCGCGTACGATGATACTTTTGATATAACAAAATTGGGGCACATTCGTCATCGACACCTGGGGGTCCCAAGGAGCCTCAGGGCTTGCCACGTGAGGCGAGGGAGGACGAGAATCGATATCCAGACGAAAGACCCAGCCATGTGCAGCTGCGAGTACCGCAAGGCGGGTGATACGAAAGAGGGCCGATCGAACTACGAGTGGCGTGTGATCGGAGGTTGGCGGGTGAGACCGCAGTGACACGTGAGGTGCTTCTACCAGGAAGTCGTTTCGTTTCGATCGTGGCGCGCATGCGGGCGAAGCGAACCTGCGCGAGTGCCCGCCCCAGTAGGGGCCGAACCATACCAAAATGTTTCGCCCTCTGGGTCCGGTCCGTGGCCCCCAACTGTCTGGATTGTTGTCCCAATGGTTGTTCCGGCGGATGTCCCGATGGATGTCCCGATGGTTGTCCGATAGGTCGTCCCGATGCTTCTCCCGATGGATGTCCCGATGGTTGTCTCGATGGTCGTCTCGCCTGCAGTTGTCCCGATGGTCCCGATGGTTGTACTGGTGGTTGTCCCGATGGTTGTCCCGATGGTTGTTCCGATGATCATCCCGGTGGTCGTCGCAAAAGTTGTCAGACGGTCGTCCCGATGGTTGTCCAAATGGTTGTCCCGATGGTTGTCCTGATGGTTGTCCCGATGATTGTCCCGATGGTTGTCCAGATGGTCGCCCCCGATCGATGAATAGTTGGATAGACAGATAGCATGGTAGTGATTGGTAGTGAGGTAGACAGGTAGTGAGACCGATCGATAATGATAATGACAGATATATGATTGATTGTTGTCCTGATGGTTGCCCCGATAGATAGACAAAGAGATCGCCTGAGTTTCCTTCAACGGTACTTGCACTTAGGGTTCTTCCTTGTCTTCTAAAGAACTGGGCCTGCGGGCCGCTCTGGCTGGTATGTGGCCGCCTCATCGCATCTCATCGCCGCCCGTCGCATGGGCCTGCGGGCCGCTCTGGCCGCCATGTGGCCGCCGTCGCCGCCTCGTCGCCTGGCCATGCGGGCGGCTGTGGCCGCCATGTGGCCGCCGTTGCCACCTCATCGCCGCCCACCGCCTCGCCGCCCGCGTTGCATTGTTTCGCATTGTTTCGCACTGCGTTGCTTTGCACCGTTAACTCTTCTTAATAAAAAAGAAATAGACCCCATCCCTCCTCTGATTATCCCCACCCTTTTTTCGTCTTGCAATTTACATACGATTATGTCCCATCGTTCATCTTAAATATGAACTCGCACCATCCCAGCCGAGCCGGTATCGACCCCCCCCGCCATCCTTCCTGGAGAAAACACTACGCGCGCGCAGTCGTTGACCAACAATCTTCCGTTTTCAAGAACCCCTTGCAAAAAACTTGACGAAGTGCACACGCGCGCGTCGTCGCGCGAACATGCCGAAATCCTTCAAAAACCCGCGGTTTCGTAAGGAATTCAAGCCGAGTGTCCAAGCAACATATAAAAGACACATGGCTTCGCAACACGGAGCTTAAAAAAAAAACTCGCGCGCGCTCTTGCGAACTTAAAAAAAATGTTTTCGTTTTCAACGTGTCCATAACATGCTACCAAAAGGGTTTCACGCGTGCGCGCATGTCGAACTCGTTCAAACGGTCTTGCGCGCATTCTGTCGCAAGAACCCTTTTGTGCAAAACATGAAACGAAGTGCGCGCGCGTCGTCGCGCGCGCATGCCGAAATCAGTCAAAAACCCTCGGTGTCGTAAGGATGTCAAAACCGACGTCGCGAAGCCATATGCAAACACATGGTTTTGCAACATCGGTTTTCAACAAAAAACCTGCGCTCGCGCTCTTGCGAGTTCTCCTTAAAACCACAAGTTCTCATCATTGCAATGGAATTATGCCAAACGGGCCTCTCGCACCGCATGCCGAAATCATTCGCACGCCCTTGCGCGCGTGCTGGGGGGGGGCACGATCACTGTCAAATCCGCCGACCGTGTCAGCGTGTGCAGGGTGTCTAACTGGTCCCGTCGACGGGGAGCCTTCTTTCGTCCCCTCCTTCCCATCCTCCTGTCCCGTCGGGGGAGAGGGAGAAAGAGGGAGAGAGAGAGAGAGCCCCGTTCCTCGTTCGGGGAACGGGTTCGCAGCTTGAGCGAATTCCATCCACGTCCTCACTACCTGAAAAAGAAGCCCGTTCCCTTTGTCCCTTCCTCGGCGGGGGGGGGGTCCCAGGGGTGGTGGTCGGATTCGCATCGCCCCTGGGGGTCCTCCTCTCCCACGCCGGTCCTTCTCCGGCGCGCCGGTCCTCCTAGGGGCCTGGGGGTCCTCCTCCCCCTCCCCTTCCCTCCCGCGTTGGTCCTCGTCCTGTCCTCGTCCCCTGGGGGGGGGGCCCAGGGGGGAGTCTTTTCCTCCTCCTCCTCCTCCTCCTCCTCCTCCTCCTCCTCCTCCTCCTCCTCCTCCTCTCCGGCATCCTCGACCGTCTTGGGTGCCTCTTGGGCCGTCTTGGACGCAGTGGAAGCCCAAAAGGCGAATACGCCAAAAATATCAGTTCCCCTATAGGAAATCGACGAAATTTGCTTATTTGGGGCTCTAGTGGGGTGCCTCTTGGGAGCCTCCTGGAGGTCTCTTGGAGGCCTCTTGGGGCCTCCGGGGGGCCTATTGGGGCCTCCTGGGACCTCTTGGGGCCTCCTGGGAGCCTCTGGAGCCGAAAGCTCGGAATGTATACATGGTTGTGCACCTCTGGGACCCCTCTGGGGCTCATCCTGGGGCTCTCTTGGGCTGTCTTGGGGGCCTCTCGGGCCGTTTTGGGACCCTCTTGGGGTCGTCTTGGAGCCCTCTTGAGAGCCTGTGGGGCAGTCTTGGGGGCCTCTTCAGCTGTCTTCGACGCAGTGGAAGCCCAAAAGGCGAACACGCCAATAAGATCAGTTTTCCCATAGGAAATCGACCATGCTTGCTTATTGGGGCTCTCTCGGGGTGCCTCTTGGGGCGTCTTCGGGGCCTTCGGGGGCCTTCTTGGCGTCATGAGAGTCGTCTTGGAAGGCGTCTGGAGCCATCGCTGCGGCTGGGGGTGTGGGCCCCGGGTCGCCGAAACCACGTAAAAAAACAAGGAAAACGACGCCCGGGCCCCGCATTTGCGGTCGGGGCGCCAGCCCCCGGCCCCCGGACCCGGTCCATCGTTATGTGTATACTCAAGCCAACGCTCGCGCGGGAGCCTCGTTTTCAAAGAACATGTAGCTAGCGTCGAGGCGAGAATGCGCGGAACCGTTTCCCGAGATCGGCAATAATTATTCTCTAGAACAGGAGTACTCAACAACACCAGCAGCAACATCAACATCAACATCAACATCAGCATCAACATCAACATCAACATCAACATCATCAACAACAGCAACAGCAACAGCAACAGCAACAGCAACAACAACAACAACAACAACAACACCAACACCACCAACAACAACAACAATAATCTTAAGACTGTTCGCCCTTAAATGCTCGAGTGTCCAATAACGCGTATTTCCCAAACCCTCGATACCCGCCCTCTTCGTCTTCGATCGAATCTCTTTTGGGGGGTATACCTTTCTTCCCTGCAGGCCGGGCCCCGGCAAGCGGCGAGGCGGCCGCGGACCGTCGGCCTGGCCAGCGGCAGCGCTGATCGGCGGGGCGGCCGCGGACCGTCGACCCGACCCCAAGAGGGACGGACAGGGGACCGACCACGACGACGACGACGACGACGACGACGACGACGTCGAACGACGACGGCGACGACGAGCGAAAGCGAGAGCGAGAGAGAACGACAGCAGGGCCACGAAGGGCACGAAGTAGGCCACGAAGGGCGACAGCGGGGACACGAAGGGAATGCGTATGGGGCCACGAAGAGCGCGAACGAGCGGGGGCCACGAAGTGCAGATAATGCGGGGCCACAGAAGGCAACTATGGGGCCACTGAGGGTAGCAACTGGGCCACGTTGGACAGTGATGGGGGTCACAAATGACGACAGCGGGGCCACGAAGGGCATGCACATGGGGCCACAACGGGCGCGACTCCTGGGTGCCTGGGTGTCGGGAGCGCGGCGTTTGGGCAAATTGCAAGAAATCCCAACGCAGGGCCATTCTTCAGTAAGTTGCAAGCGAGTCTCCAGCGAGAGCGCGACTCCAGAGCGCCGGGAGAGCGATTCCTGAGTAAATTGTAAGGGGGTCCCAAGCGAGAGCGCAATTCCTGAATAAAATGGAGGAAGTCTCGGGCGGGAGCGGGGGTCCTGGCTAAATTGTGAGGAAATCTCAAACGGGAGCCGTTGTTGTTGTAACCCGGGGGCCAGGGGCCCAGTTTGAGCATCAAGACTTCCCCTGCCAGAAAACAAGGTGCGACCGTCGAGGGGCACACTTTGATTAAGAAATTATCCCGGCAAAGCAACCTAACAGCGATGTGTAGAAGCATATATGAAAGCATTCCCCTTAAGATTCAAATGAAAATCCAGTTGTAGAATTCTGCGGTTCTCGCAGTCGTAGTCGCATTCGCGATGACGGTCGCAGCGGCAACGGCAGTCGCAGTCACAGCCTCAGCCTCAGCCTGCCTCAGCCTCAGCCTCAGCCTGCCTCAGCCTCAGCCTGCCTCAGCCTCAGCCTCAGCCTGCTTCAGCCTCAGCCTCAGTCTGCCTTCAGCCTCAGCCTCAGCCTGCCTCAGCCTCAGCCTGCATCAGCCTCAGCCTCAGCCTCAGCCTGCCTCAGCATCAGCCTGCCTCAGCCTCAGCCTCAGCCTGCCTCAGCCTCAGCCTCAGTCTGCTTCAGCCTCAGCCTCAGTCTGCCTTCAGCCTCGGCCTCAGCCTCAGCCTGCCTCAGCCTCAGCCTGCCTCGGCCGCAGCATCAGCCTGCCTCAGCATTCAAAATGTGGCCCAGGAATGGAGTTCTGGGAAATAGAAAAACACGAAGTGGCCTACAGTTGGCTCCGGGCATTCAAAATGTGGCCCGGGAATGGAGCTCTGGGAACTTGAAAAACACGAAGTGGCCTACAGTTGGCTCCGGGCATCCAAAATGTGGCCCGGGAATGGAGTTCTAGGAAGTCGAAGAGCACGAAGTGGCCTACAGTTGGCTCCGGGCATCCAAAATGTGGCCCGGGAATGGAATTCTGGGAAGTCGAAGAGCACAAAGCAGTTGGCTCCGGGCATTCAGAATGTGGCCCGGGAATGGAGTTCTGGGAGGTCGAAGAGCACGAAGTGTGTGACTGTTTGCAAAAACGAATGCGGCGGCAGCCGCGGCGGCAGCCTGTCCGGGTCCCGCCCAGACCCCCCTGAGAAGTCATGATGCTCTCTTTTGAAACCACTAGAAACCTATCAGCAAGAGCTGTTAGGTAAAAACGGTATGCACCGGCGGGGTGATCAACCATAATTATTTTCAGAAGTGAGAATTCAACAGCAACAACAACAATAACAGCAACAACAACAACACCAACACCAACACCAACAACAACAACAACAACAACAATCATTTTACCCGAACGCTCAGTGTTCTCCCCAGTGCCAGGGTTTTCATGCGACGCCAGCCAATACCCCCACTTCGTGGGGGGGCAATGCAAGCTCTACCAAACATCCACACGACTCTCGGGAACCACCCACACCCAGCTTCCCGCCCTATGACGTCAGGACACTTCACTTCGTGGCGCGCGGACGATCGTGGATACTACACTGGCGTGGAGTACACACCCGCAGAGGTTAATCACTTGTTTGGGCCCCGCATGTGCCCCGCATCGTGCATTTGTTGCGCATGATATGAGAGCAAAACAGAGAGAGAGAGAGAGCAAGACAGAGAGACAGAGAGAGAGAGAGAGAGAGAGCAAGACAGAGAGCCAGAGGAGAGCTACGGTGCGATTCGTGTGATTTTATGATGCGCGGTGCTAAAATTCTTAAAAACCCAATGATTTTTGGAGATTTCGGCGTGCGCGCGCGAAGAAAAAACGAATGTGTCCCGCATGGTATTATTTGACAGGGATGATGGCCCTGGCAGGTGCGCAAACGTTGTCGCAGAAGTTCGAAAAAGTTGCTCGCAAAAGCCCGTTTGACAGAATTGTTTAAAAAGTGTTGGTTTTCCTACGAATCCGCAAGAGCGCGCGGAAGAACATTTTGACAATTTTTTCTTAAAAAAACCATTGGGTTTTTGATGTTTTTATGTTAAAATCGCTACGAAACCTAAGGTTTTGGAAGGATTTCGTCTTGCGCGCACGAATGTCCACTTTACCTTATTTTTTGCAAGAGATTCTTGCAATTTGATCAAGTAAGAACAAGAATTTTCATTTTATAGTGTTTTTTGCAAGGGAAAACGGAGTACAACAAAACAACCGGATCCGGTAATAATTCACTTTTCTGAAGCTTTCGCTAAAAAATGATGAAAATGTAGCTGCGGCCTAGGTTTTGGAGGGGGGTCGCGCACCAGGGGTCCCAACAATAATTATTCTTTAGAAGTAATAATGTTCAACAACAACAATTACTAGCACGTGGGGACACTCCGTTCTCACCAGTGCCAGGGTTTTCATAGGAGGCGGGCAATACCCCCACTTTGTGGGGGGGCCGGTTCAAGCTCTACCAAATTTCCAAACGACTCTTCGCCACCACCCACACCCAGCTTCCCGCCCTATGACGTTCGGACACTTCACTTCGTGGCATGCGGACGACCGTGGCTACTATTCAGGGCCCCGCGGCCGACGACGACGGCGTGCGCGCGCGAAGAAAAAACGAATGTGTCCCGCATGGTATTATTTGACTGGGATGATGGCCCTGGCAGGTGCGCAACCGTTGTTGCAGAAGTTCGAAAAAGTTGCTCGCAAAAGCCCGTTTGACAGAAATGTTAAAAAACAGTGTTGGGTGTCCTACGAATCCGCAAGAGCGCGCAGGATGAAATTTTGACATGTTTTTTTTTTTTTTATTTTTTTATTTTTTTTTTTTTTATTAAAAAAAAAAAAAAAAAAAAAAAAAAAAAAAAAACATTGTTTTTTTTTATGTTTTTATGTTAAAATCGCTACGAAAACTAAGGTTTTGGAAGGATTTCGTCTTGCGCGCGCGAATGTCCACTTTACCTTATTTTTTGCAAGGGATTCTTGAAGTTTGGTTATGTTAGAACAAGAAATGTCCACTTTAGCTTATTTTTTGCAAGGGAAAGCGGGCCGTAACAAAACAACCGGATCCGGACCAACCCGTTTTGCCTGAGACTTCCTCACGAAAATGATGAAAATGTGGCTGCGGCCTAGGCGCGGCGGGGGGGTCGTGCACCAGGGGTTCCAACAATAATTATTCTTTAGAAGTAATAATGTTCAACAACAACAACAACAATCAGTTTAAGACTATTCGCCTTTACCTGCTCGAGTATCCAATAACGCGTATTTCCCAAACCCTCGATACCCGCCACATTCGTCTTCGATCGAACCCCTTTTGGGGGGTATACCTTTCTTCCCTGCAGGCCAGGCCCCGGCAAGCGGCGGGGCGGCCGCGGACCGTCGGCCTGGCCAGCGGCAGCGCTGGTCGGCGGGGCGGCCGCGGACCGTCGACCCGACCCCAAGAGGGGCAGACAGGGGACCGACCACGACGACGACGACGACGACGTCGACGACGACGGCGACGAAGACGACGACGGCGACGACGACGACGAGCGAAAGCGAGAGCGGGAGAGAACGACAGCAGGGCCACAAAGGACACGAAGTAGGCCACGAAGGGCGACAGCGGGGACACGAAGGGAATGCGTATGGGGTCACGAAGAGCGCGAACGAGCGGGGGCCGTGAAGGGCAGATGATGCGGGGCCACAGAAGGCAACGATGGGGCCACTGAGGGTAGCAACTGGACCACGTAAGACAATGAGGGGGCCACAAACGGCGACAGCGGGGCCACGAAGGGCATGGACATGGGGCCACAACGGGCGCGAACAAGCGGGGGCCACGAAGGGCATACGTATGTTGGGCCGCGGAGGACAAGGACGGGCCACTGAGGGCAGCAACGGGGCCACGAAGGGCGACAGCGGGGCCACGAAGGGCATGCATATGGGGCCACCACGGGCGCGAACGAGCGGGGGCCACGAGGGCATGCATATATGGGGCCACGAAGGGCTGCGAGGGGGCCACGAAGGGCTGCATATGGGGCCACGAAGGGGAGCGAGGGGGCCACGAAGGGCTGCGAGGGGGCCACGAAGGGCTGCAACGGGGCCACGAAACAAAGCGAGGGGGCCACGAAGGGCTGCAACGGGGCCACGAAGGGCAGCGAGGAGGCCACGAGGGTCTGCAACGGGGCAACGAAACAAAGCGAGGGGGCCACGAAGGGCTGCAATGGGGCCACGAAACAAAGCGAGATCCCGATTCTCAGGTAATCTGTGAGGGAGTCCTACGCGTGAGCGCGACTCCTGGGTGCCTGGGTGTCGGGAGCGCGGCGCTTGAGTAAATTGCAAGAAATTCTAACGCAGGGGCGCTATTCGTGAGTAAATTGTAAGCAAGTCTCCAGCGAGAGCGCGACTCCAGAGCGCCAGGAGAGCGATTCCTGAATCCATTGCAAGGAAGTCCCCAGCGAGAGCGCGATTCCTGAATAAAATGCGAGGAAGTCTTGGGCGGGAGCGGGGGTCCTGGCTAAATTGTGAAGAAATCTCAAACGGGAGCCGTTGTTGTTGTAACCCGGGGGCCAGGGGCCCAGTTTGAGCATCAAGACTTTCCCTGTCAAAAAACAGGGTGCGAGCGTCGAGGGGCACACTTTAATTGAGAAAAAACCGTATGCACCGGTGGGGGTGTCAACAATACTTATTTTTCAGAAATGAGAGTTCAACAACAACAACAACAACAACAACTACTACCACTACTACTACTACTACGACGACGACGGCGACGACTACTACTACTGCTACTACTACTACTACCACTACTGCTGCTACTACTTCTTCTTCTACTACTACTGCTACTACTACTACTACTACTACTACTACTACTACTACTACTACTACTACTACTACTACTACTACTACTACTACTACTACTACTACTACTACTACTACTACTACTACTACTACTACTACTACTACTACTACTACTACTACTACTACTACTACTACTACTACTAGTACTACTACTACCACTACTACAACTACTACTACTACAGCAAACAACTAACACCTAACAACAATAACAACAGCAACAGCAGCGGCAACCACAACAGCAACAACAACAACAAAATGGTGGCGTCGGATGTCTGGGGCTCACCGCTCACGGGTCGTCGACGACGAGTGCAGTACTCCCTGCTGCTGACAGCAGCGTGCCCCCTTCGATACAGCAGCGGGAACCCGAATCGGTGGTTCAAAGATGGGGTCCTGAGGGATGGGGACCCAAGGATAGGAAGGGGTCCAAGGGTGGATTTACGTTGTTTGAGGCACCTCGTCATTAGGACCCCATCCCTCAGGACCCCATCTTTGAACCACCGACAGAAGAGGCCAGGCGACGCCGCTGGCGGAAGCCAGACAGACAAGTTTTACAGGCCGCTGCTGCTCCGTCGCGGCAAAGGTGACGTCTCCTTGGCCAAGACAGCGGGAGGCGTCCCTCGAAACTCTGCGCTGAGCCGCTGCCAGGCACACGGCGTTGGCCTGCCGGCAGGCGCTCCGCTGGAGGAGCGTGCGCTATGTACTGTCAGTCGACACGGCGCCCAAGCGGGGATAGAGCGGCATTCCGACACGAGAGGCTAAACTGACCAACTGCACAATTAACCTTCTTGTTCCAAGAAGAAGACCCCTTGCAAACACTGGATTTTTGGGGGACATCTCGGGCTGGCCCGAAAAGGAAAGAGGTAGGGGGCGGGAAGGGGGATCGGGAGGGGGTGGAGGGCAGAGGGGGATGAGGAGGAGAAAAAGAGCGCGCAGAAAGTGGAGTAGTGCTGGCGACGATGAGGGGATGCGGCGGGGTTAGAGGGAGAGGGCGTGGGGAAGCTAATTAGGCTCCCTCGCGACCGATCTGACATCATACATCAAAACCATTCCTCCCATACTTTGCCACAGCGCTGGATTATTTTCTATCCGCCGACTGGGGGGTCCTAGAGGACATGGATCCCCAAACATGACACATATCATGTGCTGCGCAATCAGACGGGGTGCTTTGTACACTGGAGGAAGAGGGGGAGGTGGCGGATGAGCAGGAGGATGAGCAGGAAAAAGAGGGAGATGAGGAACGAGGACCAGTAGCAGCAGGAGCAGCCGGAACAGCGGGCCAGGGGAAGGCGGATGGGAAATGAGGTGAAGGCAACGACGAGGAAGGAGTCATATCCAGAAATGCGGCTCACGCTTGGGCGAGAGCGCTATTCCAGACGACGGGGGCAAACCGCTGACCCTGAAATATGTAAAACGCTGCAGCGAGAACGTCATAGTGGAAAGACCAAAAACGTCCCGATCTACAGCAAGACATGAAATATCAACGGACGAAATACCAACGTATGACATACGGTGTGGAAATCATACTATATATCTATATATATATACACATATAGAGAGAGAGAGAGGCGGCGGCAGTTTCGGGCATGACTGGGAGAATGATAGGAAAGTGGTACTCCTGTCAAGTGATGTGTGAGGTGTGCAGGGGGGAGGGGGGAGGAGGGCAAGGGTGACAGACGGGGAGGAAACACAGTGAGGATAACGGGGATAAGGGGGTGGGAGTAAGCGGAAGAGGGGGGACGAGTGGGAGAGGGAGGGGGAAGCAGGCGCCCACCTCAACCCTGTGGGACGCGTGCTCGGCCCATTCCCCATGTTGACGTGTTTGTTTTTTGGTTGTCCATCTCTCTCTCTCTCTCTCTCTCTCTAATACTCCTCCTACCTCCGCAGATCTCTCATCTCTCCCCTCTCTCCCCCTCGTGCTCTGCCCATCCGCCGCCTGCTCCTCCCGGCGTTCTCCTCCTCGCCTTTCCTCCTCCCCCATCCCGAACTCGTCATCCTGGCCATCCTCATCCTCTTCAGCGTCCCCACCCTCTTCCTCTTCTCATCCTCCTTTTCAGCATCCGTGTTATCTTCATCATCCTAGTCCTCTTCACCAATATCACAATATTCCTCTTCTCGTCCTCCTCTTCACCATCCTCTTCATCTTCATCCTCCTCTTCGTCTCATCCGCGTCTTCCCTCTTCCCTGTCGCCCCTCGCCCTTCTCATCGTCCTCATCATCCTCCGATTGCTGATGCTCCCCCTCCTCAAGTGCCCCTCTTCATCCTATTCTTCCTCCCCATTCCAATCCTGAGCCTCCTCTCCATTACAATCCTCCTCCCTGTCCTCCTCCTCCTCCTCCTCCTTCTCCCCCTCCTCCTCCACACCCACCTCTCTCCCTCTCTCCAGCAAGCTTGAAGCCCTTTACAAGGATGGGGAGGGGGAGGAGGGATGATATGGGGAGGTAGGAGGCGAGAGACGTAGGATGTGGGGGGATAAAGAGGGAGCAGAGGGCAGGATGACGCGGAAGAAGGAGAGGATGGAGGAAGGGAGGACTTTTTGCCGCTAGAACCAACCTGGCACCACCTTGCCTTAGTCAGCCTTCAGGCAAAATTCGTGGACGGGCGGGCACACTGAGAAGGTGCCATGCCATTATTCGCCCGACCACTCCTCAGTCCAGCGAGCTCTCCCAGTAGGCATCCCGCTCACAGTGTAAGAGTGAGCGGCACGCCTCGCCCAAGAAGAGCTTCACGTTGTGAGGGTGTCTGCGTCGGCGCAGGAGCGAGTGGCGATAGTCGGCGATCGCGTTGGCGGGCCGACCGCCGCACGCCTGAACCAACTTACATCCCCGGTCGTTCGAAAAGACACCGCACCGATCGCAGAAGGCAAATTGGCCCGCGCGGTGCAAATCATGGCCGAGGGCCTCACCGCGCAGGGCTGGTGGGATAAGGTGCTCCCCCCCCGCTCCACGACGATACGACGGTCCACCCGAACCTTCCCCTTACACGGCTTGCGCCTCAGGGCCCGCTTGGTCTTGGGGGACAAGGCATACCTACAGCAGACCGTGCACCTCCAGGCCCCCCGAGACCAGACCAGGGCGTGGGCTTTCTCCCCCGCTGGTGGGCCTTGGCGGAGCTGACGGGGCCCGACGGAGCATGCGGCGGGCCTCCCCGTGGAATCCTCGAAGCCCCCCGTCCGAACAGTCACCCCCGCCACCAGACTGAGCACCCCCTGCACCTCATCGGACCGCGAGGTCCAGGTGGCGCTCTTCCACTGGGGAATCGTCTGCAGATCGGCACCCGCCTTGGCCTCCGCGTCAGCTAACTGGTTCCCCTGGAAATCGAGCTCCGCCTCATGGGAGTCGTCCCGAGGCCCACGGGCGTGGGCACGAACTTTCACAAAGGCAACATCGCCGTCCCCAGGAGAACCTTCCTGGAGCAAGAACCAGACGCGGTCCCAGAGATCGGCGCGAGGCCGCTTGGGAGAGCAACACCACTTGCGACCACGCCCCAAACCTCGGATGACGGTGCTGCTATCGATACCGACTCGGAGGGGAGGGGCGGCGCATTCGAGGGTCTTCATCACACCATGAATCTCGGCACGGAGAACAGACGCCTGGCATCGGAGCCCAGGGGGGGAGCCATGCATGGCCCGAGCCACGGCCCCCTCCTGGTCCAGAAAAATAACCCCCCAACCAAAACTCTTGAGCCCTGGCGGGCCCTTGCCCGAGCCGCCGGAGCAGGCCCAGCCGCTGACCGGGGGCGGGTTTTCAAAACTGGGGTTAAGCCCCTCCTGGGCGGGCGTGCAGTCTAGGAAGGGATCTTCCAAGGGGCGCTCGACGATACCACGCGAGAAGAGAGGAGAGTCCGAGGAGGTGGTCTCAGCTCGATGCACGATCCCTTGGAGATTTTCCGCCTCGGCTGTTTCTGCCCGAGCGGCTTCCTGACAAAGACAACGGCGCATGCGGTGGTGCTGGCAGCCCACCTCGAAGCCGCGCGCCTGGCAGGACCTGCCGGCCCCAGGGCCCACCCGCAAGACTTTTTCTTGAGTCCAGAAATCGCGCCCGAGGTAAGCGAGGATAGCCGATCTCCTCTGCGGCGATCGGTTAGCCTTGCGGCGGAGGAGAGCCCTGACGGGCTCCAGAAAGGGCCGAGCAATCCCACAGCTTCCGGCGGCGGCCCAGGCCGAAAGCTCGACAAATTCAAGCCAGGCAAAAATCAACTTGTCGAGACTGGTGGGAGCGACGCGGCGAAGGTCCCAACACTCCCCCAGGTGGTCCCGAAAAACCGAGAACGAGGGCCAACTCCACGACATACAACGGAGAGCGGCAAGCACGGCAGAAGCATGACCTCTTATGCTTTTCCAGAGGCTGCGGCCAGGCTTCGCCTGCGCGGCCGCGCCCGAGGCCCGCCTCCAGGCCTGCTGCATCAGCTCCTCGTGGCGGCCTTCCCACGCAGCCGGCGCCCAGCCGAAGTGCTTCTGGACCTGCGACTGCAGCTGGTCGACGAAGGAAGTGACCTGCTGCTCGAATGCTTCGTCTCATCCTCAGAGATGTCGAGCCCCTCGAGGTCGAACGTCGCCCCCGCCTGGGCCTCCATGACACCCACCGCCTCGGAGAGCAGCTTGGAGAGGTCGAAGGCCGCCCCCTGCTTGGCCACGGGCGGCTCCGCGGCCTCAGCAGGCGCCGCCGCGACCTGGCCCGCCGGGGCAGCCTTGGCGTAGGCCGCCTCGGCCTCGGCGTCGGCCCCGGCGACCTCGAGGATGGCCTCCTCCTGCTCGCGCCGCTTGCACTCCAGCCAGTCCCCAGCGTCCCTGACCGCCTGGAGGGAGCGTTTGAGGGCCGCCTCGGCGCGCCGCGCCCGCGCCCGCGCCTGGTTGAGCGCCACGTCGGGGTGCTGCTCGGGCGGGGGCGGCACCAGCGTGAGGGCCAGCTGGTCGACCTGGGTGACGGTGGCACGATCAGCGTCCGCAGGAGGGGTGGCCTGCAACTGCCGCAAGAGTTCCTCCTGCGTGGGCAGCGTTCCTCCTGCGTGGGCAGCGCGTCCTTGGCACCCTTGCCACGGGGACGGCTGTGGCCGCGCACGCCGGCTCCGCCTGGGCCCCAGGCCCCCGAAGGCGGGCGTTCCTGCGACCGAGCTGGCTGCAAGGCCCGCCCGCAGCTGTGGCAACCCGTATTCTTCCCCCAGTTCTACTTGTAGCCACACGAGCGACACTTGGCGTATCGCTGCTTTTGGCCTCCAGACTGCTCACCCCTGTTTCCATTGCCACCCATGCGCAATGCCGAAGGACTGAGAGCCTGCCCCGCCAGGAGCGAACGATGGTGTGGCTCCGCCAGGAGCTCACGAAGCTGGACCGAGGCAGCCAGGCCTAGGGAAGGGGCTGCCCTTCCACCTCGGCCTCGAGCCTCTGGAATCGGGACCCACGGGAGGTAAGCTCCGTGAGACTTGAGCCAACATGGCTACGGGAGGAAGGGAGGGGGGGAGGTGGTGCGAGGAGAAGGAGAAGGAAAAGGAGATGGGGAAGGAGAGGTGAGATGCTGAGAGGGGGAAAGGGCAAGGGCAGACCCGCCCTCCCTCAACATTGATCCCCCTCCCCCTCCCCCCCCTCCCCCCCTTCTCTCTCTCTCTCTTTCTTTCTCTCTTTCTTTCGTTCCTTCTCTCTCACTCTCTCGTCGCTTTCTACTTCTATGTTCTATTTCCCAGGGCGGAGGAGGTCAGTGACTCACCCCAACCAGCACAATACCTGCCCCTCCCGCTGGGTGGCGCTCCAGGCCACCTTCCGCTTCCCCTCTCCCCATCTCCTTCGCAAGCCCCCCCTGCGTC
The DNA here is from genome assembly GCA_963575745.1 of Prorocentrum cordatum. Taxonomy (NCBI): domain Eukaryota; class Dinophyceae; order Prorocentrales; family Prorocentraceae; genus Prorocentrum; species Prorocentrum cordatum. The sequence goes on along the minus strand of CAUYUJ010002069.1, from coordinate 450,657 downwards.
CGCAATCTGCTCCTTCCGCCCTGCCCCCGCTCTCCCCAGTCCTTGTCTTCTGCGAGGCGGGGATTTATCCGCATTCCACCGCCTGGGAACCGACGGCCTGGGGACCCAGCGGGTGGTGGATAATGATATAGTTTGGCCCCGGGGGCCTATGTCCATATCCACCGCCTGTGGGGTCCGCGAACATGGATCCTCCAAGAGCTGGTTATGGACAAATCCCCGCCTCGGATCTTCTTGTTTCCGTATGCGCCTCCCCCCCCCCGCCCTTTCCCCCACGTCCCCTGTCAAGCTCGCCCCGCTCCTTGCGATGTCGTCTTGAAGCCTCGCCTCTCGAGCGGAATGCAAAACTTGGGCCCAGCCGCGCGAAAGGAGTGTTCCTGGCTCTCGGAAATGCTGGGAGGCACGGGACAGAAGAGGGGAGGATGAGAGGATGAGTTGACGGAGACAAGCATGGAATGCGGACGTGACAAGACAAACAGGAAACAGTGAAGAGAAGACATGGAGAGAGGAGAAGGGCGATGACGGAGAACAGCTATAGACGATTGGTATCCTAGGGGAGCAGCAATAGGGGAAGGACAACTTTTGATGAGCAAGGTGCGAAAAGGGAATGCGGCCAAAAACTTGTCCTCACCGTGGCGCGGCGGCGGCCCCAGCGACACGCTATGCCCTGCGAGTTGATACCGTGTCGCTCCTCTCCGCTGGGCGGGAGGCTGGGGAAGGTTGCTGACTGTGACGTTTTGGGACCGGGGCGTGGATAGCGTGCCGCGCTGAAGCGTGGCGGGCCTAAACCAGCGGAGGGTCATGCTGAGCCAAAAATCCTGACCGGGAAAGGGAGGGAAAGGGAGGAGGGATCAGAGGAAGACGTGCCGGCTGACGCATCCGAGGGGAGGGTGGAGAGGCAGGGGACACGGGTGGACGAGTAAGGAATGCAGGAGCAGGGAAAATGGAACATGGCGACGGCAGGGAGTCGGAGACGAGGGGCGAAGGGACAAGGCGAGGAGGGGAGGAAGGGAGGATTTTGTTTTACGCCTCAGGTGAACTAGACAATATCAAACGTGCGATTCGAAGGCGTGCAAGTGGAACCCAGAGAAAACAAATCGCACCGGTCCGGGGTGAACTCGTCGGCGCGACTCTGTAGCTGCTTGCTGCGGGCACCGGTCAGGGCGGACAAGTCCTGCCGCCACTCGACAGACAGATGCCAACACAAGGAGTGACAATGATTGCCTGGGCGAGCGGGCTAGGAGGACGAGGAGGGAGGAGGAGGACGAGGAGCGAGGAGGAGGAGGAGGACGACGACGGGGGAGTGGACAGCACGGGAGTTCAAAACAGCTGTCACGCACACCCGCCGTTTAAACCCTTGCCCATCCCATAAGGCGAAAAGCACCGGTAACGAGAGGAAGAGGAGACGACCGAAGGAGGAGGAGGAGGAGGAGGAGGAGGAGGAGGAGGAGGAGGAGGGAGGGGCAAATCAGGCGCACGATGCGCCAAAGACAAAATAAAAACACATGCTAGGCTCAGAACACGAACATGGCGAAGACCCTAAGCCACGGCGGAGGCGAAGGCCACCAGGTAGCCCGTGTGAAAGTGTTCAACAGCATGCAGATGGAGAAAAAGACGCAGAGGAACACGATGGTCATGACGAGGGGGAGGAAGCGCTCCAGAGGGTGGTGACAATACGCCGGAGCGGCGAGTCCCTGCCCGCCGCTTCTGCCATGGCTTGAATCCTAACATCGCTCGCGGCCGTCGCTCGCCCATGCCCGGCAGCATTGATGGCTATGAACGTCGCGGAAGGACGCAGGGCTCGACGCGCCAGCTGGGAAAGATCAGACACACCACTCATAAGCATAATGAAATATAACATCGGAAGCAAGGAGTGTGCCAGGGGAAAGGGGGACGGGTGGACGAGCAATCACTGCAGGGGCAGGGAAAAAGGAGCCAGGCGACGGCAGGGAGCCGGGGACGAGGGGCGGAGGGACGGAGGGCGAGGAGGGAGGGGGGGGAGTGGAGGAGGGGAGAGGGCGGCAGATCCAGAACATCCATGGGAGCCACGACGCGGCGGCAACACTCTGGCCTGAGGAATCGGAAGGCGGGCGGGCGGCGGCGGAAGAGCAGGAGGCGAGGTAAGGAAGGCTATGACGGCCGTGCTTATCGCCAGGGCCAGGACTGCGCCGCGGCTGGAGATGGCTAGCGGCCGCGGGGCATCCAAGCTCTCGACCTCCTTTCCCTGCTCCTCCCTCCCCCCTCTCCTCGATCCTTCCATCCCTCCTTCGGGGGCGTCCAAGAGGGGGGCGTCCAAGAGGGGGGGCTGCAAGTCATGGCCGGCGGCATGTGCGCGGCCCAGGGGGGGGGGGCCGGGGACGCACTGACGTAAGAAGAGGCGCCATGAAATCTGGGGAGATATCATGGCCCTCGCCATGATATCATCCACACACACACCCTGGTCATCAACCCCCTCTTTGCCGCCCCCGACTGCTTTCCTCTCATCAGCCTCGAGGGGGGGGACAATACCCCTTCAGCAACACATCTTGTCACGAATTCGGCGAGCGCGCGGGGTCGGTCGAGGGGCCCAGGGGCGCCGGGCAGCGAATTGCGCACTGCAGTGGGCAAGGGAGAGAGAGGCAGGGCGGCCGCGGAAGGGACGGTAAGGGGACCAAAAAGTGGAACCCCCTCGTCGTCGATACCATGTTCGTCCCCCCTCTTCCCCCCGACTCAAAGTTGGGCTCCGGCGTGGTGGAGGCCCCGGGCGTTCCACTTCTTTTGTCCGTTCAAGCCTGCGCTCTTGAATGTCTGGGAACAACTTTGAATGTGGGGAGAGGAGAGGGGGCAGAGTCAAAGGTTCCACTTTTTTGTCCATCTACCAGGGGAGCATCTGCGACCGCAATGCCCGCTCGAGAACCGAAGAAGAGCGACTCGCTAATCGACTTGGCAGAGTGGGGATTCAGTCAACATCCAATCCTTCATCTCATCCTCCTCGTTACCCTGCTACTCCCCACCCACCTGCTCCTCCTCCTCCTCCTCCTCCTTCTCCTCCTCCTCCTCCTCCTCCTCCTCCTCTTTCGATCAGCGGCGATGCGCATCGCGCGGTTTGCACGACGATTGCAACGGATACGAAGCAACCCAGAAGTCCTAGCTGGTGCTGTTCGGCAATGTGGGAAAGGTCTCCCAACGAGGAATGTGGAAGCCGACGTTCGCCTTCCGGGAATCGACTATTCGGTGCATGATACGGGCATCTCTTAGAGGAGTGGGTCGCGTGGTCCGGAAGCAGGGGCGAGTTCCAGCAACCTTACTCGAGCGCGAGATTCAGGCGATCCTCGAGAAGATGGAGGGGTAGATACACGTTCGACCGCACTCGTTCGGAGACATGGCGGTCTCCCTACTAACTACTTACAACGTGATTCCGATACTGTTTGGGGACTGACATCTGGGCACCATGTCTGGTCCTGATCCAGTGACTCCACATCTGATTGCCCCCAAGACGGGTACCACCCTTGGCTTCCATCGGTCGCTGCGGGTGCTGATCGCGCGGTGTTCCGAGTTTGCCCTGTGTGTGATCCTGAAGAGGCTGTACCTGGAAACGAACGACCAGGCAGGCATGAAGCTCCTTCAATTTTCGCGTGGTCACAGGACTTGCGATCCTCTCGGGATGCTGTACCTGGCACGCTACAGTGAGCAAGCATGATAAGCGGTGCGCACGCATGGCATGGCAATACCATGGTATGAGTAGCAGTGGTAGCAACAGCATGTGTTTATACGGTCTTCTTTGCAAGCACGACTTTGCCTAGACTGTCCGTCTGCTGGAAACGTTGAGGGAGAGCCTGGTGCGACACGCTTGCTGCTAATCGGTCGCCGCTTTCTTTCCTCCGATCTCTGAGGAACTGCATTCCTGAACAACGAGGCCTATGGGCCCTCTCCCCTCCTCGTGGGCCACTGTAGGCCCTTGCTCCGTGTCTCTCGCCTTGCTGGTTGCGTGCTGGTTTAAATGCAAGAATGCCCCTTACGGTCCTCTCATGCGTTGAACCGTGAGGACGTGCCCTGGAGTCGGCATGACTCCGTAGGGTACCGTCCTGACGCCTCGCGACCCCAGCGTCTAGGCACGCCTGGCTCTCCGCTCCAGATTCATTTGGCGTTCAACTCGTTGTCCAATGACACTATTTGCAGGAATGCACAGTGCACTTGAAGTATCCCCTCCAGACAACGGATGGAGCTTCTGGTGATTGTCTTGTCCTGTCCTTCTCCTCCTCCTCCTTCACCACCACCACCACCACCACCTCTTCCTCTTCCTCCTCGTCCTCCTCCTCCTCCTCCTGGCAAGCCTTCCTCCTGATCGTCAAGGCTCTGAGGCGATGTTGTTCGCTACGCCTGGGCTTCCAGGGGCCTCCAGGAACCTCCAAGGAACCCCCCAGGGAACTCTTGGGGCCCTGCGACGCCTCCTTCCTACGACGTCGTCGTCGTCCTCCTCCTCCTTCTCCTCCCCCTTTTTCTTGTTCCACTCGAGCAACACCGGCTCGAGGTGCACATTTTGTCGCACACCTCGGCCAGTGCCTGCGCCGCCACGTGATGCTTGGGGGGTGCGCTGACTCCTGGCCTCGTTGTTAATCGTTCCGTGCAGCGAAAGCAAGGTTGTCCCATGGGGAATGGGGAAGAACCCTGCGCGCCCCTGGGGCCTGTGCTCAGGATGCCACCAGGCTGAATGGAATGACGTCTTGGAACAGCAAGGGTTCCAGTGCTCGCGGTCTTACGTCCCAGCCACGCTACACCTACCGCCCAAGAAACAGCAGGGCAACACAAGTGATGTCCATACCGACAACCACCTCCAGTTCGCTCCACCTGGCGCTGAATCTGTCAAAGTGAAGGGCAAGGGCAAGGGTGGTGTAGGCAAGGGCGTCACTGAACTGCAGTCTCAGGCTACGGCAACCTCGGAGCTGAAATCCATGCGCACGCAGCTAATTACCACCACACCGGATGTTCAAGTCAAGAATCCGTCGCTCCAGCAGCTGGCGACAATAGACTCGAGCTCCGTGGTCGCCTCATGACCCACTTCAGCAGAGGAAGCTGTAAGACGTGCTGGCGGGGCGTGGCAAGACGTCAGCATGTGTCATAATCAAGCAGTGCCGAACGTTCTCCGATGCCGCGAGCAGCTGTACAGGGCCGAGTAGAATGAGGCCACCCTGGCCGCCGAGTTGGCTTCCGCGGAGTACAACAAGAAGCTGTTCGTGCGCGCCCTTGCGCAGGAGGCAGGCCTCGGCAGTGGCGCCCAAGGCGGGAGCGAGGACAAGGTGGACCAAGGCTCGGCGCAGTGGGCCGCGTCTTGGGACGAGGAGTTCTTCGCAAAGCTCGGCGAGTACAAGTGCGAGCCAGCCGACGAGAAACTGCAGAAACTTGAGGCGGAGCTGAGGTCCGCGCGCGAGTCTCTCCCGACTCGGAGCTGGCAGGTGCGAGCGTAGAAGGAGAAGAACGCGCAGATGCAGAAACAGATCGCGGAACTTGGCCCAGAAGCGCACGGGGGCCCAGGACGCCGTCGCCCGAGGGCGCGATTCGGCGGCGGCAGCAGCCGCGGGAGGAGATGCTGGAAGCGCCGCGGGCGGATCTGCGCACCCCCAGGCAGCCGGGGCCCCCGATGCGCCGACGGAGCTCTCTCCGGCGAACAGGTCCAGAAGGAAGCGGGCAGGCTCTCGGCGGCAAAGTTCGCAGCGCGCGCGCAGGCGGAGGCAGCTGCGCCAGCCGCGCAGGCTCTGCGAGGAGAAGAGGCCGCGCGGCGCTCAGCACGACCAGATCTCCAGCCAGCCGAAGTTTGACATGGGCGACTTCGACCAGCTCGGTGCCTCTCCTACTGAAGGTTCCACGGGGAACTGCAGCCCAGGCGCGCTTGAGACACCAATGTCCCGACTCCTGTACGGGGGGAACATCACCTGTCGTGGTCCGCTCGCTAGGGACTTCGGTATCATCACTTCGATTGTCCCGCTTTTCCCTGAGAGCCATGTGGCCATCGAGAGACAGGACCATTGGGTTGCCCAGACCAAAAAACTCATCCCTGATCATCATTCAATCCGGCTGGGCCTCGAGCGGACAGCGCGAGTGACAGGGATGAGGGGGATGGCAACTGCAGGCCTTTTGATAGGGGAGTCCAGCGACTTTCGGTCACTCTGCGCAAATGCCTGTCAGGCCTCTGACGGCTTCCTCCCAGTCACGCTCCATCTCAAGGGGTACTTGACTGTTGTCACAGTACACTACGGTATCTCGTCTTGAGATTTGAAAATTGAAAGCGCTCAAAGATTTGTCCGCTGGGCACGCTCTGCTCCCTCTTGCAGCCCCCATAGGCCATCGTTGGTGACTTTAACTTGCCCCCCTCGGAGCGCATTAAGAGCGGGCCCATCCATCAAGTGCTTTTGACGAGCAGGGTCGGGCGACAAGCGCTGCCGCAAGCGCCCCGAGGAGGCGCCCGACTCAGTCGGGCACCTCGGGGACCTGCGCTATACGCTGCGCCGCCAGCGCCGCGAATTCGGATACGCCGCCCCCCGCGCGGCGCACGTCATGCAGCAGGGGCAGGGCTTGCCCCCGCGCCGGCAGCCGCTCCCTCCACCCTGGGCACGCACTCCCGAGCGCCTCCGCCGGCGTCGCTGCGCTGGCGCCGCGCCGGAGACAGGTGGCGCGGCCCGGCCCCTGCGCGAGGGCGTGCGGCAGCCACGACCGCCCTGCGAAGAAGGCGGCGAGCCTGGCGCCTGGGCGGTCGGGGTCGTCTCCGCCGCAGCGCCGCGGCGGCGGCGGCGGCGCCCGGCGGCGCGGGGCCCGCGCGAGCCCGAGCCCCGCGGCGCACGCTGCGACAGTCGCGCGGCAGGCGGCGGGCGGCGGGCGGCGCCGCTGCCATGGCAGCCAGCTGCGTGGCTGCGAGCACGCGTTGCGCTGCCTCCAGCTGCTCGAGCTCCCGTCGGCGCGCTGCCACCGCTGCCTGAGGCGGGGCCCGTTGCGCGGCGGCCGCGCCAGCGTTGCCGTCGGCCGCCGAGTTGCCAAAGCGGCCCCGCTCGTCCATCCCGCGCTCGCGGGCCTCCGCTGCCGTCAGGTGCGCGGGGGCCCAGCGGGCCCTCAGCCTTCCGCTGCGGATGGCCTCCTCCGCCTGCTGCCAGAGGTCGGCGTGCTCCCACTCCCGCGCGTCCGCGACCTGCGCGCAGGACCGAACGACGTACATGCTGTCAAAGGCAAAGTCGATGGGATCGCCGACAGCGCGCGCGGCCGCGACCACAGCCGCCACCTCGGCGCGCTGGGCAGTCTGCACCCCGTCGACCGGGCCGCCGAGGTTGGGCTCGCCGGAGCCTGCGCATCGTAGACCCCGCGCCGCGCGCGCCAGCAGGGGGTCCGTCGGGTGGACGCAGGCGCCGTCGCTTCAGACACTGCGGCGGGGCGCGGTGGGCTGCAGTTCGGCCTGCGGCGGGAACCTCGGGTCCTCGTTGCTGGCGGCGTCGGCGAGGGCAACAAGACGTGGCGGCATTGGCGACCCCAGCGGCAGCTCCTGGCGAAAGGCTGCTACCTCGGGGGACAGAGCGCCCGAGGAGGTGAGGGCGGCGGCCAACGCTGCGCGCCGCTTGCCCTCCTACGCTGGACACGCCCAGAAGCGGTGCTCGCGGTCCTCCGGGGCCAGGCCGCAGTGCGGGCAGGTCGCCGAGCGACCGTTCCACCTTGTCGCGACGGATTCCGTGACCACGCTGCCACATAGGACGCTGCGCAGCGCTCCAGCGGCGTCGGCCTCGAGCGCGCCAGACACGAGCAAACGTCGCGTCGCCCACCGGTCCACGCCGTCGGCCAGGTGGGCGTAGCACGGCCGGCGGGCCGCGACCTTGCGGCATTTCGGCACGGGCCCACGCCGCGAGGACGACGCGCTCGGTTGCTCTCCGCGGCAAGTCTTCGGGGCGCCAGCCGCTAGGCGCCGTCGGCACGCCGGCCCAGCACTCCACGTCGCCTCCCAGCCCCAGCCCGCGCATGCTGCGCAACGCGGCGGCCACGGGGGCCCGATGGCGCGCCCGGCCCCCGCGTGGACAGCCGCGGCCGCGCTGCGCCACAGGGCGAGGTCGAGCTGGCCAGATCGAAGCGCCCGCGCGGCCCGCAGCACTGGAGCGAGGGCCACCACCGCTTTGGGGTCCAGGCGCCAGGTGGGGCTGAGCACGCCGAGCGCGATCTCCGCGGCCGCCTGGGAGCCGTGGCGGGCGGCGCCCTTGGCCGCACGGCGGAGCTGCTCCAACTCGCGGGCAGCAGGGCGCCCGCAGGACGATCCGTAGGTGCCCGCGGCCGTGCCAGCGTCATCCATCAAGTGCACGGTGCTGTGCGTTCAGTCACAAAGCGAACACGCCTGCGTTACGGGGGCTGGCAAGTCACATCGACTACGTTTTGGTTCCCAAGTCGGCGGCACCTGTCGTTTGTCAGGTCGAGGCGGTGCTGGAGGTTCCCTGGGCGTCTCTGGGGCTCCCGCCGAGGCCGCCTCCATTTTGCCAGAGGCCTGTCCGTGGCAGAATGCCCGTGCCGCGGTCGGCGCGGATCCCAGCAGCACTCCAGGCGATGATCCTCAGGATCCACTTGATTTGGGGGCATCCTGATGATCCCGCAGTTAAGGAGACCCGTGGGCTAGCCAGTCCGAGTTTGCCCTAAGGGCCCCTGGCCCTGTCCAAGGGCCCACCGTCACTCCCATATGAGAGCTCTGTAACCCCTGGGGATCTGGGCAACTCTCCGTGCACGCAGGCCCTCCCGCCCCTCGCTCCGTTCGCCACTCCTGAACATGCTTGGGCCGATTGTCAGGAGCAAGTTGGGGTACATCGAGCACGCGTCGGGGGATGTCTGGCCCGCGGTCGTGAAGTCCATGGAGTTTCGGATGGAAGGTGAGCACGTGTTGCCAGTACGTGGCATGTCCGCGGCGTGGATCAAAGCAGCCGAGCACGCCGTCCTCGCCCATCATGGAGATAAATAGTGCAGGCGAGTCATGCGGGGAAGGTCATATGCTTGTTGTGCAGGAAATTCGGCGTGGTGGACATCCAAATATCAACCTCTTGTTGACTCTATAGCCGGCCGGTGGGCGAGAACGCACGTCGTGTCATTGCGGCTGCATCCGCATAGGGTTCGAGGCAACGGTAGCCTTCAGGTGCAGCAGTTGTGTGAGGTAGGTGAGGTAGACAAGACTCTCATCAACAGCATTCCTGGTGAGGCTCATGGTGTCATTCCTGCCGCTGGTGGGGCACCCGATTGGGCTCCTTGGCTTATCATCTGGAGTCTCTGGTTTGCTTGAGACGTGGTACCCTTGGGCGACTCCAGGATTACGCTGAAAAGGCTGATAAACGTTCGCGGGGTCGGGCTATTCACGGTTCTCCCAGACGGCTTCAAGACTGGACGCCTGAGGAAAGCTCCCCGGGGCCAATCTACACATCGTTGCGGAAACTTAACCAGGCAGCAGACGAATACGTTCACCGAGGTGTTAGTCGGCGGCGAGCGAGGGGAAAGTGAGAGGGAGAAGGCCTTCTCAGAAAGCGGCGGTGCTTCTCAGAAGTTCCAGCGTCTTCGGGGAAACCTTGAAACATTTCTCAGAAGGCTGGGGGACTTCCGAGCCTTCTGACAAGGCCCGCCCCTTCTCACTTCCCCCCAGGCTCTCCGCCGAGTAGAGGTTGGTACATAGTGTTTGCAACTGTCTGAGGATCGCGTGGTTCTCGAGCGTGTGTTCGTTGTTTCCGAACCGAGCAAGAAAACATGTGCTCCTGCGGGCCTTCATGAGCCTCGAATCGAGGCTCAGGGTGCCTGGTGGCACGCTTCGGACACGCAGGGGGACATCCACCTGCAGGTTGCCAGCTCGGGGCAGCTCGCATTCAACGTGCGCTTATTTATGCTGGAGACGGCTGGAGCTCATGACTCTTCGTTTGCCCGCCGATCTTCACCCGAGGGGCATCGTAGACGCCAAACTGGAGCACTAGCAGCAGCTGTGGTCGTCTCAGGCCCTCGCCTCTGGCGTCGCGGCGTCGCTCTTCGGCGCGCCTGGGGCAGCAACGGAGTTCGAAGAGTTTCCTCCTTTGTGCAAGTATCTGAAATCAGGGCGACGCTCAATCGAGCGACGATCTAAAAACAGGTCTCACACGAGATGGCATAGCGAACTCACGCGGTGGCTTACGCGGTAGCTCACGCGGGCCGCTGGCGCGGCACGCTACGTTGGAGACGAGGGCGCCGGCGTGCGACCTTACGCGGGCAGCTTGCGCGCCAATGTCGGCGCAGACGACCCCGTTGTTTCACGTCGCTCAAGTGGCGGCCATCTAAGAAGCGGTCTCCTTCTAAGAAGCCCTCCCCCCTCCCACCAACCCCCCTCTGCGCGTGGCCGGCTCAAGCACATGAAAGGGAAAGCAGGAGTGGGTATCGATCGGCTGTCTCCGCTCGACTTCGAGAGACTGCTGGATAGCGCGTTCTCCGAGCTCATGGGCGCATTTTACCGCCGTCGAGGACTGCGTGGCGCGGGCCCTGGCAGACTCTTGTGGTGCTCGGGAGGCTGCTTGCCAAACAACCCGGCGGTGATCGTGTTATTGGTTTACTTGCTATGTGTTGTCGAGCCAGGGAACCATGTGCTCGTGAGTGGTCTTCCTCGGTCAGTTCTGAATAGGACGCAGCAGTTACAGGCAACAGAGCACTTCGCGAGGCTTACTGTCGGGCTCTGAACCGAGAAGTCGGTGTGATATTGGGGGGCCAGGGTCGTCGGGCAGTCCATCGCCGATATTAAAAACTTCTACGAACATATTACGTGGCCTAAGTTTGATGCTTCCGCGCTTCGTCTCGGCTTTCCTCCGTCCTACTCTGTATTAAGCTCCAGCTGTGCATGGTGCCTCGGGTCGTCCCCCGACTCGGGGCTCGTTCGCTTGCTTCCCAGCCGACCAGGAGCGTGGCCCAGGGGCTTCGCAACGGTACAAGATTCGCTCGGCGCGTGTAGGTGTGTTTGTGTGTGTGTGACACCAATGACTGCGATGTCGTGGATAGACAACTTGGACATCTCAATGGTTGGCTCAGCGAAGGCAGCGCAGCAAGAAATCAGCTCTTCCATTGGCGACATCGCCAGCACGTTTAATGAGCAGGATATCGTCATCGCCAGCAAGAGCGTTGCCATGTGTCTTGAGGAAATATCGAGCCGGCTTCAGAGGCAGATCATTCAGATCCTTCCGGTACAGCCTGGACATTTGGGCGTGGATCAAGGGCTAGGCAAAAGACTCGCACGTTCTGTTCGGCGTCGACGTATCATCAAGTGTGCTCGTCAACATGGTAAGCTGCGGGTCTTCGCGAGGGCCTCTCAGAGGTGTGAGGTCTGAGCAGGTGGAGCCTGGAGATCCTCCACCTGGGTCTACATGCAACTTTCTTGTGTTAAAGGAGATTCTGGACAACAATTTCCTTTGCTTCGGAGGCGTCTGGGGGCGGTCTCGGGGGCGGCCACGTGCTTAACCACTGTGTTGGACCTCAAATCCCCGGCTACGACCCTGGGATTCGACTCCCCACGGCCTGTCTTCGGGACCGAATCCGAATTTGGACCGATGAACCTAATATCAGACTCAGTATCCAGCGTGTTTGGGGAAAGGTTATCAGTAAGTTTCAACTCGTGGTTTTTGCCGCTCACTCACGCAACGTTCGCAGCCCTCTCTTGGCCACCGTCGCACACTTGCTGCAGGCGGGGCGGAACCCCGAGGCTCCTGACGCGTGGGAGGTCACTCACGCGAGGGATGGCACATGCAGCGATTGTTTTTCTTATAATTTGTTCGGCATTGGCCAGGCCGAAAATCTTCCCGACGAGTTTTCAAATGACAGTGCTGCTCGGTATTGGAAGGGTGCTTCTGAACACTTCTGCGGGGAAGGAATGGACAACGGGGTTGACAACACTTCTCCCAGGACCCTCCCTAAACAATTACAAGAAATTCCGCACGGTCGTGAGCTGTCCGCCGTTCTCCGCTGCGTTTCCGTAAGGAGGATCCTGGCCACAGTCACGCCGTAAGGACCTTCGCCTTGTGGACAGAGAACTCTGTCCAAGGTGTCGTGAAGCGCGGGGGTCCCCCTTCACAGGCATTGGTTCTGTCGTTTCAGCACTGGGCACTGCATCTACGAGGCCTCAGCCCATCTCGCAGCTCAGGCCATGACGCAAGGGGAAGCGGAGGCCTGCTTTGAGTTTCGGGGGATCACCCCTGCGGCCTGGAATAAGGTTAGCCCTCCCGCTCAGGAAGAATCGTGGCAGGTTTTCTGCGTGTGCAACGATGTGCTTGAAGAGGATTGTCTGGCCCTGGGGGAACGGACTTGGAATGCCCATGTTCTTCTCTTCTGGTACGCGTTTGGGGGGCCCGACTCCACGAACGTCCTTTTCAGGCGCATCGGTCTCGCCACGGTTTCCATGCTGAGCTTTCCTCCTCCAGTCATTGGTCCTGGTATCCTCGGGCCCCTAGCGGGCAGGAAGCAGACCATATCTCGCGCGGAGCTGAAATCTCTGATTTTTCTATTGAATGCAATTGCGGGGTATTGCTTTCGTCTCGGAGAATTAGAGCGTCGTCGATGGCTGGTGGTCCCAACGGTGCAAGTATCCGTCGGGGGAGATGGCCACGGGATGGAGGACAACCGGGAGGATCATGGATAAGCAGCGGCGTCTTCCTCATCATTCTCTCGTTCTCCAAATTTCATCTCATCTCCAACCATCAAGAGTATTTGCGCAGGCCGATACCCACGGCTCGAATCCTGGGCAGCCCGGTGGCGGATGAGGCGGCATGTGTAGCAGCAGAGCACGTATGCCGCAGGCGGAGCGTGCAAGAGCTTTCGAACATGAAAGCAAGGCAAGCCTGGTGAGGGAGATGCCAACGAGATCGACTCTGGAAGTCAGGACCGCACGAAGGAAGGCGACGCACCCATCTCAACCTCATCAGCCTCCTTCTCGCACGTAGCTCGGAATCAAGTTCAGGGTTACACATCTACCTCATTCAGCTGCTGTAATAGCTGCGATCGCGCAGCCCTTGCACAATCACCGATCGGCCATCCTTGAGGTCGGTGATAATTTATGAAAAAAAAAAAAACAGAAATCACTCTCTGGATCGCGAGCATCTGCTGATGAGGGGTCATCGAGCGAGCAAGGGCGAGCCTTCGCGTCAGCCTCCTCCTCCTCCTCCATATAGGAGGAATATGTATGGGGAACGAAGAATGGCATAAACATAACAACTCTGTGGTCGTCGCGGATTTCTCGGATCCGGGCCGGGTCCCCTGGCGGCGCCTCTGGGGTGCCGCCCATGGCGCGCAGAGCGCGCCAAGGAGGGGGGTCCAGCGCCAATCCGAGACATCCGCGCGGACCTCCGAGATTTTATGTTTTCGTCTTTCTCCGTTCCCCTAACATGGATGAATTATTATCACATCTTGGTCTTCCAGTCTGGTGTGCAAATTCGGCTCTGTCGTGATGGTGGTCGCTTTGCGCAGGATCAACTGAAGCGGTTGGCTGCCGAGTGCCTCCCCGCCCAGCTCACCATGAAGCGACGAGAACTTTGGATCGACTGGTCAGGGGTCTGAGACCCAAGGATCTGTAGTGCCATCATCTGTTGTGAAGCTTCGCTTCTGTTCCGATTCCGGTTTCCTTTTCTTTCTCCTCCTCCTCGCCGTCCTCCTCCTCGCCGTCCTCCTCCTCCTCCTCCTTCTTACTCCCCTCCCTCCCTCCCTCCTTTTATCCCTCCCTCCTTCCTTCTCTCCTTCCCTCCCTCCCTCCCTCCCTGCCTGCCCTCAACCAGTGGGGCAGGGGCTCAGACGGGGCCGCTGCCCTGGTCGGCAGCCTCAGGCGTCCCTGAGCATCTGCGCCGCGACCACCTCGCCCGTGGAGGCGCTGGGGCCCGTCTCCTCCTCCTCCTCCTCCTCCTCCTGGCCTGCGCGCTCCAGGGACAGCCGGGGCACTCCCCGTAGGTTGGAGGCTGCCAGGGTGGTCGTCGCCGCCAGATGGGCGGTGTTTGAGCACATGGGTGACCACCTCCAAGAACTGGTGGAGGTGGGGCATCTGTTTCAAGGCCTGAGGGGGGCGCCTCCAGTCCCGCCGTGGTTCACCCCACCGCTGGGGTCGCAGGTCGGCGGTTTCTCTGGCGCCAAACTTGTGTCGAGGGCGAACGTCTATCGTCTGTTTTGCGATGGCCTCTGGAGCCTCACGTGTGCCTCGCAAACGTGTACCGTCTGTTTTGTCAATGGCCTGGAGTATCATGCATGTCTTGCGAACGTATATTGTTTGTTTGTGGCCTCTGGGGCCTCACGTGCCTTTTCAATGTCATTCCCCTCGGCTTCGTGCGCCTGAAGTGAGGATGCTCCTGCTGTGAGGCAAATCCTGGCTATGGTGCCCAAATGGGTTCGGCAATCGCCCAGCAGTTGCGAGCGTGACTCGCGCCTTCGAGAAAACCCCAACCGAACCTGGCCTGCGCCGCGTGTCTCTCGGCAATTCGTCCCCTATGGCGCAACACGCTCGCCCTCCTCGTCCTCGTCCTATTCCTCCTCTTCCTCTTTTTCCGCCTCCTCCTCCGCCCTTCACCACTCCTCCCCTTCTGCTATTCCCGCTGCTGCTGCTGCTCCTCCTCCTCCTCCGTATTCTTCCTCCTCCCACCTGTCATCCTCCTTCAATGATTCATTCATTCATGGGCATTAAGAGGTCAGCCAAAACGAAGCTCGCCTGACCTCTGGCAAAAATTTAGTTGGAAACGTCCGAGCTTGGAACTGAAACTGGAACCCGGGTGAGCGGAGCCTCGTCCTCTTCCTGGGCCAAAGCCGCCCGCCCACCACTGGGCATGGGACCCTGAGACATTGCAGAGGGCCCCGTCGTGCCTTGCCCCTCTCCGATAAACCTCGTCCCTTGCCCCCCATTCTCCTCATCACCCCAACTCCATTTCCTCCCGCCCCCCTCTTCCCCATCCACCCCTCTTCTTGATGAGATCTCCTCGTCGTGCCACCAGGCGTGCATGCAGGGCGGTCTCATTCAGAAGACCACCTAGAGCACGATGGCGGGTCTAGTCGCCTCGTAGCACCCTGACGTGCGGAACAGTGCAGACTGTGCAGAAAGCCTGTGGGAATCTGTCCAACACAATCCACCATGCAACTTCGATGCCCAATTCATACTGGTGCTGTGCGCGCCCGAGGTATCCCCTTGCCGCGCCGCCAGGCGTGCATGCAGGGTGCCCTGCGCGCGGCGCACGGAGACTTCCTCGCAGCGTGCCAGTTGTGAAAACTACAATGTGTGCAACAGCTGCACGGGAGGAGGGCGGACCGTTTCCAACGTCTGCACATCGTTTGAGACGTGATCGCAACTTACAATCAAGCTGTGTATCAAGGTCGGGTGGTACGGACGCAAGATCCTTGGAGGCCGAAGTTAGGACTGTTTGGGCGGCGGGTGACCCAAACCCAAGGGACGCAAAGGTACCCTAACCCAGAGTGGGGCAAATGAAAACGGCAAAAGACGGGCCGCAGAGGCAAGGAAACAAGGGTACCCTAGATGAAGGCGCGCGTCCTTACTAGGCGCGTTGACTGTAAGGCCCTGACGCTCTAAACTCCCACCTCTTGCGCGGAAGGAAAAGGGGTCGCTTCGGACCGCAAACACCTAGACCCCAATTTTCGGACATCCGTCGCAGAAGCCGAGGGGAAACTGCGTATCAAAGTGACTATCGCAACCGACCTTCACAAACATTGTGGCAATGATAATCACGTGGATCGAGGAACGCACTAATCAGGGGACGTCCTCGCGGTCCTGATCACGAAGAACAACAAGAACGACGAGGCCACCTCCTTCCTCCTCCACCTCATTTCGCCAAAAAAAACATACTCTCGTTCCGCCCCCTCCTCAATCTATTTTCCTACCTCAAGCTCTCAGGTCCGTCCATCCCTCTCATCCTCCGTCCTCTGTGTACATCTTTCCTCCTCATCCTCCTTCCCAGTATCCCTCCTGTGCCCTCGTACTTCATCCTACATAACTGTCCTCCTCGTCCTTTTTGACCGCCCTCCAGGTTCCCTTGCTGAATCCCTCTCCTTTTGAGGCGCCTCTCGCATGCTTCTTCTTCTTCCTCATAGCCCCTCCTCCCCATCATCCTGTACCCTCGATCTTTCACTATCACCATCGTGATTGTCCTGTTCACAATCATCATCACCATCACCATGATTATCATCAGCATGAGCATCATCACCATCATCACTATCACCATCATCACCATCATCGTCATCGCCATCATGCTGATCCTGCTGATTATGATCCTCCTCCTCCTCTTCCTCCCCCTCCATCCATCTCTTCAGAAACAACTCATCCTTTAAGCATTCCCAGACGTGTTGGTAGGAAGGGGCCAGACGTTTTGCCTGAGACTTCTTCACCGTTTATGACCCTGCAAAGTAAAATATGCATCACTTTTCAGAATGGAGGGCGGGACAATTTCAAAATATAGCTATCGCCTTAGCGCCGCGCGCATTCACCTTAACAAGTTGCAGTAGCTTCCTGGAGGAAGAGCGGCCCGTTTTCACAGCGGTGCTCTCGCCTTAACGCCGCGCGCATTCGTCTAGAAATCTTCACCAATATGAAAAAACTTAGAGCATGACGTATTCTAAACGATGCTGCCGCTTTGGTGCCGGGCACAACTGGCTGAAAATGCTTGCAACACTTTCAGGGTGGATGGAGAGCGGCCCGGTTTCAAAATGGAGCTCTCGTCCTGGGGCTGCGCGCATTCGTCTTAAACGTGTGCGACAATTTTGAGGACTGGGAGCGGGCCGTTGTTTAAATATTTCTAACTAGTGCTACCGCCTTGGTGCAGCGCGCACTCGTCTTGAAAGTGCACTGCACATCTGCAGGGATGTATGGCGGGCCGTTTCCCAAATGGGGTTCTCGCCCTAGCGCTGCGCACAGTCGTCTTACAATGTTGCAAACAGCCGCAAGGATGGAGGGCGAATCTTTTCTTGAATTGGGATATCGCAGTAGCCCCGCGCGCGCTCGTCCTAAAGGTTTGCATGGGCTTCAAGGACGGTTCCTTTTTTCGAAGTGTGGTGTTCGCTTGACCCTTTTTCACCTTAGAGACCAGAAGCCTGAACAAGAATAACAGCTGCACGAATGAAGAACGGTCGTTTCTTTTTCAAAATTCGGCGTTGGCTTGAGACGTTTACAATTCAGAGGTTTGAACACATGGCGTAGCTAAGCGGACGGAAATTTGCTCTGTCTCTATATTGATATTTCGCTTGATAGTTCTTCCGCGCCCATGGTCAACAATGAAAACATGAGCAGGTATTAAACATATACGTGCATAGCACAAACGGGGCGGTCTTTGTTCAACACAGGATATCGCTGGAATTGTATGCCCAAACCAATGCGCATGTCTTTCTATTCGCTGAAAGGATGCACGGCCGCTGCTTCCATTTCAAAGCGGCGCCCTCGCCTGAACAGCAGGCCCATAGGGTGCTGGTCTTTCAGAGGGGGCGTTCCTTGAACTGGAGCGGAAAGCTAGAAGGACGAATGAAGGAAGGCCTTCGGACGGGAGGGTGTGTTGCAGCATCGTTGATGCATCTTGGGTTTACTCTTGCCATCCTCCTGCTCCACATCGCCACCCTCTTCCCCGAGACGGCGAAGATTGCGGCGGCGGAAGCGACGGTGACGATGGCGATGAGCGGTCCCCGCTGGGCCACCGCTGCGATGACCAACGTGGAGTCCACCCCTTGGGCCACGTGGAGCAACTGCAAGCTCTGGCCCGCGTCGCCGCTGAGGGACTTGGCGGGGGTTTGGTGGGATCGAAGTTCGAATGTCTGGGTTTAGTATTTCTGGACGTCTGTAGCTCTTGCTGCGCCTCCTGCAGGCCAGAGCGCATCCTAGGACAAGTTCGGGAAACGATGTAACATATGTCCCCCTCGCGTCGTGAAATAACGAAGCGGAGGATATCCCCAGCTTATCCAGCCCCGAAGCCTGAACAAGGTGGGAAAGGAACGCCGCGCCCACAACAGAAACGGACGCGTTCTCTCGTGCAGCGAAGCGAATACGAAATAAGCCTCGCCGAACTCATGGCGGAAAAGGAGGATGAGGATGAGGATGAGGATGAGGATGATGATGATGATGAGGAGGAGGAGAAGGAAGAGGAAAAGGAGGCGGAGGAAGAGAAGGATGACAATGATGATGATGCTGATGATGCGGATGATGATGATGATGATGATGCTGCTGCTGCTGATGATGATGATGATGATGATGATGATGATGATAGGGAGGGGGAGGAGGAGGAGGAGGAAGAGAAGGATGGGACACTGGGAAGGAAAAAAAAGCTTCGCCCCGACCTGGTTAGATGCCACCTTCAAGATATGGGAGCTCATCCGGTATGGCTCCAGGAGGCGAGAAATCCCAAAGGGAGTGCCCGTGCAATGGGTTCTATGTTTTATCGTCAGGCTGCACTCTCAAAGCGGAAAGCCGGGGTTCGGTGTCGAACTCTGGGCCAACTTGCAAGCCTCGTATGGAACTGCGTTGCCATCCAGAAGAGACGAATCTGGAGGGGTGGATCTCAGGTCTCTGATTGTAGCTCCCAGGAAAGATGTTGCCAAGATCAGGACAGGGTTGGGGAATTGTTTCATCACTTGTGCTCGGACACGCAGCACTTACCAACGCCAAGGTTGCTAAGGGCAATGCTTTTACCTTCTAAGAGATCGGCGGCGATCGCCATCGACTTGATTCATGTGTGCCAATTATGAATTGCTGGTCGGGCTACAGAACGCCAGGGTACTTCTTGCTTTTGAAGCAAGCCTCGAAGGGCCTGAGCACTTCCCCCTGGCTTTGGGCTTTCGCGAGGAGACGGCGTCCCAGAAACGCTCGTCTGCTCGCGCCCCCCCCTGGGCTGGAGAAAATTTCGGGGGCCCGAGGCCCAGGACAGATTCAATTTTCTCTTGGCAACTACTTCTCCGCCGGCCCTGGTGCACCGACCTCGAAGCTCACGCTGCTGAAGTTGTTCAGGACATCGGCGCAGCAGCTCAGCGGGCCTTCGAGATTGATCATAATCGAATGCGGCAGCCCTGCATCGACCCAACCAGCCGCGCTCTCATTCGATTTCGGCGAACTATCAGAAATATCCTGGTTCGGAATCGTGGAGAAGCTGATGTGTTTGCCAAGCCGTCTGCCCGCAGCACTCGCTGCCAATCTAATGGCAGGAAGCCTGGTGGAACTTGCTAAGGACAAGAAGTAGCTCCAGTGGACGCATCGGTTCCAAAGCCTCCGGACCGCCGCCTCTGAGAGATACCGCGCCACGTTGGGTGCTTTGTGCGTCGCGGTCACTCGCTGAGTCTTCTCGCGCATCACCGAGGCGCCCTTCCAGAAAGCTGCGACGATGCCAGATGCGCCTTCTTAGGGGAGCGAGCTGGCGACATTCAGTTCGCACTGGATCAAACGCAGGGTCGCGCTGAGTGGAGGGCTGTCAAGGCTCTCCGAAGAATGGGGGGCGCAGTGATCGGAACAAGCAGGGGGGCCCTCCCATTCCTATGAACTGCGATAGCGATGGTGCCCCGTTGGTCGAGGGCGCTGCCATTGCCGCGCGCGCCCAGGATTACTCCTCCTCAGTTGAGCAAGGTTGGCAGGCAACATCAGGTCAGCTAATGCATCGGCACAATTAAGCCCTTCCACTTGCCCAGGACAACGTTATCACAGATCCTGAGGCCATCCCCAGTCTCGGCGATACCGACGCACTCGTGGGGCGCCTAAAAACTGGTAGGTCCCCGGGCGCCGACGGACCCAGGGAGGGTTCGGCAAGATTGCTCCCGGGGCCCTGGCCCGCCCCGCGAATCTTGCGATGGCCAAAAAAGCCCCGCGCGGAGCATGATCCCATGTCTTCCACGGGGGGCGGGCCCCCCCACTTCTGGAAAGCGTCGGGGGGCCCTGCCCAGCGCGAGCGCAAGCGGCGCATGCTCTGGATTCCATGCGCGCCTCCTACCCTGGCCATTCAGATGGGGGGGTGGAAGGTGGAATGCATGGCGCTGCAGTGCGAGCTGCTGGGCTCACCTGTCAGCTGACTGCTCAACATAATTTATCACGCGGGGCGCTGTGTCTGGACCGTGTCGGTGCGTTGCACACCGCAACCGGGCAACTTGCCCTGAGCCCCCCGGGGCCCGGGACGAGCTCGAGCGGGCTCTGGGGCGCGCCCCCCTTCCCCATGCAATTTCGGAAGGGGTCGAGGCGCTGCTTGAGCACCGGCCCCTGCATGAGCAACGCATTGACAATGCTCGCGTCGCTGCGCTGTCGAAAGAAAGCCAGCGAGGGGCCTTCTGGCACGTTGTGAACGGGCCGTCCTTCGCCGCGCCGAAGGTTGGATCTCGGCCTTTGCCACTGGCGCCTTCAAAGCTGTCTTTCGAAGAGTGCATGGTTGGACTGCAGAAGCGTTGAACCTCCTCAGCGACCTGCTTGCCACTCTTCCCCCCTTCCCACCTGGCCACCTCACCTCTGCCACTTTTGATTGCTGGCGGCAATGGGCAGCGCGGGGTTCCCCTCGTTGACGACCTCGCCCAGATGTTTCTGTCCGCCGCGGCAGCGGGTCCCATAGGTCTGGCAAAAACTATTTTAGATGTGCGCGACGCGCGTTGCCGACGTGGGCTTCGAAGCAACGGGGCGCAACCAAGTTTTTGCTGGCCTTCCGCGGGCTTGGACCCATGTTTGCCAGAGTTGGTGGCGATGGTCAGCGCCGCGGCGTTGCGCGCAGTCCTACATGGGATTTCGAGGCTGAGACAATTTCGGCTCGCCGAGTCCTAGGGCCCCACATTGACGCCCGCGGAAGCATGACCACCGAGGCGGCAACGGGGGCGCGGGGTCCTGGCGGGACCCTGGGACCGATCACGAAGGCCACTTCGCCTCGCACTGGGGTTGCTACACGTGCCAAAACTGTTTACGCTGAGGCGCGCGCCAGCTCTATCTTGTTTCGCAATGACTGCACCTGGGCAGATCCGACACAGGGGCAAAATGCTAAGCTGCGACAAGGACGCGAGCGGATATACAGGTCAGCCATGGACCTTGCGCATGGGAGCAATAATGGCATGCAGCATTCCCACGCGGACATAAAATTGCTGGCTGGGCGGTCATCGCACGATCTGATTGTGACTGTTGCCCGGTGCAAATCAGAAAAACCCACCATGTCCCGCCCCTAGCTAGTTTGCAGCATCTTTCTGCGTGGAATTCGGGGTGGGTTGCCCTGCTGGGAGATGATCTAAACGGCTTACCAATTATTTCTGATGACGGGCAGCGGCCAGCCGATGTGACCATGCCACTCCTGGATCGACGCGGCTCGAAGCAATCCCAAGACCTTCCAGAAACCCATCACATGTGCAGCAAAGAATAAGCACCCGCGCGCGGGCCGCGCCGCGGCCTCGGGTCGGCCCTCCAGGAGGGACCTCGTCGACGCAGTAGAGACCCCCACTGCGTGCTGGATCCATTGCGGGGCGCCCATCCCGCAGAACCCTCATCTGGATTCTGCAGCAGTTCGGAGCAGGCCAGGAACTGCGACGGCGAACCAGCGCCACGGTCCGCGCATGGGCATCCCTGTAGGCCGGAGCAATACAAAGCGATCCCAAGGTCGGCTGGCCCATCCACCCGTCAGGCTGCGACGCGCGGGCCGGATGAATTCCCCGCGCGTCTACGAACGAGAGGTGCACGGCCCCCCGCCCCGAGGACTCCTGAAGTGGGAGAGCACCCCGTCAGCAGCGGTCCCAAGCAGGAGATGGCCCCTCTTTGCAGCGCCCCTCAGCCCAGGGCCGCGCCCGCCAGCGCCTCGTTCGCCGCTTCAGCCGCACGCCGCGGGCGCCCTTCCACCCCCGGGGGCAGCCCGCGAAGCCGGGGGGGGCGGGGGAGGCTGCCGCAGCGGGATCGTTCCCGCTCCCCGCCGAGCTTTCGCAGAAGGTAGAGGTTGGGCCCGCAACTGGCGAGCCCCCCCGGGCCGCCGAGGCCGTCGCGAAGGCCGTCGCCGGGAACGTTTGCCGGCAGACGTGGGCGAGGCCTGCGGAAGGGGCGATGCGCTGCAAAAGGGCCCCGGCTCTTTCCCATGATCGCCATGACCTGGCTGCCCAGGAGAGAAGGTTTTAAGACTTGGCTGCCGGCGCGCCCCTGGGCGGGTTCTTTCGAGCCCCATCTGCGGTCGGACCTCTGGCGCCCCAAAGGGCTCCGAAGCCCGCCGTGGCAAGTTTCGCCCGACGCCCCATGCCCCCCAGGATGTTCGCGCCGGCCTGGCACCGCGCGAAAAGTCTGCAGCAAGTATTCCATCGACCTGGGCGGCTTCACGAACGCCCCCCGCGGGCCAAAAGGCATGTCAGGGGCGAGCGGGCTTCCGGGCGAAAGACCTGTCCTGGGGAAATTCGCGAGAAGGGGGGCCCATGGGCCTGCAGACATCAGCCAATTGGCGCGCCGGGTTTCAGACATCGCCGCGCCCCTCAGCCGCGGGCGCGAGTGTTTGGACCCCCCCGCTGCGACATCATGACCTGCCCCCCCCCCCCTGCCCCCCTTCCACCCGCGGTTGCCCCCCGGCCCCCTGCGCCGCCCGGCCTGGGATTCAGAGCTCCACCCGCGCGATGGCAGCTGGGCGCGCATCATATCTCTTTGGGGTCTTGGAGGGCGGGATGCATTTAGGATAGGTTGAGCATGCGCTCGAGGCCCATCCCGCTCGGCCCATGAGTCTCGGGCATTGACGTCGCCAGCGGCCCTGAGTTCGGAGATCTCACGCGCCCTGGCCGTCGGCTGTTCGGAGCAGACTCGTTCGAAACGGCTGCGTCGCAGCGGCGGTGGCAGGGCCGCCATGCGAGACGCGGCCCGTCGCGCGGCGCCAGGGTCCTGGGCAGAGGCCCGACGGAACCAGAACCGCGCCTCCGAGGCCCTTGAGATCTCGAAGCAGAATCTGGGGGCCCAAACACACTGGCGAACGCGAGCGCGCCCAAGTGTCCCCGGGCAACATGTTTCTCCGGACCGCCATGGAAATCGCCGCCTAGTGCTGGCGATTTGGAGTTCCCTTCGCCACGGAGTGCCCGTCCGAAACCTGGCGACCGCAGGCGTCCCCTAGCTCGCGGCACCTGGACAAGCCCACAATACTTCCATGCACCAGTGTGCCTTTGAAGGCCCCTCCGACAAGTCCACCAACCGACTCACCATTCACATTTCTGGCCCAATGGATGCCCTGGCTACCGGGAGAGGGGGGGCCACTTGAAAGCATCCAGCTGGGCACCTCGCACACGAGGATGGGGGTAAACCTGGACATTGGCAAGCCTCTGCTGCCGAAACGTACCCCTTTCGCTGCTTTCTCGGACCGTGGGGGCCTCCATTGTGCGTAAGGCGAAATGGGCCACAAACGTTGAGACTTAGGTTGATGTGGGAAGCACAAGAAGTTGGCACCATGACCTAATCATGTCCAGGATCCACGGTGCTCGGGAACATCGACCTTCTCCGCGCACCCACTCACGACTGGACATATGCTTATGAAGCCAAAAAACCGATGCGCAATGAAATGCATATGATTCACAATGACGGCGGCTGCATATCCATTGCATTGCGGAAGTGTCACGCACCACTGGGCCCCTACCGCGACGACTTGAAGCACGGCATGGACTGTATGATCCACAGTCGCATACGAGGCCCCACTATACCAAAAAAAACAACACTGGCGGTTGGCTCTCGGTCTGCTGCGTGCTGGTCCCGCTTCTCCTGGTTCCAGCGTCGTTTATGGTTGCTGGGTTTCGCGCACCGCGTGTGCGTGAGGCCGTGACTCAAGAAATGTGGTCGGGGATTGGAGGGCGGAGGGGAACACGAGCGAAGGGCCTCTCGGACTTTCAGCCCGAGAAGCCAGCCCGCTAAACATTCACCCCCCCATACAGAGCGACGTCACACTTTATATTGGTAATGTCAGATATACTGTGGGAAGGGCGCCGAGACATGGCTCTGTTCGCGTCTACGCTGGGCGGTAGAACTGGAGACAGAGTCCCAGCCTGGGGGATGCATGCGTTTCACTGACATGGTGTTGCTGTTGCCCTGCCGTCGCCGCCACATTGTCATTATGCATGTTTTCGCACACCGCTCTCATCCTATCCCGCGGGCGTCGAACCTTTGCCCTAAACCCGACAACTAAAGAAACATGAGGAAGAGGAGGAAGACAGGGAGGAGGAGGAGGAGGACGAGGAGGAGAAAGAGGAAGCAGAGGAGGGCGACGAAAAGGAGGAGACGGAGGAGGAGGAGTATGGGTACCCTAGAGAGAGTAGGAGGAGGAGGAGGAGAAGGAGGAGGAGGAGGGGGAGGAGGACGAGGGGGAGGAAAAGGGATAAAGAGGAGGAGGAAGAGGAGGGGGAGGCGGAGGAGGAGGAGGAGGAGGGAGGAGAAGGAGGAGGAGAAGGATGACCAATGCAAACCCAAGATTCACCAACGATGTTTGTATACAACCCCCCTCCAAGATATATGTTCACAAACCACCGAAGGAAATCCGGCGCTGGGGGCAACAATGAGAAAATCGTGAAACATGCCAAAACACAATTTTCAGGATTTCGACGCCACGAATCAACCTGACTGTTGCGATTTAGCGATCCTGAATCGTGCCAGAACGCCGTTCTGGGGACCCCAACACCGCGAATCGGCGTAATTGGTGCGCCCTGACAATCCTGGGCCGCTCCCAAACGCCATTCCCGCTACGTTAAACGTAGGAACACCTTTAACACCGCCAACTGTTTGAAACGAGCGCGTGCGGCGCTGAAACGAGAGCCACCTTTTGAAACTTTCAATCCGTGAGGATCTTGCAAATAAAAAAACAAATGCGCGCGGCGCTAAAGCGAGAACCGCATTTTGAAACCGAGCCGCCCTAATCCGCGAAGCTTTGGCAGACTTTTAAAGCGAGTGCGTTCTGTGTTGAAACGAGAGCCACATTTTGGAAATGACCTGCATTCAATCCGTTAACAGGTTGCGCATTCTTGAAACGGACGCGCGCGGCACTAAAACGAGAATCTATTTTGAACGCGAGCCGTCCTCCGTCCGTGAACCTGTGGCCAGTCATTAAGTTCGGGGCTCATGAACGGCAAAGAGAACTCAGGCGAAACGCCTACCCAGCCCTTCCGAGTGGCCCCGGGATGCGACGGGGAGGGGTTGGTCATAAGGAGCAAGAGCGGAGGAGGAGGGCGACGACGACGAACGAACGAACAAACGACGCGCGAGACGCCCCCAGGAGGGGACTGGCCGGCCAGCAGCTTGCCCTGGGAGGCCGTCGCTTCAGAAGAGGTAGTCCTTGAAATGCCAGGCTGGCTTGAAGCGCGTCTTTGAAACACCCTGGAACGACTCGCCAATCGAGCTGGTCAAGATCGCGCGCGGTGTTGAGAATGTCCCCATCGTCCACTAACTTTTGTTTGTTTGTTGTCCCCATGTTTACGGCAGCACAGTACAACCTACCACGAGACGGTGTTCGCAGTCCTCTATCTCAGACTCCCGATTTAGCGCATGCACGAGTGCCTCGGCGTCAGCTTGAGACTGGACTGCATACCAAATTACCCGCTGCATGCATCGAGCTTCAATTCGGACCGTGCTGTGGCAAATCTCTGTTTTATCGAAGCTCCGCTCGTGACCAACGCGAAGAAAAATGCAAAATAGCGTGCTGTACGCTGTCCCGGCTTTTCATACTGCGTGCGCGCTGTCTGATCTTAGACTCGGTGCCCAAAACGTTTTCAACCTCAACCGGATCCAGAATAGGTTCCGGTTTATCACAACGCAGCACCGGACACGTGTTTTGCGCAACACAATGAGACGCATACTTGCCCACTATGCGCTCGGCTACTCAACGTACTCGCACTGAGGCAGCGGAAAATTGTCGGCTGTCTTCGTCTCTGCGCTTGGATCTTACTTCCACAAAGTTTCGCTAGTGTGTTCGAACGCTAACGAAACTGGTGATTCGCAAGCACGTGCTCGCTCGAACAAACAAGTTGCCCATGATTCCAATGAGTGGCACATGCAATGTGCCCCATGGAATTTTGTATAGGCAACAGTCGCTGCCCGGGTAAATTTACTTTGGATGCAAATCCAGACAAGGGGACTGGAGAAGCAAGCGCGGGCGCACCGAGGTGCCAGTCCACATGCATCGATGAGCATTTGTATTCTGCAATAACCCAACAAACGACTTTACGCGCTCACTGGAATCAAACGCCCTTCTAACTGCATTCCGCTGCAATATACGTCTTCGTTTCCTCGTCTTACCTCGTCAACACAAACATTTGTTTTTTGGCGCTCTCGGTCGCACAATATTGGCGTCTCACGGTAGGGCCGTTCTATGATGAGACATCGCCCAGTCCAGACTGGGTTTGCTTGAACTGGGCTTGCTTGAGCCAAACTTGAGCTTGAGCCAAAAACGATTGAGCCAACAGCGCGCACCTAACCTCCCAACGTCCTCACTCCTTAAACGACCGCCGAGAGAGCAGCAGGCGCGGGCGGGGCGGTCCTGGAGGCCGTGAGAGGCGCGAGATCGGTATGCCACACGCGAAAATATGAACTGTATGGGGCCTTCTAGATGTTGCGCTACTTGCGGTTCACTGTGCAGCTTGGTATGGAGAGACACTGCGGTTAACCAGCCCGCTCCGCCAAGTAAAACCTCATGACATTAGATTGCTACACTGTATGCTTAATCTGGGCCGAACCCCGATCGCACATCCGAACCGTGTTGGATGATAGAGCGTGGGAGAGCAAGGAGATGCGCGAGACGAGGAGAAGAGAGATAATGAGCAACAGAGCCAGGTCCTGCATCTTGAGCCCTCAGACATTCATGAGAACATCCGAGCCTGCAGCCCTTCTTGGATAAGGTGCCCCATGGGTAGACGTGATCCAGCCTCCTGCAAACGTTGTTAGTTCAGGCCAGATTCTCGCAGTCGCCAGCTGGGATAGAGTGGCTTTGAGTTTCTCCCAGCGAGCACAGCGAGCTTGAGCCAAACCGGCGAGGAGGAGCAGGGCGAGGAAGGATGGTGATGATGATGCTAATGACGATGATCATGATCGTGATGACGATAGTGATGACGATGGTGATGATGATAATGATGATGGTGATGGTGATGATGTTGCTGCTGATGATGATGCTGATGATGCTGATGATGCTGATTATGATGGTGATGACGGTGATTATGCTGATGATGATGCTGATGATGATGATGATGATGATGATAATGATGATGATAATGATGATGATGACGATGACGATGATAATGATGATGCTGATGCTGCTGATGATGATATTGATGATGATGATGATGATGATGATGATGATGATGATGATGATGATGATGATGATGATGATGATGATGATACTGATGATGACACTGATGATGATGATGATGAGGAGGAGGAGGAGGAGAAGGAGGAGGAAGAGGAGGAGCCTCGGTGAGTCGAGCCGCTGGAAGGCGTCACGAGGCTGGAAAACCGCCGAGAACCAACGAGAACGTCCGAAAACCTCAAACCTCCTGGAGGCCTCCACCGCTGACAGCAGCCTGCCCCCGCCGTGTCTTGGAGCTCTCTTGGGGCCAGCTGTGGCCTCCCCTGGGCAGTCTTGGAGGTCTCTCGCGGCCTTCGCTTTGGGAAGCTCTTGGGCCGTCTCGGGTCACTTCTGGACTATCTTAAGGACCCTCTGGCAGTCAGCGGGGGCCCTCCCGGACCATCCTGGGACTTCGCGGCGCGCTTTCTGGGCTTCTCCTGGAGGCCTCCACCGCCGACAGCAGCCTGCCCTCGCCGTCCACGACGTTGGCTGGGCCCCCGTCCTAGGGCGACGAAATCTATACATAGCCACTGCTCCCTGGCCAGGCCCAACCTGAGCCCAGCAGCGGTCTATACGCCACGCCCTCCTGGCTTGGCCGGGAGGGCGTGTACAGAGCTCCTGGGTTCAGGATGGGCCTGGCCAGAGAGCAGTGGCTATGTATAGATTTCGTCGCCCGACGTCCCCGCCGTGCAGGCGCAGGGCCAGCAGCACGGCGCGGTCGGCGGCCGTGCCGTGCCAGGCCACGAAGCCCTGGCGGGGCCGGCGGGCCGCGGGGGGCGAGGCGAGCGCGGGGGCGCAGAGGGCCGCCGACACGCCTCGGCGGCTCCGTGGGCATGCTTTCGAGGCGCCGGGGGCGAGCGCGGGCGCGGGGGAGTCGGGGGGCTAGGGCCAGTGGAGCGACGTGCCTCAAGCAACGTAGATCCACCCTCGTCCCCATCCCTCAGGACCCCACCTGTGAGTTACCCACAAGGGATGAGGGAGCCCGAGGGCCCAGCTGCGGCCGAGCCTGGCCGGCGCGGGGCTGCGCGGGGCCGCGGCTTTGAAAAACAGCAAGAAGCGGAGAACAGCCTGGAACATGAACTCGACCTCGGAAAAGGGCCAAACGGGCCTGTAGCCGGGCAGGCCAGTGGCCGGGCCTGAGAGGCGTGCACGGTTTCACGTTCACCTAACACCCAAACAACAACAACAGCAGCAACAACAACAACAACAACAACAACAACAACAATTACTAGCACGTGGGGACACTCCGTTCTCACCAGTGCCAGGGTTTTCATAGGAGGCGGGCAATACCCCCACTTTGTGGGGGGGCCGGTTCAAGCTCTACCAAATTTCCAAACGACTCTTCGCCACCACCCACACCCAGCTTCCCGCCCTATGACGTTCGGACACTTCACTTCGTGGCATGCGGACGACCGTGGCTACTATTCAGGGCCCCGCGGCCGACGACGACGGCGTGCGCGCGCGAAGAAAAAACGAATGTGTCCCGCATGGTATTATTTGACAGGGATGATGGCCCTGGCAGGTGCGCAACCGTTGTTGCAGAAGTTCGAAAAAGTTGCTCGCAAAAGCCCGTTTGACAGAAATGTTTAAAAAGTGTTGGGTTCCCTACGAATCCGCAAGAGCGCGCGGGATGAAATTTTGACAATTTTTTTTGAAAAACCATTCGGTTTTTGATGTTTTTATGTTGAAATCGCTACGAAAACTAAGGTTTTGGAAGGATTTCGTCTTGCGCGCGCGAATGTCCACTTTACCTTATTTTTGCAAGGGATTCTTGAAGTTTGGATATGTTAGAACAAGAAATGTCCACTTTAGCTTATTTTTTGCAAGGGAAAACGGGGGACAACAAAACAACCGGATCTGGACCAACCCGTTTTGCGTGAGACTTCCTCACGAAAATGATGAAAACGTGGCTGCGGCCTAGGCGCGGCGGGGGGGGCGCGCACCAGGGGCCCCAACAATAATTATTCTTTAGAATTAATAATGTTCAACAACAACAACAACACCAACAACACCAACACTAACACCAACAACACCAACACTAACACCAACAACACCAACACTAACACCAACAACAACAACACCAACAACAACAACAACAACCACACCAACAACAACAACAACTGCAGCAGCAGCAACAACAACACCACCAACACCACCAACAACAGCAGCAGCAACAACAACACCACCAACACCACCAACCACAACAACACAACAACAGCAATAACAATAACAATAACAACACCAACAACAACAAACAGCATTTTAAGACTGCTCGCCCTTATCTGCTCGAATGTCCAACAACGCGTATTTCCCAAACCCTCGATACCCGCGCTCTTCGTCTTCGGTCGTACCCCTTTTGGGGGGTATACCTTTCTTCCCTGCAGGCCGGGCCCTGGCAAGCGGCGGGGCGGCCGCGGACCGTCGGCCTGGCCAGCGGCAGCGCTGATCGGCGGGGCGGCCGCGGACCGTCGACCCGACCCCAAGAGGGACGGACAGGGGACCGACCACAACGACGACGTCAACGACGACGGCGACGAGCCAAAGCGAGAGCGAGAGAGAACGACAGCAGGGCCACGAAGGACACGAAGTAGGCCACGAAAGGCGACAGCGGGGACACGATGGGAATGCGTATGGGGCCACGAAGAGCGCGAACGAACGGGGGCCACGAAGGGATAATGCGGGGCCACAGAAGGCAACGATTGAGCCACTGAGGGTAGCAACTGGGCCACGTAGGATAGTGAGGGGGCCACAAACGGCGACAGCGGGGCCACGAAGGGCATGCACATGGGGCCACAACGGGCGCGATTCCTGGGTGCCTGGGTGTCGGGAGCGCGACGCTTGAGCAAATTGCAAGAAATTCCAATGCAAGGGCGCTAATCTTCAGTAAATTGCAAGCAAGTCTCCAGCGAGAGCGCGACTCCAGAGCGCCGGGAAAGCGATCCCTTAGTAAAATGCGAGGAACTCTCGGGCGGGAGCGGGGGTCCTGGCTAATTTGTGAGGAAGGCTCAGGCGGGAGCCGTTGTTGTTGTAACACGGGAGCCAAGGGCCCAGTTTGAGCATCAAGACTTTCCCTGTCAAAAAACAAGGTGCGAGCGTCGATGGGCATTCTTTGATTGAGGAAAACAATATGCACTGGTGGGGGGTGATCAACAATAAATCTTCTTCAGAAGTGAGAATTCAACAACAACAACAACAACAACAACAACAACAACAACAACAACAACACCACCAACAACAACAACAACAACACCAACACTAACACCAACACCAACAACAACAACAGCAACAACAACAACAACAACAACAACAGCAACAGGGCTGGACTGTGGCCCGGTCGGCCAGGGGCCTGGCCTGAGAGGCGAGCTCGGCGGCAAATGGGCCTGCAGGGAGCTGGGCTTGGACGTGGGCCCGACTGGAGGAGAGATGGCTGCGAATGGAGCTGGGGCGGGCAGGGAGCCGGATGGAGCCGAGGGGGGAGGAAAGCCGAGTTCCCGGGAGGGGGGAGCGAGGGGGGGGCCCCTCTGGAGGCCACAACCCTTTGAAAAATGCGAGCCGCCTCGCAATCCCGAGGGCATAACCCGTGTAAAATAAGACAAGTTCGCGCCCTCGGGGCCACAACCCTGTGTGCTCTCGAGGCGACAACGTACAGAACGCTTCCAAGACGGTCAAAGAAGACCTTCCGCGGGACCCATAACATAACGGCATCATAAAGCCGCTCGACAGCCCAAGACGGCCCCACAACGGCCCTCAGACACCCACCACGCGACCAAGAGGGCCCCAAGACGAACCGCGAGAGCCCCGAGACGGCGTTAGGGGATTCAAAGACGGCCCAGGAAAGCCTCCCCACACTTCCAAGGCCCCGGCGGGACCGAAGTCTGCGAAATCGCAGGGGATCCGACTGTATCAAACTCAATATGCATGTTGACTGTGAGTCTTGATTTTCTGGCGAAGGGGACGGTCCCGTCTTTGGGGGGCCACAACGCCTGTGTACACCTTAGCACCATAGCGATCGTGTATACAACAGCGGATGCGTACACCGCAGCGCCTGTGTACACCTCAAGGTGTGGTACACGCGATGGCCGTGCACCACAGCTCGTCTGCACACCAACATGCCTCGGATGCCTGCGTCAACCAGAACTGGTGTTGCAACCACAGTTGCGTGCACCACAAAACCTGTCTACACCATAGTCACTGGGTGCATCACGATGCCCGCGTGCACCGCGCGGCCTGTGTGCACTTATGTTTGCATGCGCCACAACGCCTGCATACACAACAGATCCTGCCGCAGCAGCACCAAATGCGTGCACCAAATCGCCTCTCTGCTTGTGCACGACGCAGTGCCTGTGTACGCGATGCTCACGTGCACCTCTTGATGCGTATGGACGACGTCGGTCGTCGTCGTCGTCGTCGTCGTCGTCGAATTCGTTTATATGCTCGTCGTTGTCGTCGTCGTCGTCCTCGTCGTTTGGGTCGTCTCCCCCTGCCATTCCAAGCCCCAACCTATCACCAACATGCATCCAAACACCAATAGGCTGTTGCGCACGTCGCCGCGCCGTTGAAAACATAGCGGTCCGTGCGAGTTCCCTGCGCCCCCCCCCGGACGTTGCCCAATCAACATGGTGAGGTTATGGGGGGGGGGGGGGGGCGAGCGCGATCACCCGGATCAGTTATCGCTGCGCCCTAAAAAACAATCTCGTGGCGGGGCATATGTTGCCACAAGGCTGGGGCAGCGCCATGAATTGGTTGGCCGTGGCGCCGACTGCTCGGAGGAACAGCCAGCTGTAATGCATAGGTTCTGCTGGAGGCGCGTGCAGTGTTTAGCCACTTCTAGCAACGACCAGCGGCGAACCTGAACGAAACGCCGATTTCGCCGCGCGGTGGCGGAAAGATTTCGCGCGCCCCCGGAAAAGCAAACGAACGGACATACAAAATGCCAGCCAAGCTGCGAGCAACGCGTGCAAAAACTCCACGCGTTGCTAGAAACAAAAATATCCGGAATCTGATTAAACTCCCGAAGTCCCATGATTCCATGATATATCAAAGACGAGTCGTGCAATGTCGTGCCCTTCCGCAAACAAATTAACAGAAACTTCGATAGCACTGGAGACTCTACAATCCCATGGGCCGCGCAAGACGTGAGGTGTGCCCAGAAAATACTGCGCGGCATCTTTGTTGTTGGCGCACGCTTCTTTTCAGCTTGACGTCTCCCGCGCTAAATTTCTCGGAAATTCGAATCTTCTCATAAATATCAACAAATGTCAAGGAAACTCCGGATCAGGCAAGACAATTCAAGAAACGCGCGCCCGTGGAACGCTGGGCATTCATTCTCCATACAACATGTTCAAATCAATGCGTGCCATCCTGATGAAGAGCGCAAATTTGCGCGAGGAGCCGGGATTCCGCGCAGCGGCACGGAAGGGGGGCGCGCAGGTAGAAAGGCCTTGCTAGAGGCTATTAAGCATTCCTTTGGTCCTGTACGAATTGTGGCCTCCACGTGACATTGCAGCTCCACCGTTGCGCGTCGCTCGAAATCGCAACGTGAGGAACCGCGAGAAAAACGCGTCGGCGGTCTCGTTGCGCCGCCTCGGAAACTCGAACAGCTGCCGTGTAGCTTGCGTGCGTGGCCCTTCACCAGAGGGCACGAACTGACTCGCGAGGTTCGCGATGAGGTAGGTGACGGCGTCTCCGGGTTGGCCGTTTACCAAGCCTCTTCCAATTATTTCCGCGAAGTTCACGGAACGCGCGAGTTCGGGTACACCGCCACCAAAGTTCAGACTGATGGCTGCCAACTGCTGGGCGCTGTCCATGTTCGTAGCGACTACGCTCCACGCGAGCAAGTTTGCACCCAATGGCGGAACGGACAAGCGGACTCGCGTTCGGGTGACCAGCCAGGTGGTTGGCGAGTGGTGATGCCGCCTCGGCCTCCACCCTCTTGCTCCTTGCTGTCCTGCTCCTCCTGGCATGCACGTGAACCAGAACAGGGCAATCACGGAGGGGATGTTGATGACGATGCTGCCCCCTAGCGCCAAGATGGGATCCTCCTCTGAAAGACTCCACCACGATATGATCTGCGCGGGCGCCTTGGAGCTCAGACCTGCACAGGAGCGAACGCCTGCTCCATGCTGGGGGCAGCCGTCATGGTGCCCGTGCGAAAAGCAACTGGTGTTTGGTGAGCACCCCGGCCCCAAATTTCAATGTTGATCGGGCGACCAGCGAAGTTCGAAAAAACACATCGGCACCACATCGAACGTTGAAATAACGGTGGCGTGGTGGGGGGAGGTGTGTAGAACAACACCAATTGCATTTTGCACGGGGGTATCAGATGTAAGCCAACACTGCCGCGCACAACCCGAATCCGAGAGCTGTCCCCGTCATGCGGCCCAACGCAAGAGACTGCATTCCGCGGCAAGTGCCGGACGGTTGTGCGGAAACTTTGACGTCGTGACGCCCGTGTGGGCCTGTGACCTGCACTTGGCCAACAACGGCTGTTGCTTTTGTAGCCTGGCTCCAACAGGGACTCACACGGTCTGGCGTTGGCCTCATCGTACCTGTGGGTGCCTAGGGCGAATTACCCGCGGGGTTGCAGAACTGCCATCAGCACAAGCTGTTCAGGGAACGGAGGGTAATATCAATGCGGGGGGCGAACAAAAATGCCAATGCGCGTCCACTTCGCGCTCTACACGTCTTCCGTGGATCGCAAGCTGGGATCGCTCCCAGAGCCGCTGACAACTAGAGTTGCAAGCTTGGTGGCAATGAGAAGCTCGAAAATATGCGGTTCGCGCTGGCGCTGGGGCCAAACGGCAGCGGCACATCCTGTTTGAGTGAGGAGGCGGAGGACGAGGAGGAGGAGGAGGTGAACGTAGTGAAGTGGGAGGGGGAGGGAGCAAGAAGGAGGAGAAAGATGGGGAAGGGAGGATTTCTTAAACGAGAGCGCGAGCAATCGCACTGCAGTACTTATCAGGACACAACGTTTGAAGACCGCATTCGGCACCCAGCATGTCCAGGGAGTCCGAGACCCAGGCGGCGATGACTTCCAGAAGCCTAGGGCCGCTGAACTCTTCAACTCCTGGGCCAAATCCATTGTTTTTGCTTGCGACAGAGCATCTTGCTGGAGTCGCATGGCGCGGCAAATTGGCCTCTTGGGGGCTCCTGGGACCTCCGAGGGCTAGCGCGCGGTTCTGGGTTTCTTTCGCGGCCTCCGTGCGTTGACGCCGATGCCCTCCTGGAGCTCTTAGGGCCTAGTGCCTCCAATCTGCTAGTATGTACGTATTAATGGGTTTCAGATGTGGATGTATGACCATGTGCATGTACATATTTCTGAATGTGATATGTGAACAGATGCGCTCTCGCACTGGTGCCATGATCATGTCTGCGAATAGGGGTATGTGTGAGCATGTGCGCACAGCTGTGCAGATACGCGTATGTGCATGTGCTTTCACTTACGCATGCACACATGTATGTTTGTGCGTGTATGCATGGGCATACACGTCCTAACGAACACACAAGCTAAGTATCACACGCGCCCGTCTGTCTATATGTAAATATTGTACCACGTATGCTGCACACATGTGTGCGCAACCTCTTATACGTACGCATCCAAATGGTAATCCACGGATTTGCTGATATGTACGTGTATGTATGTATCTCTGCATGTATGTGTGTATACGTATATGTTTATGTGTATGTATATGTGCATGTATATTTATATGTACCTGCACATGTACATGTATAGATGTGCGGTGTGCGCACTACGAACATGCACACACACACACGTATGGATAGTGCACCTTCCAAGCGTGCTGACATATGTACATGCTGTCACATCTGCGTTGGTATGTCCAGTGGGCGCACAGACTTGCAAGTGCCGACGGACCCTCGACGGTCGATATTCACACCAAATCCTGGCCTGAGTCGTGGGAGTGTTAGCTAACTTGCATGGGGAGGGGGGAACCGTGGCGAGCTTCAAAAGGCTCCGAGAGGGTTCCAAGAGACCTCCTAGACGATCACGGAGGAACTCACCATGGTTCAAGAAACCACCGCGCACACCTATCACAAAGCGGCGTTTGCGATAGGTGTGCTGGGTGCACCTGTTGGGGTCCTCTACGGTGCCTTGGTGGGCCCCAGGAGCGCTCGCACAAATCCCTGAACAGGCATCGGTAGGACCTTCGGATAACTAATTTATGTCACAGGATGTATCCAGAGCGTACCTATTTATTGAGAAGCAGCACTTGCGATAGGTCTGCTGGGTGCACCTTTTGACTCATCGAAGACACGTAGGCGAATTGTCTTGCAGCCCTGGGCGCCAGGAGCGCTCCCACATGGCCCTGAACAAGCATCGGTAGGACCTCAAGAAAGTTCAACAGCACCACATAATGCCTCCAGGGCACACCTTTGGAAAAGAAGCGCTTGCGATAAGTGCGCGAGGGGCCTATCAGCGCCGACCTGCACTTGATTCTTATTTGAAACGTGCTGATATTGAAAACACGTGCAAACGTTTCAAAGTGGCTGAAGTTTCTTGGGCCATGTACTTTCCAACTACCAGGGCCACCATCTATCGTGGAGTCCTGTGTTTCAATATT
Source organism: Prorocentrum cordatum (assembly GCA_963575745.1). Classification (NCBI taxonomy): domain Eukaryota; class Dinophyceae; order Prorocentrales; family Prorocentraceae; genus Prorocentrum; species Prorocentrum cordatum. The sequence continues at coordinate 414,866 of CAUYUJ010002069.1, read as the reverse complement.
GTTCCTAAGTGTTGTTATCGTTTGATCGACAGTTTGAAAGTTTCGAGAGAGCGTGATCCACCGCCGCTTTACTGTGGAAAATTGCCAACCTTTTCCTCCGGAACCCGGGGGTCTCCCCCCCCCCCCCTCCGAAAATCCCCCCCCCTGCCGGAACCCCCCCCCCCCCCCCCCCCCCCCCCCCGCTCCCCCCCCCCCCCCCCCCCCCCCCCCCCCCCCCCCCCCGCCGGAACAGATCAAACCGAACCCCCCCCTCACTACCCCGAACCCCCCCCCCCCCCCCCCCCTACTCACCGCCAGCAAACGACTCCCGGTCCCCACCACCGTCCGCATCACATCCCCCACTGGTGTTCCCAGCACCACTGTCCTCACCACCGCTGTCCCCACTGGTTCCACCACCGCCCCTACTGTCCCCACCAGTGGCCCCACCACTGTCGCACTGTCCCCGCTGTCCCCAGAACTGTTCCCACCACGGTTCCACTCTCCCCACTGTCTCCACGGCCCCAACCACTGCCCGACTATCCCCACTGTCCCCACTGTCCCACTGACTCCTCCGCTGTCCCACTGAGCTGTCCCACTGTTCCCACCACTGTCCCCACTGTCCCCACCACTGTCCCCACTGTACCTCTGTCCCATTGTCCCACCGCCGTCCTCGCCACCGCCTTCACCACTGTCCCCACCACCATTGTACCCTCCACTGTCCCACTGTTTCCACCTCGTTCCCATTGTCCCCACACCACTGTCCCCACCACCACCGTCACCACCACTGTCCACTGTCCCCCCCTGTTCCCACCATTGTCCCCACCACTGTCCCCACCACTACCGTCCCCACCGCTGTCCCACTGTCCCACTGTCCCCACCACTGTCCCGCTATCCCCTCACCACTGTCCCCACCACTACCGTCCCCACCACTGTCCCACTGTCCCCCCACTGTCCCCACCACTGTCCCGCTGTCCCCTCACCACTGTCCCCACCAACACCGTCCCCACCACTGTCCGCACCCCCACTCGGTTTTCGAGGGGGGGGGGGGGGGTTCGAACCGGTAGTGACCCCCCCCCCCTTTTCATGATGAGCGGGGGGGGGGGGGGGGGGGAACCGGTAGTGACCCCCCCGGTTTTCCGGAGGGGGGGGGGAGGGGTTCGAACCGGTAGTGACCCCCCCCGGTTTTCCGCCAGCAGCGGTAGAACACGCTCTTTCAAAGTTTCAGGCGTCTCAACTATTTCAAGACAATGTTGCAAATCCTGTTGAAACAGTTTTTTGAAATTGATCGGGCCCTCGGTTTTCAAAGTTCCAGGACTTCCTAGGGAATCCAGGCCGTAGAGGCACAGAAGGGCGAGGAGGAGAATGAGCGAAGGGAAGGGATAACCAGCTGCAGCAGGGAGAAGCACTAGCAGCAACCGCGATTCCAATACCCGCCTTTCTTGTCAGGTATGTGGTTCTGGATCACAGCCGAAACGCCTGCCTCATGCCTCAACCTCCAAGGTGGTATCCCCTCCTGGTCGTCGGTTCCCCTCCCTCCCTCCCTGCCTTTCCTCACCTCCCCCCGCTGCAGTCGCCGGGATGGCGCCCCCCCCGACGCTCAGGGGGCGGCCCTGAGCGACTGTCCAGAGAATCCGCCACATCCACTGCGGCCCTCCAGCACAAACCAAAGACGCGCAAATATACGACATCGACAGCACAACGAGGCCCCCAGTATCCACCTGCGCAAACGGACGCCTCAGACGACGATGTGCGCGGGCGAAACAATTCGACTATCCATCCCCTTCCTTTCTCCTTTCGCCTGCGCCCCTGCCCCACCCTCCCCCAGGTGGGGAGGCGCCGGGCTCCCCCGCCCCACCGCCCAAGATGGTATCCCGTCCTGGTCGACCGTTCCCCTCCCTCCCCACCCCCATCTTCAGATTCGGCTTCGTCTTCAACCGTGGACGAAACGCGTCCAGAGTCCGGAAAGGCATGCGGGTGCAATCTGGACTTGTCTGGCTGATGCTGTGGGGGGAGTCTGCGCTCAGGAGAGACTGCAGCACCGCTCGACGAATGACAGTCAAAACGTTTATTAAGGACGGGTGGTAAGGACGCAAGACCCTTGGAGGCCGAAGTTGGATTTTTGGGGCGGGGGGCGGCCAGTGAAAACGGCGAAGGACGGGCCGCAGAGGCAAGGACTCAAGGGTACCCTAGATGAAGGCACGCGTCCTTACCAGGCGCGTTGACGGTACTACCAATCGAACTACTTGCACGGTGGACCCTTTCCGTTTTTCTGTGCACTTCAGCTTTGGCTTCGGCCTCAGCTGCGGGTGCACCGTGAAGCGCCTTCGGCCCAGCTCACCCGAGCCCGTGCTCCACTCAGCTCGCACGGGTGCCCCCCCCCCCCCCCCGGCAGCGGGGCCTCGCCGGCGCCGCGGGCGCGGATGGTGCAGCCCCCCCCGCCCCCCCACCCAAGCTCCCCCCGAGCGGGCGGAGCACAACTTGCCGTCGCTCGGACGCCCACTTCCCGTGCATTTTTCGGTTCTGTGCGTGTTTTTTTTTTTGCTCGATGGTCCAAGATGGTCCTCAAGCCGAGACAAAACATACACATGTCCGAGCGATGCCTAGGGGAACAAAAAGTGACATAAACATAAAAACTCGGAGGTCCGCGCGGATTTCTCGGATCGGCGCTAGGGCCCCCCGGCGGCGCCTCCGGCGCCGCCCCTGGCGCGCTCCGCGCGCCAGGGAAGGGGGTCCAGCGCCGACCCGAGAAATCCGCGCGGACCTCCGAGTTTTCATGTTATTATGTCACTTCTTGTTCCCCTCATGCCCGGACAGACCCTCCCCCGCCCCACCCCTGGGCCGAGCTGGGCCTCGCCGGCGCCGCCGGCGCGGATCGTGCAGAGCGGCGGGGCGCCGTCCCGCAGGCCTCTCTCGTGGGGTGTGCTGGGGGGATGGGAGCTCGGGCGCTCGCTGGCGGGGAGGGAGGGCTCCCGGGGAGGGGGAAGCATGAGCACGGGGGATGCCTGTCGGGCAGGGCGAGTGCGCCGGCGTCGCCGCCGCTGCCCCGAAGCGCAACTTGGGCTGGCAGAGGCAGGCAGCGCAGGCGAGCCTCCAGAGGGCGGAGTTGCGGCACGCCGAGAAGGCGAAAGTGGAGGCGCGCACGCGGGATCGGGTGCCTGCTGCTGGGGAAGGGGGGGGGGTCTTGTGGGGGGGGGAGTGGACGGGGGGAGAGGGAAGATTCGCCTTTCGTGCACGTCGTCTGCTCTCGTCGCCTCGGAGCCTCGTCACCCGATGCGCCCGGCGCGGAGAGCGCAGGGCGCAGGGCGCACGAGCCGAGGATCCCGTGCAGGGCGGGCGTTCGTTAACGGGGTCGGGTGGTGAAGAAGCGCGCACCTTTCCAGTGCATTCTGGGCCCGTGGTGGCAGTTTCGGCTCCTTTTAGGGCCGCTTTCCTACAATCCTTCATCCCCGCACGTTTGTCGCCCCCCCCCACCGTTGCAGTACGCCCGGGGTGGAGGGCCCAGAAAAATCGCCGGCTTCCCGATTCCGATCTGATGGGATGAGGGCCCCACGACGCCACAACTGATCGAGGAGGAGGAGCAGGCAGACGGGAAAGGGTGGAAAGGAGCAGAACTGGCTCTTATGGTAGGGTCTTACCGGAACACACCTACACCCTGCGTGGGAACACACCTACACCCTACACTTAGGTCGGGCCTGTCCCCCTACAGGCGGATTTTGGACGAAAAACAATTCAACTAATAATCAAAAAATATCAAAAATAATCAAAACATCGTCCCCATACTGTTTTCTGTACTATTCTTGAACACTCCTCCTGTAGAGGGACAGGCGCGACTTAACCCTACACCTGACACCCCTGCGGTTCGGCCCCCTCGCGGCTCGAACTTCGAGCCGCGAGGCTCGAGCTTCGGAGCTCTCCTTCAGTGCCGCAGGCTCTCGGAGGCCTTCTCGCCTCGGGGTGCTGTCCAGCAGCTGCGCCTCGCTGGGAGCGTTGAAAGGGGTGCCCAAACCGTAGATCGTGCTGAGCGGCCGACCGGGGCCCAAGTCAAGGCTCGAAAACCACTCGGGGAAGGACCGTGGATGTCCGAGCTTCGAGGACCCAGAAGGCGTGCGCTGGCTCTCTCGGACGACCTCCGGGGGCATTCCTCGACGCCGCGACTGGGTCCGCCTCGACTGGCCAGAACGCACCCCAGGGCAGGAGCCCGTGCTCCCCGCGTCGTACGCGCAAAAACAAACTGGCGGGCACGCTGTGGAACTTCTCGGCCTCCCGGGGAGGAAAGGCCGGGCAGGGGTCGAGGCTTCCGAGGGGCATCTGCTCCTCCGGAACCAATGGGTGCTCGCGAGCGCGAGGAGGAGGATCAAGGGGGGGAGGGGCCAGGCGAGCGCGAGGAGGAGGATCAAGGGGGGGAGGGGCCAGGAAGAGGGGGGAGGAGAAGGAGGAGGGGCCCGGAAAAACGGGGAGGACAATGAGCATGCCGGTCTAGGAACAAGGATCGAGAAACCATGGCGTTTCCCAAAGATTTCGATACTCACGAGCGCGAGGAGGGTCGCGGAGGGAGATTGGGCGTGGGTTGGAGGTTACCGAATGAGCTTCCTTCAGCGGTTCCCCAATGGAGGGGCATGAACAGGCCGGGAGAGCAGGGAATGGGGCAAGAGAAGGAGAGGAGGGAAGAGGGAGGATACAGTCGAACATAGGACAGACGAACATCCCTCAAGAACATGAGACCCTCCGCTGGCCAAACATGTTCTGTGACAGAACATCCAAGGGTATCCTCCCAAGAGTGCACAAGAGCTTCCAACAAGCACGGAGAACAATAAAATACCCTCCCCGAACCGACCTCGATCTTATGACTCGGTCCGGCCGTATGGGGGGGAGAAGGGAGGCGGGGGGGGAAGGAGGAGGAGGAGGAGGAGGAGGAGGAGGAGGAGGAGGAGGAGCAGGAGGAGGAGGAGGAGGAGGGGGGGGAGGGAGGAGAAGGGGGACCCTCAAGCAGCTGGAGCAGAAGCGCTCAGAGCGGGACGCCGGCAGCAAGAGGGCGGCGGCTGCAGCTGGGGGGAGGTGCCTCCAAACGACGGGGTCGCCTTCAGCACCGCTACGCCCGTGCCTTCCAGGCCCGGGCCTCGCTGTAGGCGCAGCAGCACCACGGGCATGCGGAGCGAGGACTCGACGACGACGTCGGTCCCGTCTGCGAGGGTGCAAAAGGTAGCGCGGGAGGAGCGGGGAAAGGCGCGTGGCAGAGACAGCACGCACAAACATATCTAAACTAGACTCACGAAAGCGCTTCGCGCGAGCTGAGATTCTTGTCGCTTTGGTGCTGACCGCATTGAACCAAAAGGAGGTCATGAATAATGTGTTCCCTATTCATCGCCTCCTCTTCCCTTCTACTCCGCGTCTCTCCTCCTCCGCGCTCATCAACTGGTCGACTGGTGATCAGCAACGCTACAGCGCCCCCGATATGCTGTGTTGCACCATGCTGCACTATGAGATGTAATGCCATGATGCTCCATGCCATGATTAGCCACACTACGACACGCTGCAGTATGCAGTGCAGTAACATAACCGACTCTGTAGCGATCATTGCAGTAACAAGCTGTGTAATGCTATGCGGCGCAATGTAACGCTAACGTATGCAATACTAGGCTGAACCATGATTTGGTATACTTGCCATGGTACGCAGTGGTACCACGAATTATGATATGATCAAACATGGTATACCAGGCTGCACATTGCAAAGCAATGCTATGTTATACAACACATGAAACGGTATGTGTTCAGATGTACATGTGATGTATTCGATGTGGTGCAGTGCCGTGCCATGCTGTGCTATTCAATGCTATGTAATGGAATGCCTTGCTACGCAAGGAAGTATGCGCCATTGTATGCGTTGCAGTGGCCTCTCTAGAGCTGATGCAGCAGGAGCAGGCTAATGCTTGTGCCAGAAACACTGCCGACTCTACTTGCAGAACGCTCCCATAGACTTCTGAATATTCATGGCGAAATAGACAAATGATAATGCCAGCTTGAAGCGATAACGTCCTAACATTATTGCGGTTGCTCGCCACCAACATGGGTGCCGTCGACGCGGCACGGTCGAAACTCCGCACGTGTCGGAGGGTCCTCAGGTGCTTGGCCGAATTCCATAAGCCTTAGTCCTCAATCCTGATGATTATTTTAGGGACCTGGACCTCAAATTCACAAATCTCTTGGGGCTCCCGGTGTGCCCTCTAGGGCACGTCGCGGCTTGTCACATGACTTGTTCTGGCCCAAGAGGGCCCCCGGACGGGCCAAGAGAGCTCCAAGAAGCCGCCGAGACGGTCCAAGAGGGCCCCGAATCGCCGCACGGTCGGTTCAAGACGCCCAAGATGGCCCAAGAAGCCGTCGAGGCGCCCCGAAAGAACCCCAAATCGTACCTCGCTCTGTCCGTTACCTGCTTGGCACGGAGACGCAAAGCGCTCGTACTCTGTAAGGGGGTGTGTGATCGCTTGATCAATGCCTTAGAGTCCTCTTGGTGTTAAGTCTTTGGTACGTCATACAAACAACTGACAAACAACCTTGCGAACATCAATGAACGTGGCCTCTCCGGGCCTTATTGCGGGTCCTTTGGGGTTCCTTTGCGTCGTCTTAGGGCCCTCGTTAGTCGTCCTGGGGTCCTCTTGGGCCGTCTCGGGGCTTGGGCCGTCTTGGGGCCCTCTCCTGACCCTCTGGGGCCCTCTCCGGACCCTCGGGGTCCTCTCAGGGCTCTCTTGCAAACATGTTGAGGCCCTCTTGGGGCCTCTCTTGGGCCGTCCTGGGGCTCTCTGGGGCCGTCTCGGAGCCCTCTTGTGCCGTCGTGGGACCGTCGTGGAGCCGCTTTGGGGATCTATTGTGCCGTCTTGGGGCGATCCTGAGAGCCTCTTGGGCCGTTGTGGACGCTGTGACGACCAAGGAAGCGGATATGCTACACATGCGTTTTCCAAACGCATTGGGACGATGTGTGCCTCTGGGAAGCCTCGTGGAGCGTCTTGAGGGCCTCTTTGGCCGTCTTGAAACCATCTTGGGACTTCTTTGAACACTCTTGGGCCGTCTTGGGGCCTTTCTGGTTCACTCCACGCCAGAACATTCGACGCGCCAACTGCGCGCCAACCATTGCGCGCCAAATGCGCGTCAATCAGGCAAACGCAATTAGAGCCCAGACGCCCAATGAGCCCAAATTACCTGTCGACGCGCCAAACGCGTGCCATAAAAGCGACGATGGACCTACGTGACGTCATAACAACGAGAGTGGTGGAAATAACACTATTTGTACACTACCCCATAGTATGCACAACAGCTCAGTACGATTCGCTACAAAGGAGCGGGCAACAGCTGTGTGTTAAACTGAGAAATAACTGTTACAGACAGTCGCACAACTACTTCACCAGACCATCCATAAACGATGCCCAAACGAGTGGGAGTTGCCCTGGTCAGGAATGCGGACCAGCCTGCAGTAAAATCGTAAATGGCTGGGGCGCCATCATGTCCAAAGACGGGGGGATGATGGGGGGATCGGAGGAGGGCCCTCCCCAGAGAGAGAGAGAGAGAGGGAGATAGAAAAAAAGAGAGAGAGAGAGAGAGAGAGAGAGAGAAAAAAAAGAGAGAGAGAGAGAGAGAGGGAGAGTGAAGGGGAGAGTAAGAGAGGGATTTGGGAACAAAATTCGAGAGAGAGAGAGAGAGCGAGAGAGGTTGAGAGAGAAAAAAGAAAGAGAGAGAGAGAGAGAGCACACAAACTTACCCGTTACGAGAATTATTCATTTTGAGCGCTGACGACTAGGGCGTCTCCGAGCGGGACCCCCCTTCCCCCCGTAGACTCCTAGCATGGCAGCCTTCGGCCTGGTTGGGCGGGAGAACTTTCCGGGGTTCTCCCTGCTGTACAAAAAAATAGCATCAATTCAAGATCAAATCTCTTCCCCTATAAATTCACTCGGCGATCTTCTGACAGGGGTCAATCCAGACCCGGGCCAATCAGGCCTTGCAAAATCCTACAACATCCGGAATCGACAGCTGGGTCAATGCGACCCTGGCCCTGCAGGATCCTGCAAGATCGGGCGCTCTGGCTGACCCCTGTTTGCATTGACACCCATCTCAAGGCTCCCGATTCACGAGGGGGAAGTCACTCCCGGCCACTTCCACGCAATTCTGAATATCCCCCCGTATGGAATCACACATAAAAATCACTACCATACTACTTCTCACCGCAGCACCCGGACATGTCAAATTGAGCCAAGATGAAAAAGACTTTCGTAGCGGAGATGTCATTCGATGAAATACAAAGTATATTCAAACTAAACCCGAATGGAGGGAGGGCAGATCGAGGTACCTGCGAAAAGTTCAGACATCCACTGATCAGGGTGTTTCTTTGGTGTAATACCGCGCATGTGAATTAAGGATCCGCATGTCCACGCACATATTAATGCTGCGCCGCATTGCATATTTGTTGGGCTACTTACTCGATGTATTATATGCTTCTCGAGTCTGCCGTTGCCATTCATTGTCTCATTCGGCAACGCCGCAAATCCTGCGCCTCGGGTGTTGTGTGGTCGACCACTTGCATCAATTGGGTCACGTTGGACTGCGACGGCACAAATCTTGCGAAATCTTGATGCACAATGTCATTCCAGAGGGGGAGAGTTTGCAAATACAGTCCAGCGTAAGCAGGAGTGCAACCCAAAAGGGATACTTCAAGGTCCCTCCGACTGCTCGCCGCATCTCCCGGTACAACCAAATAAACTTGAGATGCGCTACGAGCTTTAATACATGTGGGGCTCGCCCACATTTGTCACATGCCATTTCAATTTCCGCTCGGTGATAGGAAGCCATAAAATCAATCGGCCTTGCCGGATTGTGGAAGACGCTGTTCTGTTTGACTGGTCGTTAACATAGTCGTAGTCGTAGTCGTAGTCGTCGTCCTCGCCCTCCTCCTCCTCGTCGTTGTCCTTGTCGTCGTCCTTGTCGCCGTCGTCGTCGTCGTCGTCGCCATCGTGTTTGATCTCCTTTCCTTTGGCCCGTCGCCGCTCCCCCTTTTCACTGGGCCCTCCTCAAGCGAGCCAGTCAACGCGAAACCAAAGCGAAATTGAGCAACGTCGTAATTGAGTCGAAAGGAAGCCCCTTCCCTTTGATCCATTCCCCCCCAACGGGGGGGAGGGGAGGGCCCCGAGGGGAGTCCCGGGGGTGGTCCTGGGGAGGGTCCCCGGGGGGTCCCAGGTCAGAAATGCCATGCCCCCCGGGTCCCGGGGCTCACAAACACCCCAAAACGGACCCAGCGTGTCCCAAGAGGGCCTCCTCCTTCCTCCTCCCTCCTCCCTCCTCCCTCCTCCTCCTCCCTCCTCCCTCCCTCCTCCCTCCTCCCTCCTCCCTCCCCCCTCCCCCCCTCCTTCCTCCGCCCTCCTCCTCCTCCCTCCTCCCTCCTCCCTCTCCATCCTCCTCCCTCCTCCTTTCCTCCCTCCTTCCTCCTCCTCCTCCTCCTCCCTCCTCCTCCCTCCCTCCTCACTCCTCCTCCTCCCTCCTATCTCCTCACTCCTCTCATCTCCCTCCCTCCTTCTCCTCATTCTCCTCCTCCTCCTTCACCTTCTCCTCCTTCTCCTCCCCTCCCCTCCTCCCTCCTCCCTTCTCCCCTCCTCCTCCTCCTCCTCCTCCTCCTCCTGCCCCTCCTCCTCCTCCTCCTCCTCCTCCTCCTCCTCCTCCTCGGATTGTGGAAGACGCTGTTCTGTTTTACTGGTCGTTGTCATAGTCGTAGTCGTAGTCGTAGTCGTAGTCCTCGTCCTCCTCCTCCTCCTCGTCGTTGTCCTTGTCGTCGTCCTTGTCGCAGTCGTCGTCATCGTGTTTGATCTCATTTTTGGCCCGTCGCCGCTTCCCCCCTTTGACTGGGCCCTCCTCAAGCGAGCCAGTCAACGCGAAACCAAAGCGAAATTGAGCAACGTCGTAATTGAGTCGAAAGGAAGCCCCTTCCCTTTGATCAATTCCCCCCCAAAGGGGGGAGGGGAGGGCCCCGAGGGGAGTCCCGGGGGTGGTCCTGGGGAGGGTCCCCGGGGGGTCCCAGGTCAGAAATGCCATGCCCCCCGGGTCCCGGGGCTCACAAACACCCCAAAACGGACCCAGCGTGTCCCAAGAGGGCCTCCTCCTTCCTCCTCCCTCCTCCCTCCTCCCTCCTCCCTCCTCCCTCCTCCCTCCTCCCTCCCCTCCCCCCTCCCTCCATCCTCCGCCCTCCTCCCTCCTCCCTCCTCCCTCCTCCCTCCTCCCTCCTCCTCCTCCCTCCTTCCTCCTCCCTCCTCCCTCCTACCTCCTCCTCCCTCCCTCCCTCCCTCCCTCCTACCTCCTCCCTCCTATCTCCTCACTCCTCTCTCCTACTTCCTACCTCCTCTCCTCCTCCCTCCTCCTCCTCCTCCTCCTCCTCCTCCTCCCTCCCTTTCTACCTCCCTCCTCCTCCTGGGCCTCGTCCTCGTTGCTCCTCCTCCTCCTCCTCCTCTCCTCCTCCTCCTCCTCCTCCTCCTCCTCCTCCTCCTCCTCCTCCTCCTCCTCCTCCCCCTCCTCCTCCTCCTCCTCCTCCCCTCCTCCTCCTCCTCCGCCTCCCTCCGCCTCCTCCTCCTCCTCCTCCTCCTCTCCTCCTGCTCCTCCTGCTCTCCTCCTCCCTCCTCCCCTCCTCCCTCCTCCTCCTCCTCCTCCTGACCGTCCTCCTCCTCCTTCTCCTCCTCCTCCTCCTCCTCCTCCTCCTCCTCCGCTTCCTCCTCCCCCCTCCTCCTCCTCCTGCCCGTCCTCCTCCTGCCCGTCCTCCTCCTCCTCCTCCTCCTCCTCCTCCTCCGCCTCCTCCTCCTCCTTCTCCTCCTCCTCTTCCTCCTTCTCCCTGTCCCGGGCGCGCACGGGAGGGCCGCGCGAGGCTGTCGGGCGGGTGGTAATGGGGGGTGACTCAAATGGGGGGTGGAGCGGAAGGGCCAAAAGGGGCATGTCAGGGCCCCTTTTGGAGGCAGCAGGAGCCCCAACAGTTCACCCCCCGTGTAGGCCCCCCCCCCCGCCCGAGATGCTCATGGCACGGGGGGGACTCTCGCCCACGGCACCTGCAGCGAGGGAGCTACGGAAGCAGACAACCTTCTTTGGCAAGCCTGGTCAGGAAGCGTCGCTGGCCAGGCGATGTGGGCCAAAACGAGCGTAAGCGGGCACGGTCGGAGTGATAGAGAGAGAGAGAGCGCGCTGCCACCTGATCCAAGGATCCGGCCCTGAACAGGGCGGCGGGGCGGGGCACTGCAAAACCCACTTTGTCCACGAGCGTTCCGAGCCCTGTAGACGATGCCACCCTTTGTGAGCCGAAAACCGGTGTGCAGAAATCCAATCGAAAAATTGAAGACGTTGCAGGCGCTGCTCTGCGTTGCGGGTCGCCCGTCTCGCCCCATCGATCCAAGACTCCAAGCCAACGTGAGTGCTGCAACTGCTCTGACTGCTCGAGGAACTGTTGGTTGCGGCGGTTTCGCTGGATGAACTCTGTTCTCGTCTGCATTCAGCCTCCTGCGGGGTGTGCGGACGATCATTATGAGCATCCGTCGCTGGGTTCGCCGCACCTTGTCCTCCAGAGGATTGGTCAGGACCCATGCTTCACAGCTGTACAACATGGTCGAATAGACTGTGCTTTCAAAAAGCCGAAGTCAGGAATTGATGGAATACTGATTGCTCGTAAGCTCAGCCCGGTGAATGTTGAACTTCTTCCGCGCCATGGAAATTATGTGGTCGATCTCCGTCTCGTGCGTGTTGCTGAACGAAGTTTGTCGTCCCAAGTATTTCCTCGCACTCGAAAACGGAACAATCTCGACGTTCATGTCGTCGACCTTCGCTGCAGCTGCGTTGGGTCGCCCCGTGCACATCGTAGCGTTGCTCCAGATATTCATTCGTCTTGTCTGGGTGGAGCTCCAGACCTCGTTCTCGAGCTGCGTCGCGAATGTCTTGGAGCATGTTCTGGACCTGGTGCTATGATGTGCCAATCAACAAGACGTCGTCGGCGAATCGTAAATTAGTGATCCAACGAGCTTGTCCACTATTGAGCCCCCATGCCATGCGCTTCCATTTAGCTTTAACAGCGCGCATGGCATCTTCCAAGTGAGCGTTAAACAGCAGCGAACTGAGAGGATCGCCTTGCTTAGTGCCGCGCTGAATCGCGAACTGCTTGCTCATTATGTAGGTGCGTACTCTTGCAGTCTGTCCAGAATACAAGTTTTGCAAGAGGTGCAAGTACCCGATCGGCGCACCTTGTCGTTGCAACGCTGACCACAAGCTGCCCTGCTCGACGGAGCCGAAGGCTTTGAGAATCTAAGGCGGCTATCCAAAACGGTTGTTGGATTTCACGACACTTCTCCTGCAAAATCGCCACTGCGAATAGATGGTGCGCCGTGCTGAAATTGTTCCCGAACCCAACTTGATCCTCACGTTGGTGTGCATTCAACATCGGGTGCAGCCGGGCGTGCAGCAGCTCGGCAAACAACTTGTACAGGACAGGGGCTATCGTAATAGGGCGATTGTTTTTTGTATCGGCCGCATCGCCGGACTTGTGAATGACAGCGATAATCGATTCTTTCCGGGCCTGTGGCGGCACCGCCGCTGCCGCGCCTACGCGATGGGGGAGTATGCTATTTGGCGTGGTTTCTGACAGTGTTCCAGAGCGTCCCCCCTGCCAGTACTAGTGTAGCAGATCCACCACCGCGCCGCGAGGCTTCAAGTGGATTGTCCTCAAGTCCCCTCGAACTCCGTGCATGTGCGCATTGCACATGGCCCGCAAGGGGCCCAGACCGCAGATGTGCATGGCGGCCTGGGCTCTCCAGGGCGCTCCCCGGGCCCCCCCGCTGCTCCACGGTGTGCCCCTCCTCCTCCGCCTCGCCCTCCTCCTTCTCCTCCGTGCGCCGTGCGCCTCGCGTCGGGCCCCGAACCTCCATGTAGCGCTCGAGGGGCACGCGCGAAGGCCCGGGCAAAGCAGTCCCTTGATGATGTGTTCCCGTCCTGCTCGTTTTCGGCCAGGTCCGTCCCAGGCCGCAGGTTGGACTAGGACGTGCAGCGGGCTACGAGCCCATGCGAATCATTCTCCCTGCGGCCTGGGCGGACGTCAATACTTTGACTGGGTGGGGCACAAGCACAATCTGAGTGCGTGCCTTGCCGTGCAAATGCTGGAACCATTTCAGCTAAGTGTTGCGTTCTTTGTTATAGTTATTGTCGTGTGTATCGCTCAACATTTATTTCGCTTCAATGGGCCTTGTGATTCATCATTGCGCATAGTACCGCTTTGATGGTACATCAACTTCAGTACACAATCCTCATCCGCGTTTTGCTTCAGACTGGTCGTCTCTGGGGCTTCTGCGTGGTGAGGCTTTCTCGTGCAACGCAAGGGATTTGTCATTCAATTTGGTGGGAGGATGGCGTAGGCTCTGGTGATGTGCTGCATGTTTCGGACTTGCAAATCATCATATTATGCGGGCGTGTGCCGTCTGAAAACTCTGTCGACCAGGTTGCATAGTGGGCACTTGCCCATCTACATCTTCCGCGGCAGCCCAGTTGTGGTGCCCATCGTCTTCTGAGCGAGAATGTTTGTTTCGCCGCTGAGTAGTTGGCCACTCCCATTATGATTCACATTCCCATTCCCTCCTCGTCCTCCTCCTCCTCCTCCTCCTCCTCCACGACCTCATTATCCTGCGACTCTCCTCATCATCCTCCCCTTCCTCCACGAACCCATCCACTTCATGATCATCATTCTTCCTCTCCCCCCTCATTCCTCTTCCTCACTTCGTCTCCTTCTCCACCGCCCCATCCTCCCCCCACGCGTGTGAGACTCCCCCCCCGTCTGGCCCCCTCCGCGGGGTCCAGATCTCGGAGAGCTGACAAGGGATGGGGAAGACGCAGGCTCACTAGGGGGCACGATCAGTCATCATCGAATCAGAACATCGGACTGGATCGAATCGAGATCGGAGCGATGGGATGTCGAATCAGATCGATCGGATCGAAGCGGACCCCGGGCGGGCGGGGGGGTGGCGAGCCGCACTTCCGCGTCGCCCGGCAGCGCCCGCCGAGCAGCCCGACTCCAGATCCGCCGTACTTCGGTTGACACTCCGACGGAACCTTGTGTCGGAGATGCACACCGGATGCAAGCAAAAGTAGGGCAACAATTTCAGCCTCAGAAAACCGCAAACACATGGCGGAAACATTGGTGGCAAAGCAGGGCGGAAGTCGACATCAGAGGAGCTTGACAGGTGGGACGGACATTTCCGCCGCACTGCAACATCGCCCGAAGCACGGTGCATCCGGAGTCAGGGCAGCCCCCTGCCAATCTCACGAAGCCCTCGCCCGAGGACTCTTGGGTCCAGCTCCGGCGCCGCACTGCGACCACGGACGCGAGCGCGCTCGGAAGAGAGTGCCCCCGAGGTGCTCACGCCAGGGTGGCAGCCCCATCTCGGCGGCGCGCCGACGAGGGAAGCGCGGCTTCTCAGAATCCTCGCGCAGCCTCGTCTCTAGAAGGGAGGTGCAGTGACCGAAACTGTGCCCGAAAATCTGCCCGACTGTGACCGACTCTGGCGCCCGAATGCCTTCGAACGCGCCAGAACGTTACGGAAATTCTTGACTCGAAGCCGGAGCGGGTTTCAATTCCGGTCACAAGTTCGGTCACACTACGTGTTCGGTCACAATTCCCGGCACATGGTGGTCACCGATCTTATTGTTCGGCCACATGCCTTTGAAGGAAGACCGGAGGCCTTCTGAGCTTTGCTGCCCCGAGACTGAAACCGCAAGTGGGTCTGGCGCGATGCGGACGCTAAAAAGTCTGTGGAAAAAACACACAAACACACGTGTGTGTGTGTGTGTGTGTTTGTTTTTTCCACAGTTTGTTTTTGTTGAGAGTTTTTTCCACAGTGTGTTTTTTTCCACAGACGTGTGTGTGTGTGTGTGTGTGTTTTTCCACAGTGTTTTTTTGTGTTTTTTTGTTTTGTGTGTGTGTTTTTTGCCCACCACGTGCCGAGCCAGCACGCAGCGTGTCAGCATGGACGTCTTGGACACGGCACGCGCGGCACGCGCCGCGCTGCAAAGCGGGCGCACCGGGGCAGCTAAGCTTCTGAGCCTTCCGAGAAGGCCCGCCTTCTCGCGGGGGCGCGCAAGCGTGGAGTGGCGATCCATGGATTTGGCGCGCGGTCGCCAAATCCATGGATCGGGGGAGGTGCCCTCCCCAAAATGCGGCCGGCGCCGCATCGCTCGGCGGCGGGAATCCGCGATTTCCCATGGAAACGGGGCCCGTCGCTAATTCACGCCTCCTTGATCCGTGTTTGCGATCGCGTGACTCTCTGCGTGAGGAGGTGGAGAAGGAGGAGGACGAGGAGGAGGAGGAGGAGGATGAGGAGGGGGACGAGGAGGAACAGGAGGGGGAGGACCCCTGGGCGCGCCGTCGATCCGCTGCGCGGCACCCAGCGTGCGTGGGCCCTCCTCCCCGCACCCGCTGGAAGCCCCCTCCTCCACCGCCTCCTCCTCCTCCTCCTCCTCCTCCTCCTCCTCCATTCCTTTTCCTTATGGATAACTTCTCCCTGTCGCACCCCGAGGACAGTTCCCGGGCGTTTCGCCTGAGACTTCCCCACCACTTATGACTCTGAAGCTTAAAAAGTGACAGCAGCTTCACAGATGGAGGGGGGTCGTTTTCAAAATGTGGCTCTCCCCTTAGCGCCGCGCACATTCGTTTAAAACAATGGCAAGAATTTCACGGATTGAGGGCGGGTGGTTTTCAAATTATGGCTCTCGCCTTAGCGCCGCGCGCATTATTTTTGAACATGTGCAAGAGTTTCACGGATTGAGGGCGGGTGGCTTTCACGCCGCACATTCGTTTTAACCCTGTGCAGGAGTTTCACGGATTCCCATGATCAACGTCACAGAAGTGGTGTTTCGGAAGGATTCAGGATTACGCGGGCGCAGCAATTATGCTGATTCGCTGTGTTGAAATCCGACAAATGGCGTCCTGGCACGATTTTGGATCGTCAAGACGCACCAGTCAGGTTGATACGTGGCGTCGAAATGCTGAGAACAATGTTTTGGCACGCTTCAGGATCTTCAAACTGTTGTCTTCCAAAGAGGCAGTTCCCCCAATGGAAATGAACCGTTGTAGGGGCCTATGAAGAAGAGGGAGCTTGGAGGGAGGGTTAATTCAAACATCGTTGATGACTCTTGGATTTCCACTGGTCCTCCTCCTCCTCCTCCTCCTCCTCCTCCTCCTCCTCCTCCTCCTCCTCCGCCCTCCTCCCTCGATCCTCGCCCGATCCTTGCCCCCTCTTCGATTCGCTGCTGCTGCGGCGGCCTCGGGACGCCACCGCGCGCGCCATCACCTCGGGGCGCGAGGGAGGGAGAGGGAGGGGGGAGAGGGAGGGGGTGGGGCAGGGGGAGGGAGCGGGGGGGGCAGGAGCAACAGCAGGAGTTAGGGATGCCGCTCCTGGGAGGCCTTCGCGGGATAGATGCAGCCAGAACCACGCGCGCGCTTCGCGCGCGCCGAGGCTCTACCAAGCCCAGCCACTGACAAGCTCACAGCCGCACGCATGCAACTAGATACCCACGAACAGCGCAAACCCCACGTGGTTGATCATGAAAGCCGGCTGTGAGCGCAGCTTGGCGTTACGACACAGACCACGGGGGAAACAGGCCTCGGATGGCCGCTCCCGGCCGCCTTCGCGGGCCAGCGCGTGCAAGGCTGCGGCGCTGCAGTGCAGACAGGAGGAGAAGGGCGAGGAGCGGCCCCCGGCAACAGTAAGGGGGAGCAGAGGACAGGCTCAGCAACTCCACTCCTGGGTATGCTGCGGCAGAATTTGGACCGACATCGGAGCATCCTGCATGTCTGTGCTCGGGTGGACGCAGGGAGGGGGCGCTGAGAGGGATGGGGGCAACAACAGCAGCAAGCGGGCAGAGAAGCAAACAGAGAAGCAGACCCACGAAAAGTTCCAACATCGTTTGGGTAAAGCACAAGAGCGCGGACCGAGCAAAGAGGGGTCTCTTGGGAACTCCTCAGGAGTACGATGGATGCTCCTCTATTGTTTGGGATCCTCCTCACTGGGGAAGTCTTGAGGCCATCTTCGGTGTATAGAAGGAGGCGAATGAGCTAGCGGAAACGCCCCCCCCCTTCCAGCATATCATTACCTTTCACGTCCTCCTTCTTCCTTTACTTTCCTCCTCCTCCTCCTCCTTCGCATCATTGCTCCCTCCCTCTGTCGTCCTACCTCCTCAACCTGCTGATCACTACTCGTTATCCTGCTCCTGCCATTGCTCCTACTCCTCTTCCTCCTCCTTCTCCTCCTCCCTGGCTTCGATTTTGGTGGTCGTTGCAATGCCAGGGGCCTATGGGAACAGCCCTTGTCACCGTCGTTGCGTCGTGATTCCCAGCTCACAGACTCCACGGGTTAGGGCGAATGCGCGCGATCTAATGCAAGCACACATACGTGCAAGCGTGACGTTCCACCCGCTGCTGCCCCCCCCACCCAATTCCGCGTTATCAGCCAGCCAAGGGCAGGGGAAGGGACGGAATGGTAAAACGTGGAGAGGGAGGACTCCCCCCATCCCCGTGCATACAAAAGACTACTGCGACGGCAAGACGCACTGCAATGGAATCGAGCCGCAATGCAACCACTCCAGCGCAACCAGAACGCGACACACACTTATCAAGCTGGCCGTGAGAACGTGGGAACTGGAACCGATTTCCTAGACTGGCTGACTGGATCACCGATACGACTCGGGGCGCCTGACTGATCAGGTTCCCCCCATCAATGCTCCATTCCAGTGCTAGGTGGGTCAAAACCCGCAGGTGCATCATCACCAGTAGGGAGACCAGTGCTGAGCATCGTCTGAAAGGTGGGCACGTACGGATTCAAGGACAACGCCGCAAGGCGCCACAGCTCAGTCACCCTCCCAAGGCCAGCGGGTAACTTGGACCTGTGAGGCCACCATCGCGAGCATCTGAAAACAAGAGTGCGATAAACCAATACCAATCCACCACGCTGCGTTCCACATCCAACTCATTAGTCATCCGTTTCATCATATCCAGTAGCCTGCCTCTGAACTTCCACAACAATTTTCTTTCAGCCGAACACAAGCAACGAGCTGCAAGCCAGCGCCTCTTCTCCCGATGCTGTTGCTTGGTCCCCTGAAGGTCGAGCTAGCGATCGCTGTGGTTGATCATGAAGTAGCGCTCGCGGGCCTCCACCTCCGCCAGCTTGCTAACGGCGTGCCCCCCTTAAGTTCCGATGGCAAGCAACGCGTGCTAATGCGTTCGAAGATCTGCTCATAATGCCGGCGTCGCACGCAAACAAAGGCATGTCGTTGCTGCTCGGGCGCGGGATGCAGCGACCCAGTGCCAGAGATGCAATTGGCGATGCACATGTGGACGCCAGGGCACCGATGAGTTCCTTCCCTGCGCTCCGCGCGAGCTCCATGAGTCTTCCTTCGCCGACTCCCGTGATCGCAAACTCCCCAGCGCATGCTTGGCATACCTGGCAATCATGTCAGCGCCGCGCCAAGACGTGCTCTGCGCCGCAACTTGCGTTGCCGCGTTGCTGATGCGAGTCGGACCATCTGCTTCCCACAAAGGCCTGAGGATGGCGTCAATCGGGGATCGTTCGCGGGGCCGTTCGGCGCCTCTGTCAATGTCTCGGCCAACGGGCCCTGAAGTCCTGCCACATGCATGCTCGCGGTCTCGTTCTCCGTATAGTACATGTCTGCTGTCGCAGGCCAGCGCGTAGAAATCTGCGACCTGGCCAGCGCTCGTCTTCGACGCGGAAGCCCCCCATGCCCCGCCGCTGCCGCCGCGGATCCTAGGCCGACGCTAGACCGGCAAAGTCGCGGACGGCGACGTCTGGCACATCGCCGCTGCCCCTCCCCATGACCGGCCTCTTCCCGCGCGTCCTCAGGCGCTTCGGCGAGAAGCTTGAAGATGCATCGAGGAGGCTGGCCAATTGAACCTTGTCATGGCATCTGCCCGATGGACAAGCGCAGCGCCCCGACACTCGCAGCGCTCGGGATCCGCAACAGCGCCGTGCGCACATCAACATGGCCCTGGTCTCCCTCGACGTCGAAGTAGGGTTATCAGGTTTGAACTGCTGCGAAAATGGGGTCCCCGATGCAGCCGGGCTAGTTCTTAGTCTTGCCCCATCTGCGGGCAACGTTGCGAGGGCTGGAATATTGAGAACCTCCGCGAGGGATTAATCTGTGATCGTGCTCCACATTATATCCGATTGCGTCAAGAACGCCAGCCTGCGGAACCCCTCAGCATCCATCGCGCCTCTCGCGCAAACCACGACTCGGCGCGCGCTGCAAGCCGCCGCGGGGGATCCGCGCCAATTCCTTAGTGCCGGGCATCGAAAGGACCCCGATCTAGCGGTGATTGTTTTTGTAGTCCAAATCTGGCAAACGCGCCCCATGGGACAACATGGGTTTCCCCAGCGTCGCTCCGGAAATCCGCGGGGTCCTCTGGAGGGCTACAGAGAAGAAGTCACCCCTTGGCTCGCCATTCGGTGTTCAGCGAGTCCTGACCGAAGTGCGTCTGCCTGAACTGCCTGCCGGCGGCGCCCCCGCTCGCGTCCGCCGAGCCCGTCGAACTCCATGAACATCTCCATGATGGGCACACTGAGAATGCGCATGGCGTTCTTCAAGGGGCTCCTCGGGCGCGAGAGCGGCCGGCGTCTGGCGATGAGCGAGGTTGACCTTCTCCTGGGACGTCGTCGCGCCGTCGGCGGCTCCACCCGCCTGGGCGTCGCCAGCAGATGCGCCGTGTAGATCATCTCCAGCGTCGCCGTCATCCCCATGAGCTCCCTCGCCAGCCCGCGCCTGCCGCGGCGCGCCGCGGGGTCGTCGGCAATGGGCAGCGCTGTGCCGACGTCCTCAAATGGAAATGACACGCGGGCGGCCATCGGGGAACGTCGCCCGAGGCTTGGTCAGCCTTCGCCTTGGATCCACTGTCAAACTCTGAAACCAATCGTTTGGTTATGCTGGTGAACAGGCCATTGCAGTGCTCCAGCAATCCGAGCTGGCCGACTGCCATTTCCCTGCCGAAGTCCCCCCTCCATATTTCTTCAACTGCCGCAGGCGCGCGGCGAATGCAAGCCCTGAGTCGACGCGAGAGGTCCACGCTTCCCCTTCATTCCTATCGATGTGAAGGCGTGGACAATACCTGCATGCAGAATTGCGCTTTCGCCAATCGAAATGTAAAAGCATACGTGCAATCGCGGGCCGCTCTGTGAGAAAATGCCCCGCGCGTCCATGAATTGCCAAGACCCGCTTCGCGTGGGCTGCGCGCTCGGGGTCTGGCTCGGCAACGATGAGACGAGTCGTGGGCCTCATCCTTCCTGAAATTCGCCGCGGCGCCTGCCAGCTCAAGCGCCAGCGCAGCTCTGAACATGCCTGCGACATCACACCCCTTGTAATAACGTTCTGCCGAACACGAGGGCCCCGAGATATGCGTGGCAATCCTGATGTCTGCGTTGCCAGCATGGTCGGTATTGGTTTCGCATTCCTCCTTCGGCAGCTCACTTGGCGCCTCCTCCGCCACGGCGCGATCCTCTGCAACGTCGGTCGTCGTGTCCCTCTAGGGCTCTAAGAGGCCGTTTGTGGCCCGCGCGCGCCGGAGTCCTCGGCGAATCGCTTCGCCCGCTCCGTCGAAGCGCTGCAGATGAGAAGGGCCTCGCTCGATGAAGAAGACGATCTTCCAAGCGCCATGCAACGCATTGCTGCCAACGCCCCCATCGCGCGCCTCAGTTTGGAACGGCTTTGCAGGGCCAGTTTCTCCAAAGGCGAAGACTCCGCCCGACCGCGAACCCGTGGGATCACTGACCACATCGACAAGAACTGACACTTCGAACGCGTGTTTGATCTTATCCCTGGGGCACATCGGCATGGGAGTCTCTTCGTACATGTCCACCCCAAACAAACGCAGTCCTTTGACGTGCGGCGTCGTGAATATCGGTCAACCGGATGCGATTCGACTGGCTGCGCCCATGTGGAAACAGGGTTGGGCCAACGCGGCCAAGTGCTTAGAACGTGCATCCCGATCGGCGTTGGAATCCGTTTTCGGTAACTGCTGGCGCTCTGCCCGTCAATAGTCCGATGGCAGCGTCCGCGACCCGGCTGTCGATTTGGCACCTCTGGGCACATACAGACGCCGCGCGCGCGTCAATCTGCGGACTCCCGGCGGAGAGAACATGTTTGACGCGCCGCAACCTGATGCTGTCAACAACTCTTCCCGTCACTCGCGGGGCGCGGCGGTCTGGCGCGTCCGAAGCGTCGACATCTCTTCTGGCCGCTGAGGCGAGCCCTGAATCCCGACCGTTCCCATCTGCGCGCGCGATGGCTCCACGCGCGAGTGGGCCCTCCCTGGGTCTGGCCGGCCTCTCCGCGGCGGGTGGCGCGACGACGCGCGGCCGGAGAGCCAGCTCGCCGCCGACCGCCGCGCCCCCCGAGCGATCAAGATCGCGCGCCTGAATGTTTGCGGAACCTTCTGACGAAAACTCGTTCCACTAAATGCGCTGCCTCTCCTTCCAACGACGCGTCGACCGCGTCGCGCTTCGCCTCGCGAAGATCTCCATCGACGAAAGCATCCGAAGCAAACAGTTCAGACGCTGACATCGCACGCGAGATGCATCATACAGAAAAAATGGGCCACGGCTGCCGCGGCGGCGGCGGATGGAGAGGGGGCCAGAAGAAGGGCGAACGACGCACTTGGCAACATTCATTAAGTACACACCCCTTGCGAGGGTCGCGCCCGCGCTAGCTTCTGGCGGCGCTAGCGCAGGTGCCGAGCGAGATGGGCGCGACGACGACTGCAGCGCGAGCGGCGCAGCAACGGCGAAGACGCAGGCTCAGCCGAGATATCGATATACGTTTAGGGCATGCGCTGGCGAGCGTTTTTTTTTTTTTTTTTTTTTTTTACTAGCGCGCAGAAGCCTCCAGCCAAGGACCAAAGGAGCAAATGGGAGGGAAAAACAATGACAACAGCGATTTCTAACCAGACAATCAGAAGGGCGTCGAGTGGTCGAAAAAGCTCTGAAACGATACCCTCGAGAGACCTCTGAAACAATGCAAGTCGCTGTCTTGGCTGTTGGGAAACGCGCCCCTCCCGGACGCAGTACTCAAGGCAATGGGCCATTACCAATGGTCAGCGATGCGGGGCCGCGGGCAACGCGCGCCCCCCCGTGGGCGTCAGGGTCGAGACACTGGTCTCCGACGCGCAGCTCAACAATGCGCCGCCATCACTTATCGCGGCAATCAGCGAGAAGACGCCCGAGAGGGCGCTCGCCCCGCGACTGGGCGAAATGCCGACGCGCGTCGCGTGGCTCTGCGTGCTCGGGGCAATGATCGCCCCGGGCGCGGTCGCCCGGGTCGAGCTGCTGCTTTTGGGCGCGCTGCTCCGCGACGCTTCGCCGGCGCCCGTCGCGGTGGTCAGCGACGCGGCGCTCGCGGAAGTATTTGTCCGACTCGTGGACGTTAGTGTCGAGGTGCTGCTCCCCGGCATTCTGCTCGATGTTAAAATGAGATTGCCCGTTGCGCTGCTCCGATCTGCTCAGCAACATGGCCCGCGAGGCAGGACTCGCCCCGCTCGCGGGCGTCGGGGTGGAGGTGGCGCTCCCTGACCCACTGTTCAACGTTGCGCTGTCAGCGCTGGTCGCGGTGCTCAGAGGCGCGGCACTTGAAACAATGCTCGTCGCGCACGCGGGTCTCGAGGTCGAGCTGCCACTCTCCTGCGCGCTGCTCAACGTTGCGCTGCCGGCGCCAGTCGCGGTGCTCAGCGACGCGGCACTTGGCGCGTACTCGCCCGGCGCGAGGGCGTCGGGGTCGAGCCGATGCTCTCCGACATGCTGCCGAACGTCGGAGGACAAGTGTCCGTCGCGGTGCTCAGGGACGTGGTGCTCGAGGCAGTTCTCGCCCCAGTGGTGCGCGTGAGGGTCGAGCTGGTGCTGTTCTACGTGCTCTCAAGGGTGCGCGACTGGACGCAGTCGCGCCGCCTGGCGAAGGGGCGCACGAGGTGGAACTTGCCCCACTCACGGACGTCAGAATCGAGTTGCCGTTCTCCAGCGCGGCGCTCAACCTCGAGATGCCGGCGCGCGTTGTGGCGGTCCGCGACGCGGTACTCTGGGCAGCGGTTGCCCCCCCTCCTGGACGCCGGGGTCGCGGCGCCACTCGCGGGCGCGCTGCTCGACAGAGCGCTGCTTGGGCCCGTCGCGGCGGTCGTCGACGCGATGCCCGGGGTTGCAATCGCCCCCCTCGTCGCGGGCGTCGGGGCCGATGCGCGGCTCCCCGACGTGCCGCCCAACGTCGGGGCCCCGTGCCTGGCGCGCCGCGCAGCAGCACGGTGCTCGAGGCAGCGCTAGCCCCGCTGGCGCAAGTCAAACCTCGCTGGCGTTCGCGAGCGCGCTGCCCAGAGGTGCGCCGCCGGTGCCCGTCGTGGTGGTCGGCGACGCAGTGCTTGAATCAGTGTCCGCCACCCTCGTGGGCGTCGGGATTCAGCTGCTGCTTTCCAACGCGCCGTTCCACGTCGAAGCGCCAGTTGGCGCCGTCGTGCTGGAGCGCGACGCGACACTCGTTGCACTAGTCGTTCCACGCGTAGACGGTAGTGAGGAGCTGATGTTCCCGCCTGCGCTGCTCGACGCCGCGCAGTTGGCGCTCGTCGCGGTGGTCAGCGACGCGGCGCTCGAGACGGCGCTCGCGCCGCTCGCGGGCACATGGGCGGAACTCGCGCTCTCCGACGCGCCGGAACCCCAAGTGCAGATGTGTCCGTCGTGTTTCCCAGCGACATGGCGCTCGCGGCGCTCGGGGCAGCGCTACCCCGCCGACGCGCGCACGCGTGGAGATGGCGCTCTCCGACGCGATGCTCGGCGGCGCGCTTCTAGCCCTGGTCGCGCAATGTAGCAGCGCAGCACTCGAGGCAGCGCTGGCCCCGCCGGTGGGCGACTGTACGCGGCGCGCTCAGACT
This sequence comes from Prorocentrum cordatum, assembly GCA_963575745.1. Classification (NCBI taxonomy): domain Eukaryota; class Dinophyceae; order Prorocentrales; family Prorocentraceae; genus Prorocentrum; species Prorocentrum cordatum. Next base: position 390,934 of record CAUYUJ010002069.1, on the reverse strand, counting down.
TGGCGCCCACTGCGTTGCTCGTCGCAGTTGCGGGCGCGAGCTCTGATGAGCTGGCGGCGGCCGGGAGGGCGAGGGGGGGGCGGCGCATGGTCGCTCTCCTTGGATTCGTGGTTCGCGCGCGCTGGAGCGTTGCCCCGCGAAGTGCGACCCAGCGAGATTAGTGGGCCATGCGGCGTGCGAGACGAGGCGAGCCAACGCCGTCGACCCCCACGCGACGATAGGAAGAAGAAAAACAAACAAAAAAAAAAAAAACATGCGCTGCAGAGCACTCCCAGTGTCACGAGCGATCCAGGCACCCCTGTCGCAGCCGCGCAGAAAACGAGCGTTGGGGTCGCGGGAGAGGCGAGCCCCGCCCGCAGAGGCGTCGCCCTCGCTGCGCGGAGCGCCGTCGCCACTTTTTCGCGGCCGCTCTCGCGGTCAGGGGCTCGCGAGGGGTCGCGCCGATGAGTTTTTTCCGGGGCGCCCCCGCTGTCGCCCTCCGACGCGGCGGGAAATGGCGGTCCGACGGGGGCTGCCGCCCGCGCCGGCATGCGCAGGATTTGCGACGGCGCTTCCGCTGCCGCGAGCTGAGCTACAAGGAGTCCGCGGGCCGCGTCGGAGCCGCAATCGCTGGGGCCTCGGCTGGCATCGGAAATTTGCGCTCAAGCCCTCGAGCGGGTTTCCGCGCTGCCTCGGCGCCTGCCTGGGCGCGCGGGAACGGGCGCCGAGGAGACAGCTGGGAAGACGGCCGCGGGGCCCCAGGGATCCTCGGTCAGCGCCGCTGTCGCTGGTGCCACCGGCACCCCTGCTGGCATCGGACTTTCGCGCTAAGGCCTTGGCGCGGGCTTCCGCGTGACAGCGGGCGGGTTCGACGTCTCCACCTGGCAGCCACTGGCAGCCTAGGCCCTGACGCCAAGGCAACGCCGCCCTTGTTTGCCTGACCGGTGGCTGTTGCCGCGGTGCTTTCCTGGGCGTGCGGGCTCAGCGAGCTGCCGCGCCGCGGGCGTCTCAATGGCCTCGCCCACTTTCGCGCTGAGCTTCGCCCTGGTGAGTGTGCCAATAGGCCATGGCAGCGGCTGCAACGGATTGCAACGGTTTAGTGCAAAGTTTTCTGGCGGCGGTTACCCCTTCCGAGGTAACCGGGAGAGGGGGATCGCCGCGGAATTCGAAGGACCCGCATCCGCGGTGATTGTTTTGGCCCTGGCGGGGCGTCGGTGGATGCAACTGGCACCCGAGATCCCGTGATCAGCCCTGTGGAGCGGAAGCGCGACAGGGACGTCCCAGTGTGATGCATCGTTGGTGATGATTTGTGCAGTGCCGTGGCCCTGGCGGGCATCGGCCGAGGCCGTGGGCGCTGCTGACTCACGGCTGGTGGCTGCCGAGTGCTTCTGAAACTGATACGGCGTGATGTAGCTGATCTTGTTCTCGAGCAGTGTCCTCGGTTCGCCCCTATGCTTGCGCTAGTCGGAGCGGCGTTTTTTTTTGTTTCTCTCTCTCTCTCTCATATATATATATATATAATGCATTGTCAAACTCGCGTTGGCGCCTGTGAGCAAAATCGCTGCAAGCATCGACTGCTCGGGCGACGCCATCACTGCTCCGGAACGCAGCGGTTTCCTTCTCGGCTAAGGTTGGTATCTGGCTTATTTGCGAAGGATGCTTTGAAGCGGCCCTTGTCTAATGAGTTGGGCTGCGGCGGTATATGAAGCGCACGGCGAAGGCTCTCTGGAAGCATTTGCGGCGCGCGGGAAACATATCGCCAATATCCGCCGGCCCCCTTGCGGGGCCACCAGGCTGCGAGGGTGAGGATTGCAGCTCCCTCTTCCAGTTGCAGCTTCCATCTTTCCACTGCTACAATCCTGTTTTCTGCTTCCTCACTGTTAATTGTTGCTCAACAAGCGAGAACCCACTGTTTTTTCCACGCCCAGATCGCGTTGTCTGAATTCCTGGGGGGGGCGTGGGACACGTAAAAATACATGATGCTCGCGTCCCCGAGGCCATGATCTCTAGTAAATTACACCACGCTCGCGTCCCCGAAGCCATATACCCTTGTAGATTATGCCATTTATGTAATAGTACTGTCCCCGAAGCCATGCACCTTCATGAATTATGCAACGCTCGCGCCCCCGAGACCATAAACCCACGCAAATTACATAATAGTTGCGCCACCGAGCTCATGAACCTTAGAAAATTACATAATATTCGCACCCCCGAAACCATGAACCTTTTTGTGAATTACGCCACACTTGCGCCCCCGAAGCCAATAATTTTCGCCAATCACACAATACTCGCGTCTCCGAAGCCATCAACCCTTGTAGTTTATGCGATATTTGCGCACCCGAGGCTGGAGACCTGTGTAAAGTATGTCATAGTTGCGCCCCCGAGGCCAAACCCTCGTCAGTTACGCAATATTCGCATCCCCGAAGCCATTAAACATGGTAAATGACCTAATGTTCGCGTCACCCAAGGCGTAAACCCTTGAAGATTAAGTTTGGCCCTCGCGTGAAGACCCGACATTGCTTCGCCAGACATCCCAACACAGCTCTGGCAAGTTCCATTCTAAGAGAGGGCGGCCGGCGGCATGGGGGCGAAACCTTTACGGATATCAAGACCTGGGTTGTGTCCAGCTCTCGCGAAGCGGGCAAGGATGCGGGGCGCTTGGCGTCTGGGCCTGCCCTCCGCAAAGCTCTTGAACCGAGACTAGGAGAGGAGGTGAAAGAGAGAGAGAGAAGCAAGGTTGGGATGAGAGAACAACTGAAAGAGCAGTCATCGCCTCGCTGTTGCGGCGTGGCCAAGGCGCTTCAGGGAACGAGAGCTCGTCGTTCTCGTCCTTGTCCTCGTCCTCGTCCTCGTCAATGTCCTCGTCGTCGTCCTCGTCGTCGTCCTCGTCGTCGTCGTCCTCGTTGTCGTCGTCCTCCACCCCCTCCCCATTCCATCTGGGGGGGGGGGACCTTGAGGCCCCTCCCCTCTGGGGGTGGTTTGGGGATTTTAGCCTGGGGCCTTCCTCCCCAGACCCCTACAATCAGGTCGGGCATGTCCCCCTACAGGCGAATTTTGAACGAAACAAAACACTATAAAAGAGTAAAACAAAACACATGTAATGAAAAAAGTCCCCAGACTAGTTTCGACCATGTTTGAACATTCCTCCTGAAGAGGGGCATGCCCGACTTAACCTTAACAGACGCCCCCCTCCCCCGAAGAAGCAGTCGGCGACCCGCCCGGAAACCCCGAAGGAAGGCAAAACGAAAACCCCTCTTGGCAGAGGGCGGAAGAACCACGCGCCCAATCGTCACCCCTCCACAAGAGGCCGTTTGGGAAACACGTCTGTAGAAAAAAAACAGACGTCATATCCGAGGAGAACAGTTCTCGTGTTGGGAAGAAGGGGTTGGGAGGATGAAGGGCATGAGCAATATCATCCGGATGCAATGAACGATACCTCCGGCCGCCTACGAGTGATGATACCCTCAATTCTCCCAACCCCATCCTCCAACCCGATAGTATTTGTCGTCCTGAACTTCTGACATCCGACGATGAGATGATGAGATTGCGCCAGTCCAGGGCCCGGTGTCCTCCCGACACCTTCTCGGGGGCGCAGCTTTTCGCTCTGGGCGCATGTTCGATGGCTCGGCGGTCGGGAAACGGCCCCTTCCGAAGGCCGAAGTGAAGGAACAAACATGCTTCAAATTTCTGGGAATCTGAACACTTTGACCGCCCGAGACTAGTACGAACAACTTGGTACGACGCCCAACGGCGCGACGGTTGTCCAAACCTGGCAGCGGCCGCAGATGGGCAGGCGACGTGTGCCTCAAGTAACGCCCACGGCGACTCCGACAGCAAGTCCTGTCCAACATGGTTAAGGGCTGTTGTCAGTCTTCGCCCCCATTCTTTCCTGAGGGGTACCCCGAGGGGCAGCGTGAGGGGGGGACCAGCTCTAGAGGGGGGGGGGCTCCGGCGGGGGGAGGGAGACGGGGGAAACCGACTTGGAATTGGCGGCGAGCCCAAGGGGAGAGTGAGGAGGACAGGCCTTATCACAAGGCGGCGAGGCTTCCCAGGAGCCCTCGCGCCTTCTGAGAAGTTCTCTGTGTACTCGGAGAAGGCTTAGAAGACTTCTCAAAAGGCTCGAGGGCTTCTGAGAAGCCCCGCCGCCTTCTGAGAAGGCCTGCCCCCTCTTCCTTCCCCCCTGGGCTCACCGCCAATAGAATCGGCGATACGTCGCCAATAAATCGGCGATAGGCCCCCGATAACGAAACCGCGCAGTCCTGGGCGACGTGAGCAATCGAACCCCCCCCTGAAATGTTTTCTTGTAAATGCTTTCAACCGTCGTTGCACGAAGAGTAACGCCTGGACACGTCGGAGGGGTGCGCTGCCACTGCCATCGTATGCGAGTGAACACCACCATCTGCGGGGGGGGGTCCAGGCCCCCACCCCCCCTACATGCGATCGTTAAGTTACGAGGGGGGTGGGCGGGTAACGACTGGTACCGCGGGTTCGTGTCGTGCCGATCCCGGCGCTTATTCCTCGGAAGTTGTTCGACCTTGAACTATCGGCCATTTCCAAAACTTCAGATCGTCTGAACCACCCTGGTGACATCGAGCATCGAATTGAAGCGAACGGACGGGCCGCGGCAGCGTGGCAGGCCGAGACAAAGTAAGAGCCACATGGTCATGAAGAATTGTGTGTCTGCTGGCTCACGCGAGCGCGTTGCTGCTTTCTTCCGCCAGGATGACGGAGCAGCGCGCGCGTGGAAACAGCAAGTTCGTGCAAGGCATTTGAGTGCGGAGCTGTGGCCCTCCTCTCTCCTCTCTCCTTCTTCTCCTCCTCATCTTTCCTGTGTTTAACACGTGCAGCCGTTGCCAATACAGCATGCCTCTCTAATGAACAGTTTGGCTGCTCACTGTCCCACGCTGCTCGTGCGCCGTCCGGACGCAAGGCTTCTGAACTGAACTGAATCTGGGTCGCCGGCGGCGTTCAACGTTGAGGGCTGGTGGCGCCGACGCCAGTCGACACGACGCGACCCTGCCGTACGCACCAGAGGATAAAAAACATTCTCGCATCGGCGACGAATGGGCGATTGGGGCCGATGCATCCCACCCTGAGCCTATCCTTCTCTAACGTTGCCCCTGATTTGTGCGACCCGAATGATGCTCGTCGTCTGGTCTTCGGGTCACAACTCGGATCTCTGGCCGCCGATCGATTCGGTTCGGGCACTTCCGGAACACCCTCGGCGAGGCGCAGCCGCTCGAAAGCACCCCGAGGTTGGAAAACCGCCGCGGGCCGGGCCGACGAACGTCCTAAAGCCTCGGACCTGAATCCCTGACTGCTGTGCACGCTTCGATCACCCCGAGGTGTGACGTGGCCGACCGGTGGAGCGCGCGAAGGGCTGGCCTCGCGGCTTCCGTCCGTGCGCCGAACTTCCACGGTCTCGGGCCGCCGCTGGAAGCCGGGCTGCAGGTTGGCGGCGCGCACGGGGGGGCGGGGGCGAACCACAACCCTCGACACAGCGAGCCTCAAAAACTGTCGACAAGGCCCTGCAACGCCGCGCCCTCTTTCGCTCCCCCCCGGCTGGCATTCCCCGTGATTCCGTGCCCGCTTCGATGGCCCCGAGGTGGGACAAGGCCGCCCAGTGGAGCGCGCGAAGGGCCAGGAGCTAGGAGGCAACTGCTGGGCTGCGAGGCGGGGAACGTTCCCCATCCACTGCCTGTGGAGCCGCGTTCTGGGACCTCGGCGGGCGTATACATATATATATATATATATATATGTGTATATATACATATATAGATATATGTATACACATATACATATACATGCACATCTATGCATACAGATACATGCATTCACATGCATATGCATGCGCATGTACATGTACATACGCACTAGCATGTACATATACATACGCACATACAAACATACACATACACATGCATGCACACACATGTATACCTATAACCATATATATATGTATGTATATATACACATACATATACAAATGCACATACATGTTCATATGAATAAGCCTAGGTGTGGACTGCTACGTAGACGTATGATGCACAAACACATACCCATGCATACGCATGCACACATACATATACATATACATACGCAAATGCATACACGTATACGCATACATGTACAACTACACATGCGTACACATATACGTTTCCCTATCCGTATACACGTTTATATGCATGCAGCTGTATGCACGCATATCTATACATACACACATGTGTATGCATATGCGCTTACATACATACATATGAAACTACAGTTACACATACATGTACTGTGTATACACACATCTACACATGCACGTACATATACATATACATATGCACATACAACGCATACACATACACACAGTTAGACATCCATACACATTACATAGACACTTACATGTACACTTACATACACATATACATGTACATATACATGCACGCGTAAACATATAAACATATATATATATATACACGCACATACGCATATCCCTAGCTATAAACTGTTATCGGGCCGGGGACCCCAAACAGGCCCCCCCCCAGAACGAATTTCGGATTCCCTGGGCTGCTCGGAACCCCACCCGGTCTTCTGGCCTTCTCGAAGGGTCCACCAAGGCCTCCAATATTGTCCAAGATAGCTCGTCGACAGCTCCAAAAGCACACCAAGACGCCCAAGAGGCGTCCAAAACGCACCCACACACGTCCACGAGGCCTCCGGATTGAGCCCACATATCTTAAAATCGTCCAGTCCCCTCGGGTTTTCGAAGGATTTCGGCGTCCTCGCCTTCTCGCGCTGCCACGCTCCAAGACGGCCCAAGAAATGCTGAAAACCGCCCCAAGAGCGGCTCAACACGACCCACGCAGACTTCAAGACGGCCCATGAAGCCCCCATGAAGGCCCCCAAAAGGCTCCCACGAAAGCCTAGACGGCGCAAGAGAAGGCCAAGACGGCCTTCAACACGACCAAAACGGGCCAAGACAGCCTCAAGAAGGCTCCAAAAAAGCCAAGGAAAGGGAACACGAACTCACATTTCGAACCTACCGCCTCAGAATCGCCCCAGGATCTTCCCAGGGGCTCCCCCTGCGCCACCGCGACGCCCCAAGAGGCCCTGAGTTTTGCCTCTTGGGCCCTCTTGGGAGTGCTCTTGGAGGCCTCTTGGGGCGTCTTGGAGGTCTTTTGGGCCATCCGAAGGCCATCTTTGGCGTCTTGGAGCGATCACCCGGCGTCTCGGATCCCTCTTGGACCGTACTCGGGCCCTCTGAGACGATCCTGAAAACCTTGAAGACGGGCCCCAGGAGTTCTGGCATCCTTGAGCAGCAGTGCCTGGGGTACTTTTGGACCGGGCATCCCCAGGGGCCGCCACGCGCGCGCGAACTAGAAACTCTATAACCTGTCATTGGAGCTCTTAGCACGCCTCTGGCCCGTTGGGTAAGCGAATTTACCGTTACTCCCCGCGCGCGCAGGCGCGTGCACATGTGTGCACATGCACACATGCACGCATGCGTGTACACGTAGACATATACACATAGTCATGAAACATAGGTATACGCATCCTTAGTTCAACGTTATATATACAGCAGCATGCAAACACACGTATATACACATGTTTATATATATAGCGCACTAGCCAGAGATATGTATGAGGACAATGTGCATGCACGTGCGCGTGCACATATGCATGCGCATACTCATGCGCAAATGTACACACGCACGCACGCCGCCTGCGCGCGAAACACCAAGGACCGAGGTGTATGGCGCGAAGCGCCAATGCAGTCTTGTATATGTGTAAATGCATGTATATATACATATATATATATATATATATATATGTATGTGGTCGCCCCCTTGTGATCCTCCTCAGCTTATTCGCGGCCTTTACGTCCACTCGGACGCACTCGGGGGCGTGGGAAAGCGGAAGGGCGGGAGGGCGGGAGAGCGGGAGAGCGGGAGAGCTGGAGAGCGGGAGAGCGGGGGAGCGGGAGAGCGGGAGAGTTGGAGAGCGGGCGAGCGGGGGGGGCCAGAGGGGGGTTGTGGTGGTGTCGGGCTATTGCAAATTGCACGTTGATCATCTCCATCGTTCTCCCGTTCTCCCTCTCCCGCTCTCCCGCTCTCCCGCTCTCTCCCCTCCAAACCCGTCCTCTCTCCGCTCCAAGCCGGGGGAAAAGGATGAGGAGCGTAATGCACTTGATTAGGGAGGAGGAGGAGCAGGAGCAGGAGCAGGAGGAGGATGAGGAGGAGGGGGAGGAGGAGAAGGAGGAGGAGGAGGAGTGCGGGGGATGATGGAGAGGATGATGAGGAGGAAATGGAGGATGCTTGGCATTGCTCTGAATTGCTTGGCTCGACTTGGCATTGCTCTGCATTGCCAAGTATTAACTGGCATTGCTGTGCGTGGCACTGATTTCAGCGGCTTTGCTTTGCTTGGAAATACGTTCCTTTGCCTTGCGTTGCTTTGTCTTGTTTTGCGTTGGTTGGCATTGTTTTGTTCGGCATTGCTTGGCAATGCTCGACTTTGCCAGGCATTGCTTGTCAATGGTATGCATTGCTGCAGTGCTTGGCATTGCATTGTATTGCGGGCATTGCTGGGCATTGCGTTGCTTGGTAATGCTTGACATTGCCGAGCAATGCCTGGCATTGGGTTGCGTTGCTTGGCATTGCATTGCGGCAGTGCTTGACATTGCATTGCATTGCATTGCATTGCATTGCGGGCATTGCTAGGCATTGCGTTGCTAGGCACTGCTTAGCATTGCCAAACAATGCTTGGTATTGAGCTACGTTGCTTGGCATTGCATTGCTTCGCTTTGATTGGCATTGCCTTGCATGGCGTTGCACTGCTTTGCTCCGTATTGATTTCCATTGGGTTGCATTGCTGGGCACTGCTTTGCCTTGTCTTGCATGGCTTTGCGTTGCTTTGTCCTTCTTCACAATGTTTCGCCTTGCCTTGCTTAGCATTGCTTGGCATATGCTTGACATTGCGTTGAACTGCGTGATATAATTGTCATTGATTTGCTTGGCATTCCTTGGCATTGCCTGGCATTGCTTGGCATTGCTCGACATTGCATGGCATTGCGTTTCATTGCCATTGCTGTGCGATGATGCGTTGTGTTGTGTTGCGTTGTCCCGCATTGCTTTACTTTGAACTGTTTGGGAGTGCATTGCATTGCATTGCATTGCATTGCATTGCCTCGCATCGATTTCCACTGCCTTGCGTTGCCTGGCCTTGTTTTGCACAGTCGTGCATCACTGTTCATTGCGTTGCTTCGCCTCAGTTTCCATTGAATTGTTTTGTTCGGCAGGAAATGTACACTGGCTTGCATTCCTTGGCAGTGCTTTGCGTTGGTTGACATTGCTGTGATTGGCGCGCATTACATTGCTTGTCACTGCTTCATTGCGTCTCAACTCTTGGCATTGCGGCATTGCTTGGCATTGATTTGCTGGCATTACTTGTCGCTGCGCTGATGTGTATTGTTTGGCATTAGCTAGCAGTTCTTGGCATTGTCGTGTGTGGCTTGGCAATGCCTCAATGTGTTTTGTTTACCGTTGTTGTAATGTTATGTTTGGCATTGAAGTATGTTGATTTGCTTTGCTTGGCATTGATTTGCAATACCTTTGCTAAGCTTCGCATTACGTTCCGTTGCTGCTCTTGATGCCAATTGGCATTGCTTGGACTTGTTTGACATTGCATTGAGTTGGGTGCATTGCACGGCGTTGCGGTGCTTGGCATTCCCTGGCAGTGCTTGGCATCGCCTGACAGTGCTGTGCGTTGCTGGACATTGCTTTGCATTGCTGTGGGTTGCTTTGAACTCAAACATGTCAAGCGAAGCACAGCAATGCAAAACCATGCAGGGAAATGCAGAGCAATGCCCAGCAAACCAAGCAAACCAATGACCATCCTACCAAGCAAACCAATGCCGAACAACTTAAATAACAATAAAGTCAAGCAACGCAATGCAATTGGAAACATTCCACAGCAACGCAAAGCAATGCCAACCAATGTCAAACACTGCAAAACTATGTCAGACAAGGCCAAGCGATGCCAAGCAATGCCAAGCAATGCCAAGCGATGCCTGGGAATGCGAAGCAACGCAACGCGACGCAATGCATCCAATTCAATGCACTGCCACGCAATTCCAAGCAATTTCAAGTAATGCCGAACAATGCCAAACGATGTCAAGCAAGGGAACTGAACGCAATGCGAAGCATTGCAAAGGAACTGCAAATCAATGCCAAGCAAAGCACGGCAACATAATTCAATGCCAAACAAACCAATGCAATGCAACAGCGCCAAGCAAAGAACAGCAAGACAATGCCAAGCAACGCAAGACAATGCCAACACTGCTAGACAAGGTCATGTACTGGTCGATACAGGAACGCCTTCGTTCACACTCCAATCTAGCTGGCATGTGAAGGAAAACACAGGGAAGGTGAATCACAGAAAGGGGGGCGAGCATATACATATGTATATATATATATATATATATATATATATATATATATATAGATGTCCATATCCATATCCATTTCCACCGCCTGCCGAGGTCGCCGAAGATCGAACCCCCAGGCGATGGTTGGGGTTCAATCCCCGCCTCGGATGGGACGTCTTCGTAAGAACGATTAAAGGCTATTATCGGGGAGACGTACGACTCGGACTTGGGGGACTCTGTTTGGCCTCACGGGGCCGTTAAAAAAATGACGAGACCCAATTCAAAATTTGACGCGAACTCCCACTGGAAACATTCCACGAAAACGCGACCGTCGAAATTCAGGACAGCCCGTCACAAGGCATCGGCAGACCCGAGCTCTGGCGAACTCGAGTCTTGCGCATCCCCGATAAACAACCCTCGATACAATGTCTATCAAACTGACTTGCGCAATGTACGAATTAGCTTTGCTGTTCTGGGTACGGGCGGCAGTGCGTGCGAAGCACGTGCTGTCGCCCCCTCTCGAGTGTCGGTCATCCTGGAGCTTCCGAGTCGCGACAGCCCAGACCGCGTTTTGCCATACGTCGACATTGAAGGGGGCGACCTTGGCGCGGCGAAAAGGGGCCACATTGCAGGTGCACGTCAACAACTTCGGAGGCTGATGTTGCCGAAGGTCGCAGGGCGGGGGTGCAACAAAATTCCCACCTGAGCTCGTTCGACGCCTGAGCCCATCTGGTCGCCGAGTGGACACGGGGTTGAACCCATTCGGCTGCCGATCGGGCCAACTTCGCGCAACCCTGCCGAAATCGAGCCCGTTCTGCGGCGTCGGCGCCCTTCCGAGAAGGCTCCTTGCTCAGACCCCCTCGCGTCGATAATCCATCACGACAAGAAAAAATGCTGCCCATTCTGGGGGCCCTCCGTAGGCCCCGTCAAATACTTACATGGAAAATAAGAAGCGATCCTGGGGAAAGTGGGACCGTGGATGGACAAACAAGTGGAACCCTTGACACCACGCCCCCCCTCCCCCCCCACTTTCAAAGTTGGCCCAACTTTCAAAGTTGGCCTCAAAGGGGAGAACGCGGGGTCGAAGACGAATGGTTTTCCACATTGTTGTCCCCTTACTGGATCGATCAAGCGCCAGTATCAAAGAAGCTATCCGGCCAGACGAGGCCAGACGAGGCCAACGATGAAGCCAAGGGTTCCGCAGGAGTGCGCCGGGACTGGGCTGGATCAGGTCAGATTCGGACTACGCTTCTTGTTTTTGTTTACTGCGGCCCATGAGCCTGAGAGAGGCCATTTTTGGTCAACTCCTGGGAGGTTTCAATCGGCATCGCCGCTGTGATTTCCTCGGGTCGAATTTGGTGGAATCCAGAGCAGCCCAGCCTACTCACTACTCCAGATGAGTCACGCTTCATTCACATGGCTTCATTGGCTTCATTCGGCTGCATCCAAGGCTTGATCTGGCTTCAGAGCCTCTCAATTGCCCCTCAGTCGGGCAGCCCGACGTCGTTTCCCACGAAGATCTCCCAGGCGTTACCTCCGAAACCCTTGGATGCTGAAGATATCGAACTACCAACACGTTCACGTTTTCAATCGGGGGCCCGCTGATCTAGGTCAGCGCTAATCTGGGTCAGCCAACTTGATGTCGTGAGCCCTGGCCAGCCGCAACGCAGCTACCAAACCCGGGTCAGCGGAGAGCGGTGAGTCAGGGTCGGCCCCACGGCTCCCAAATCCAGTCAGCCAGAAAAGATCGGAGTGCTGGCTGTGGGCTCATAGCTCGGGCCTCAGGCGGACGTTCAGAACGACTCTGGCATCCCCGGAACGCTCTCGACTCTCGACGAGGTGCGGCCGTTGGAAACCACTCCAGCTCCCGAAAACCTCCGAGAACGCCGAGAACCCACGAAAATTCACGAAGAAACTTCGGACGCCTCTGGACCCCTCCGAACACTTTCGAAACCTCACCTGCGCCCCGTGTTGGCGGCGCGCACAGGCACAGGGGGTGGTAGGGGGAGGGGAGAAGGTTACGAGGATAAGATCGGGCGAAGATAAACCGAGAGTCACTGAGATCCGGCGGCTCCGGAGGACGTATCGAGCGCCGCGGCCTTCTCAGAAGGCTCCGGGACGCTCTGAGAGCGCTCCAGAACGCTCTGGAACGGATCTACAGTCGGGGCGTTGACCTAAGGAACCCTAAAATAAGGAACGAGGCCCCTTTTTCCATAAGTTAAACTTTGATTTCCCATCGAAAACATGAGGAAAACCTGAGGCAAGCTGTGAAACAATCAAGGAACACCGAGCCCCTCCCCAACGAAAAGGGTTCCTTCTTCAGCGCCCCGACTGTATCCTCGTCCTGGCCCCGTCCGACCCTGCCCCCCCTCTGCGCGTGAACGAGGGGGGGGGGCGGGCATGCCCAGACCTTCGGAGCAGGGGCATGCGGCACCCCCCCTTCCATGCCCGAGGAGCCACAGGGCGGGTTCGGTCCCCCCTCCCCGCTCGAGGCGTCCCCCGTCTTCGGCTCGGGGAGGCATCGTGGGCCTCTTCGCTGGAGGTGGCACCCCTCTCTTCTTATTCTTTTTCTTCCTCCTCTTCCTCCTCCTACCCATTCCCCCTCCCCCTCCTCCTCCTCCTCCTCCCCCTTCTCCTGCGCATGCCCCTCCTCCTCTTCCCCTGGCTTGTTGGCGGGATCCATATCCGAAACGAACGAAGGAACGAGCGAGCGAAGTAACGCATCTGATCGCATCTGTGGGCAAGTCTCCAAGTGCGAGCAGGGGGCACATAGGGGACGATGGCATTGGCGTCCGCTCGGACCACTGCCCCCTGGTTCAAGCCCAGATCCACAAGCCCGGATCCATTTCCCCGGCTTCAAGGGCTGGGCCCCTGGGCCGCGACCTCATGGACACGGGGCGTTTGATCGCGGATGCCCCGCGCAGAACCTATCCACGCGGCCGCACTTCCACGGGACCGCGCCCTGTGATCCAGACCGCAAGGGCAGAATCAATCTCAGCACCGAATCGGGAAATCGGATCGAATCGGAATTGGATTCGGATCGGACTGCATCGGCACTGAATGGAAACCGAATCGGTTCGGCTGCGTCACGATGCACTGGCCGCACCGGATCGTCGGAATTCCGACATCCCTCTGCGCGTGAGTGACTTCGGGCGGTTCCTCTTCCATCTTCCCTTTCTTCTCCTTCGGGAGAGGGGTGGGGTTTATCACTATTCCTGATTCGTACGCACCTCCCTCCCACACGACCAGCGACAAACCCAGGACAATGCGGGCGCCCCCCCTCCGCCGTCCCTGTCAAGAAAGGATGCAGAGTGCATATTGCGGCAAACTCCAGACCGTGCGCGGGGGCCCCGTGGGCATTTCGCATCGATTTTGGACAGGGGCGGCGGGGGTGCCCGTTCTCTGCGCAAGCCTACCATCCCTTGCAAAACACAATGCCACGTACACTTTGCGGCAAAATCTGGACCGTGAGCGGGCTCCCCATTATCATGTTGCATGGTTTTGACAGGGGCGGCAGCGATGTCCACGTTCTGCCATCAAACAGACTGAAGCCTCAATTCATCTCAAGTCTCGCAGCCCCCCAACAAACAACCTAAAGCGGAAGCCCCAACATACATAGAGCAACAAAACTGCCACCCCGATCAAACAACAATATAACATACAACTTGTCTCTGAATCTGGAGCATGCGCGGGCGCCCCGCGACCACGTTGCATGGCTTTTGACAAAGACGGCGTGGGGCCCTCATATTGCTTGCTACGTGCAGGCCAACCATCCCGATCGAAAACAATACAAAATACACGTTGCCTCCAAATCCGGAGCAGGCGCGGGCGCCCCCGACAACTTTGCATTGGTTTCTGACAGGGACGGCGGGGGTACCCTCAGATTGCTTGCTGCGCACTGGCCAACCATCCTTATCAAACAACAGCACAACACACACACACACACACGTTGCTTCCAAATATGGAACCTGCAGGAGCGCCCCGCGACCACTTTGCATGGGATTTGACAGGGATACTTAGGTGCGGCTTCCGTGTTGGGAGGGCGGGTGGGAGTGAGCGAGAGGCTTGTGCCTTGTGAGCAGGAGGTGTCTTGCTCACAGTTCCCTATGAATGAACACCCCTCCCCCAGGCGACAGGCAGCCAACCCGAACCCCGCGAGCACTTCGTATTGTTTTTTGACGGGGACGGCGGGGGTGCTAGCATATTGCCTGCTGCGTGCAGGACCACCATCCCTGTCAAAAAATAATACAACTTACACTTCGCGGCTAAATCTGGATCATGCGCGGCCACCCCGCGATCACTGCCCATGGCTTTTGATAAAGACGACGGGGGTGCTGGCATATTGCCTGCTGTGCGCATGCCCATCAGACATGATGGCAACCCTGCCGCGATTGCGCATTGGTTTTCGACCCGATGTGTGCTGTCACGTGTGCAGGCACTCCTGGCACACTCTGCGCGTGCCCCGAACGTGGCGCACCTGGCGCGACTGGAGCATGCGGTACGCATGGCGCACATGGAACACGTGGCGCATCTGGCGCACCAGGCGTGCCTGGCACGCTTGGGTCTCAGAGGTGCCTGGCGCACCTGGCGCGCCTGGCACGCGTGGCGCACCTCGCTCCAGCGTCGCGCACATAGGTGCCTGTTTCGGTTCCCATCAGCTGTCCATCCAGAGACGACTGCTGAACCAGCTGAGGCTTGGGTGCTGCTGATGTGTTGGGAGGGCGGGTGGGAGAGAGCGAGACGGCTTGCGGGCGGGAATTGTGTCTTGCCCTCTCGCCCTACCCCCATCCCTTGGACCTGGACGGGGGGTGGTCGCGACCCCTTGGAGCGTCCAAAATGGCCCAAGATGGCTCCGAGAGAGCCTCAGAGAGCCAGAGAAGACCTCCAAGATGGCTCAAGATTGCTCAAGATGGCTTCCAACATGCCCCAAGATGCCTCAAGAGGCGCCAAGACCGCCCCAAGACGGGTCCAAGTGGCCACGGAGCCTCCCAAGGAAGCCACCAAGAGGCCAACATCCATCAAAAGCAACATTAATATCAATGTGTGTTGCCTTCTCGCCTTTTCGCTTTCGAAAGCCCTTCGAGGCCTCAAGATGGCTCCAAGAAGGCCCAAGAGAGCCCCGAGAAGAGCCCAAGAGGGTCCCAAGACGTCCCCAAGAGCGCCCAAAAGTGCTCCAAGAGCGCCCCAACAGGGGTCCAAAAGGCGAGCTTAGGGGCTCTAGAGGGGCAATGCTAATTGTGGGGACACCCCCTTCTTCGACCGAGCTTCTCCAAGATGCCCCCAAGAGAGCCCCCAAGGCCCCCAAGAGTGCCCCAAGAGGTGCCCAGGAGGCCCCAAGAGGCCCTCAAGAAGCCCCCAAGAGACTCCCAAGTGATCCCCAAGAGGCTCCCCCGATGCGTCCAACACACTCCAGGAGGCACCCGTGACCTCCAAGAGGCCCCCGAGACGCTCCAGAAGGACTCCAAGAATTAAGATATACGCGAAAAGACTCCGAGAGGCATCTAAGAGGCCTCTGGCCTTTCTGTTCGCCGTCCTCCTCCTCCGCCTCCTCCTCCTCTTCCTTATCCGCTTATTCCTTCTCCCTCCCTCCCCTCCCCCTCCACCTCCTCCTCCCCCTCCTCCTCCTCCTCCTCCTCCTCCTCCTCCGATTACGCCTCCATGCTTCGCCCTTGGGGTATGACGGCTTCCTCAGACCTTTATTCCACTGCATGCTCCTCCTCATCCCCGATCAGGGCAACTTGCCTGGGCCTCGTTTCTGGATGGGCTGGTGGGGTTACGCGAAGCTCCTAGAATATCGGAGCTGAATCGTACCGGGCCAATCAGAGAAAACTGCATAAACAAAACTGTTGGCGCTCCGCGCAGATTTCTTGGATCGGCGTTGGACCCCCTGGCGGCGCCTCTGGCGCCGCCCCCGGCGCGCGGAGCGCGCCGGGGAAGGAGGTCCGGCGCGGATCCAAGAAATCCGCGCGGACCTCCAGAAGTTTATGTTCATGCCGTTGTTGTTCCTCTAGTTATAGATGGGGTCCGAGTAGATGGGGTCGAAGGATCGCGCCGCATCGCGATATCGCATCGGATCGACCAGATCGCAATGAACCCTGGAGGGCGTGGGTCTGGGCGTGCTCGCCGTTCGTGACTGCTGGCGGTGGCGTCGCCTCTCTCTCTCTCTCTCTCTCTCTAAGGGGGCCCAGGGACACACAAATGAATACGCACAAATCCTAGGATTCCCGATCTATTTTCCCATATCTTCGGGGTTTTC
This sequence comes from Prorocentrum cordatum, assembly GCA_963575745.1. Taxonomy (NCBI): domain Eukaryota; class Dinophyceae; order Prorocentrales; family Prorocentraceae; genus Prorocentrum; species Prorocentrum cordatum. The sequence continues at coordinate 374,288 of CAUYUJ010002069.1, read as the reverse complement.
GTCTTCCCCCCCCCCCACCACTTCCCACAGTTTCCCATCCTTTGTTGGGGATCGACGACTCATTGTCTGTGTGTTGTTTCTCCTCCTGAATCAAGGCGCTGTGCAGACGGTGCGAAAAGGAGCCCCCCAAAGACTGAGACATCGGGACTGCGGCCTCGGATCTCCTCCTCCTCCTCCTCCTCCTCCTCCTCCTCCTCCTCCTCGCTTCCTTCGTTTGGATGGCGGGGGGTGGGGTCGGAGACAACAGGCTTGTGCACCCTCGTCTCCTTCAGGGCGCTGGGCCTCGTTTGCCTCCGACGACCCTCCGGGTGTTACAGCCGCCGACCCTCCGGCGTGCGTGAGAGGCTTTTCCATCCGAGTCGCCCATCCTCCGTCCGAGATCCACGGCCCAAGCCTCGCCGCAACCCCCACCCCTGTGAAGCCGGGCGAAAAGGCTGGCAAACCCGCGGCTGCTAAAACGGAGCTCCGGGAAATTGTTTTGTTCTTCCGGGAAACAACCTCTTTATTACCTAGTGCGCTGAGCTTTATTCTGGGAATTTGCTTTTTCTTCCAGGAGCACCGTTTTAGCAGCCACGGATTTGCCAGCCCTCGCCCAGCTTCCGAACCCCACCCCCCGATCCGTGCGCGCCGCCAGGCAGGGCGAGCACCTGCCGCAGGGGGGGGGGCGGTTCGGCCGCAGCTGCCGCCGCCGCCTCGAGGCCTCGGGGCTCGAGGGCTCGAAGGCTCGAGGATCGCAGCATCGAGTGCTCGAGGGCTCCGGGGCTCGAGGGCTCGAGGGCTCGAGGGGCTCGAGGGGCTCGAGGACTCGAGGATCGAGGCATCGATGCTGGAGGGCTCGAGGAGCGGGGGCTCCAGGTCGCCATGGCGCTCGAGGCCAGGGATCGAGGGCTCGGAAGGTCGAGGGCTCGAGGGGTCGAGGATCGAGGGCTCGGGGTCTCGAAGGTCCCAAGATCGAGGCTCTTGGACGTGGTCGGACCTTTACTGGCCTCCCGGGGGCGGCCTCCTGGAGGGCTCCGGGGACCTCCGCGGAGATCTGCGGACGCCGTTGGGGCGCCGTCGCCGTCGTCGGCGAAACTTCTCGGAGCTTGAGACTCCTCGGTCTTGGACGCTGGGGGGCCGCGAGAGGCCGCAAGCGCGTAGTGGCTGAGCGAGGAGGCACATTTTTTAGGGGCGTGGCGGCGGCGGCCGCGGCAGGAGTCACGGCGCGCAGCCGAGCTCCGCTTCCCACGCCAGCGGCTGGGCTCCAGAGCCATCGGATGCCTGGGCAAGATCCGCTCGGAATCGGTTCCCGGACCTCTCCCCAGGACTCGGCTACGCGCAGGAGTGACCCTAGGCAAGAGTGACCCTTGGTGCGCGGCACTAGGGGGCCGCGGGGGGGGGGGGGGCGCGTAGGGGCAGCGTCAATTTTTGTTGCGCAAGGGCAGCGCTTTGGGCGGGGTCTCCGGGCCCGCACCAAAAATACTGGGGATCCCAAACCGTGCGGTGAAGGATCGTGCAGTGACCTCGAAATCCTGAAGGACCTTACCGCACCTCGAAATCCTGAAGGACCTTACCGCACGATCCGTCACCACACGGTTTTAGGACTCTGGAGGCCCCATTCTGCCGAGACATCCTTGGAGAACAACCCAACTCCCCAAACCGTGCAGTGACCGCGGATCCCCACTGACACACTCCAGGGCGTCTCTGCAGAAGGGGCTGCTGGGTCGCGCCCTGGCGTGACTGTGCGGGATTGGGCCCACCCGGGCTGCCGAGAGGGTCCCAACTTCGCACCCAGAGGGCCAACAAAAACTACGCAACATAACTATCCGGAGGTCCGCGCGGAGCTCTGACAACTCATGTTTATGTCGTTTGTTTGGGGCACCGCGAAGAAGGAGGGTAGGGGGAGGGGGGAAGGCTTCCTACAAGGAGGCTGCCTCTTAGAAGGCGCGGGCCTTACATCTACAGACAAGGCCCGCGCCTTCTGGGAAGCAGGGGTGCCTCCGAGAAGCCCTCCCCCCCCCCCCCCCCCCCCCCTGCGCGTGGCCGATCTCTGCTCCTCGAACACCACCCTGTCGGGATCGAGCCCGTGGGCCGGCCCACTTGGCGGCCGAGCGGGCAAATGCCGAACGCGCTCCGAGAAGAGCCTTCGGGGGGCCCGCCGTCGCCGCCCCCGGAGATAGAACCGGGTGAGGTTACATCGAGAATCTCTGCGATCTGGCGGCTTTGGAGGATCTCTCGGGCGCCGCGGCCTTCTCAAAGCGTTTCGGAACGCTCTGAGAGCGTTCTGGAACCGTGAAACGGATTTATCCCCGTTCTAGCCCCGTCCGATCGGGCGGCGCACGAGGGGGTAGGGGGAGGGGGGCAGGCTCCTTAGAAGGAGGCTGCTTCTTAGAAGGCGCCGGCCCTACATCTATAGATAGGGCCCGCGCCTGTCAAAAAGAAGCAGGGTGTTTCTAAGAAGCCTTCCCCCCATCCCTTTGCAGTCGGACTGCGGAAGGAAGGCACGAGAAAAAATGAACGATGAATAAGGAACGAAGACCGCACCTTCCAAGAAGCAGCCTGCTTCCGTCTTCTTCGGAGCGGCACGGACGACTGTGCCGCAGTGGAGCGCTTGCTTCCCCTGGGCTGCTCGAACTGAACTCAAGGATTGACAGGGACCTCTTTAGCCAAAGGCCCTGCATAGCGAAAACCGCCTAGACACTCCACGGGCGCGCGCGACACCGCATTCCGAGTGCACCCGGGCGGAATCATTAGTCGACGTCCGAAAACAGCCGAATGTATCGTACGTCGATTCGAGAAACTGACTGGGGACAGCACCGGCACACTCGAACGTCAATGTCGAGTGAACCAGTGCAGATTTCCTTAGTCGACTTGTCTGGGTGGGCGCCTTCTCAATGCCCGAGACTGTGCCTCAGTGGAGCTGCTCGAACAAAATACGGTCTCGCGTGGCGTGAGGCTCCCCCTCAGGATTCCGGATCCGCCGTACTTTGGTTGATTTTCGGACATTCAAAAGTGTCGGAAATCCAACTCAATCTTTGCAACCAAATATGGTAGAAATGTCCGCCCCAGAAAAACAGGGCGGATAGTTCCTCAACGCTATGGCGAAAACAGCGACGGAAAGAGATTGACAAGTAGCGGAAATTTCTGCCCTATCTACCAAGTCGCCCAAGGCCAGCGGATCCAGAGTCAGGGAGGGCTTCCCCTCCAGCAAACATGGGGCACCCCTTCGACTCCAAACGCACAGCTGGAGCTCGAGCTCCAGCTCCGCCTCCTTCTTGTCACCCCTCTCCCTCTATCAACGGGGGTTCTTGCCACCTCCACCTCCCATGGAACCTGTCGACAGACGGTCTCAAGAAGCGGAAGTAGCCCACAACCTTCTCCGTCCCTCGGGGGGAGGAAGAGATGACCAGGCTTACCCACTTCCAGGGGGCTGCAGGAGAGCCGAGTTTCAAGAGGTGGATTCGATCACGGATCGGGCTGCAACCCTTCTTTACGTCCTCCTCCTCCCCCTCCTCCTCGTTCTCGTCGTCCTCCTCCTCCTCCTCCTCCTCCTCCTCCTCCTCCTCCTCGGCCTCCAATCTCCTCCGACGTTGCGTTTTCGTGTGATGTCGGCGCCCGAGGCATCAACCACTTCCCCTAGGCTGGGTTTTCATCCCAGAGAACTGTATGACGGTCCCGGGGCGGGTAAACGGCCTCCGGAGGCCGAAAACTCAGAAAAACACGGAAATCTGGCAGTCACAATTGTGGTTGCACCGGCCGGATGTAAAGGTCCCCCCTCTGCTCCTCGTCGTCGCCGTCGGGGGGGGGGCCCATTTCCTCCTCGCTTTCCGCGTCGTTCTCACCCCCAGTCGCGGGTTCCCCCTGCCGCCGCCGCTGGTCCGCACTCTTCTTGTCCCCATCGGTAGTCAAGCGCGCAAGCGGTGGAGAGGAGACGGGTGGAAAGGCGCGAGGCTCGTGGTTGGCAAGACGGCGGCCTGCTGCGCGGGCCACGCCACGACGACGACGAGCGACGTCGGCCGTGGTTCCAGAAGCGGCGGTGTGGTTTCAGGACGGTTCGCAAGCCGGTTTGGCTACGAAGGCCACCGCCCCAGTGGGGAGAGCTTTGACACCAGAAAGGGGACTGCGAGAGCCACGCGTCAAGCAGGCTTCGGCGCTGTGTCGCCGTCCTCCGTCCTGGAACTCTCTTCCCCCCTCCTGGGGACTGGGCCCCCGTCGCAGATCCACGTCTGGTGGCCCTGCCCCCCCCCCCGAGGCCCAGATTGGGAAGACCCTCACCTCCGACGTCCTCCTCCTCCTCCTCCTCCTCCTCCTCCTCGTTCTCGTCCTCCTCCTCCTCCTCCTCCTCCTCCTCCTCCTCCTCGTCCTCCTCCTCCTCCTCCTCCTCGGCCTCCAATCTCCTCCGACGTTGCGTTTTCGTGTGATGTCGGCGCTCGAGGCATCAACCACTTCCCCGAGGCTGGGTTTTCATCCCAGAGAACTGTATGACGGTCTCGGGGCGGGTAAACGGCCTCCGGAGGCCGAAAACTCAGAAAAACACGGAAATCTGGCCGTCACAATTGTGGTTGCACCGGCCGGATGTAAAGGTCCCCCCTCTGCTCCTCGTCGTCGCCGTCGGGGGGGGGCCCATTTCCTCCTCGCTTTCCGCGTCGTTCTCACCCCCAGTCGCGGGTTCCCCCTGCCGCCGCCGCTGGTCCGCACTCTTGTCCCCATCGGTAGTCAAGCGCGCAAGCGGTGGAGAGGAGACGGGTGGAAAGGCGCGAGGCTCGTGGTTGGCAAGACGGCGGCCTGCTGCGCGGGCCACGCCACGACGACGACGAGCGACGTCGGCCGTGGTTCCAGAAGCGGCGGTGTGGTTTCAGGACGGTTCGCAAGCCAGTTTGGCTACGAAGGCCACCGCCCCAGTGGGGAGAGCTTTGACACCAGAAAGGGGACCGCGAGAGCCACGCGTCAAGCAGGCTTCGGCGCTGTGTCGCCGTCCTCCGTCCTGGAACTCTCTTCCCCCCTCCTGGGGACTGGGCCCCCGTCGCAGATCCACGTCTGGTGGCCCTGCCCCCCCCCCCGAGGCCCAGATTGGGAAGACCCTCACCTCCGACGTCCTCCTCCTCCTCCTCCTCCTCGTTCTCGTCCTCCTCCTCCTCCTCCTCCTCCTCCTCGTCCTTCTCCTCCTCCTCCTCCTCGGCCTCCAATCTCCTCCGACGTTGCGTTTTCGTGTGATGTCGGCGCCCGAGGCATCAACCACTTCCCCGAGGCTGGGTTTTCATCCCAGAGAACTGTATGACTGTCCCGGGGCGGGGAAACGGCCTCCGGAGGCCGAAAACTCAGAAAAACACGGAATCTGGCCGTCACAATTGTGGTTGCACCGGCCGGATGTAAAGGTCCCCCCTCTGCTCCTCGTCGTCGCCGTCGGGGGGGGGGGCATTTCCTCCTCGCTTTCCGCGTCGTTCTCACCCCCAGTCGCGGGTTCCCCCTGCCGCCGCCGCTGGTCCGCACTCTTCTTGTCCCCATCGGTAGTCAAGCGCGCAAGCGGTGGAGAGGAGACGGGTCGAAAGGCGCGAGGCTCGTGGTTGGCAAGACGGCGGCCTGCTGCGCGGGCCACGCCACGACGACGACGAGCGACGTCGGCCGTGGTTCCAGAAGCGGCGGTGTGGTTTCAGGACAGTTCGCAAGCCAGTTTGGCTACGAAGGCCACCGCCCCAGTGGGGAGAGCTTTGACACCAGAAAGGGGACCGCGAGAGCCACGCGTCAAGCAGGCTTCGGCGCTGTGTCGCCGTCCTCCGTCCTGGAACTCTCTTCCCCCCTCCTGGGGACTGGGCCCCCGTCGCAGATCCACGTCTGGTGGCCCTGCCCCCCCCCCCGAGGCCCAGATTGGGAAGACCCTCACCTCCGACGTCCTCCTCCTCCTCCTCCTCCTCGTTCTCGTCCTCCTCCTCCTCCTCCTCCTCCTCCTCGTCCTTCTCCTCCTCCTCCTCCTCGGCCTCCAATCTCCTCCGACGTTGCGTTTTCGTGTGATGTCGGCGCCCGAGGCATCAACCACTTCCCCGAGGCTGGGTTTTCATCCCAGAGAACTGTATGACGGTCCCGGGGCGGGGAAACGGCCCCCGGAGGCCGAAAACTCAGAAAAACACGGAAATCTGGCCGTCACAATTGTGGTTGCACCGGCCGGATGTAAAGGTCCCCCCTCTGCTCCTCGTCGTCGCCGTCGGGGGGGGGCCCATTTCCTCCTCGCTTTCCGCGTCGTTCTCACCCCCAGTCGCGGGTTCCCCCTGCCGCCGCCGCTGGTCCGCACTCTTGTCCCCATCGGTAGTCAAGCGCGCAAGCGGTGGAGAGGAGACGGGTCGAAAGGCGCGAGGCTCGTGGTTGGCAAGACGGCGGCCTGCTGCGCGGGCCACGCCACGACGACGACGAGCGACGTCGGCCGTGGTTCCAGAAGCGGCGGTGTGGTTTCAGGACGGTTCGCAAGCCAGTTTGGCTACGAAGGCCACCGCCCCAGTGGGGAGAGCTTTTTCACCAGAAAGGGGACCGCGAGAGCCACGCGTCAAGCAGGCTTCGGCGCTGTGTCGCCGTCCTCCGTCCTGGAACTCTCTTCCCCCCTCCTGGGGACTGGGCCCCCGTCGCAGATCCACGTCTGGTGGCCCTGCCCCCCCCCCCCCCGGAGGCCCAGATTGGGAAGACCCTCACCTCCGACGTCCTCCTCCTCCTCCTCCTCCTCCTCCTCCTCCTCCTCCTCCTCCTCCTCTTTCTCGTCCTCCTCCTCCTCCTCCTCCTCCTCCTCCTCCTCCTCGCAGCGCCGATCCCCGAAGGTCTGGACCCATTCTGAAGAACCGGCTTTTTATCCCAGGTATTCTCCGAGGCCGGGTGAGGGCCCCCAGAGGCTGACGACAACCAACAGAAACTTCCCGCCGTGACGGAGGAGAAGCACCGAGAAAACAGCTCAAATCCGCCCGACGCCCGCGGCACACGTCCACGGCGGCGGCGGTGCTGTCGGCTGCGGCGGCGACGACGACCCATGAGATCGTGGCGTCGTCATTTTCTTGTAAGAAAAGAAGCGACAAAAATCAAACAAACATTGCATATCGATCTAGCTAAATGCCAGAAAAGGGGCTGCAATCGTCATTCCTCAAATTGTTGGAGTTCTTTCGCGACGTCGGATATCTCAGGGACCCCAGCCATCCGCGGCCCCAGGAAGTACGAGCCCCGACCGCTTCTCTGGGAGTAGCCTTCCGTCCCAGGTCTGTGTATGCTGGCTCCAGAGCCCGAGAGAATGGCCCCCCTGGGGGCCGAACTCGAAGACAATTCCGAAGGCTGAAGAGATCCGGAACGCCCCTGATCAGCCGAACTTCGGGCGATTCCGCAACGGGGGCGAATATTTCCCCAGTCAAGCTCCTTGGATGCCAATTTCCGCCCTACTTTGCCGTAGCTGTTTCCGCCATACTGTTGCGGAAGTAATCGCCTTCCTTTCTGAGACGGACATTTCCGCCCTTCTGCTTTCGGATGCACTTTCTATATCGGAAAATCCATCAACGTAATTACGCCGAATCTGGAGTCGGCGGGGCTGGGTCCGTTTCTGATGCCCCCGGGGCCCGAGAGGGTGGCCCCCGAGAGCGGAAATCGGAGAAAAACCCACCTGTGGACCAAGACATATGGGCGACAACAGGAAACGGGTCTGACGCGAGATGGCATACCTACCTGACTCGGTGGCTTAGGCCTACGCGGCCGCCAGCGCGGCACACTACACTGGAGACGAGAGCGCTGACGCGCGACCTGACGCGGGCAGTTTGCGCGCGAATGTCCGCGCAGTCGATCCCGCTTGCTTCTGTAGGGGGGCAAAATCTATACCTATCCACTGCCCCCTGGCCAGGCCCGTCCTAGGCCCAAGAGCTGTGGATACGCCCTCCTGGTCAAGCCAGGGGGGCGTGGTGTGCACACAGATGCAGGGTTCAGGATGGGCCTGGCCAGGGAGCAGTTCCCCACTCAGTGCTTGCACTGAAGGGGTCCTAGCGGAAATTCCCCAATCAGTGCTTGCGCTGAAGGGGTCCCAGCAGAAGTCACAAGATTTGGCGAAATTTCCCGCCGATCTTGGTCGCTGGCTATGTTCCCGGGTTCCCGGTTCCGGATTCCCGGTTCTGGGTTCCGGGCCGATTTCGGTGGGCGACGGGGCTCCCAGGCTCCCGGGTTCCTGGTCGATCTTTGCCCGATCGCTCTCACCATCGATCTCATTACCCACTTCTGTCTCGATCTCACTATCGATCTCACTATCGGTCTCACAATCGATGTCACTATCGATCTCACAAGCGATCTCACGGTCGATCTCACAATCGATCTCATTGAATCGACTTTACTATCGGTCTCACTATCGACCTTACAATCGTCCTCATTATCGATTCCACGATCGATCTCACAATCGATCTCAACACCCATATCACTGATTTTCAAGCCATCCACTGATTGGGTTTTTCTCCGGTGCAATTTCCCCAATCAGTGCTTGCACTGAAGGGGTTCCAGCGGAGGTTGAAGGATTTGGCGAAAATTACCCGCGGATTTTGGTCGCACGCTGGGTTCCCGGGCTCCCGGCTCTGGGTTCCCGGGTTCCCGGTTCCCGCGCCGAGTTCGGTGGGCGGCGAGGTTCCCAGGTTCCCCGGTTCCTGGTCGATCTTATTATCGATCGGTCTCAGCATCGATCTCAGTTCCCACCTCTCTATCGATCTCACCATCGATCTCACAATCGATCTCACAATCGGTCTCGCAATCGGTTTCGCAAGCGATCTCACTAGAGATCGCAAGAGCGATCTCGCGATCGATCTCCCTAACGATCTCATTGAATCGATTTCACTCTCAGTCTCACGATCGACCTTACAATCGTCCTCTATCGATTCCACAATCGATCTCATTATCGATCTCACAATCGATCTCAAGATCCATATGACTAATCCCACCAGCCCTTCGGGCGTGAGTGGTTTAGCGAGCTCTCTCTGTCCTCAACCCCCCTTCTTCCCCTTCGGGGAGGGGTTTACCCCTCCCCCTACCCCCTCCCCCTGGGTCTGGAGAGGGCGCCCCGCGGGTGGTTGGAGGGGTCTTTTTCGACTCCTGGGAGGGCTAAAAAACGACACCCCTCACGAGGATTCTGGCCCCGGGGGGGGGGAGGGAGTTTGGCGCCTCAGCTCGTCTTTGAAGCCAAAAACATTGATTTTACTAGGGTTTTGGCCCCATTTTGGCCTTCTGAGGGGGCCGCGCTCATCTTCCCTCATAGCAAAATCATTGATTTTACGAAGGTTTTGGGCTCATTTTGTCCTTCTCAGGGGGCAGCGCTCATCTGCGCTTCTGAGGAGGTCGCAAGAGGCCCCAAGATGGCCCCAAGAGGCCCCCAGGAGGCTCCCAAGAGGCCTCCAAGAGGCCCCCAAGAGGCCCCCAAGAGGCCCCAAGAGGTCCCCAAGAGGCCTCCAAGAGGCCCCAAGAGGCCCCAAGAGGCTCCAAGAGGCCCCCAAGAGGCCCCCAAGAGGCCCCCAAGAGGCCCCCAAGAGGCCCCAAGAGGCTCCAAGAGGCCCCCAAGAGGCCCCACGAGGAGCCCGAACGACTCACACCAGGACGAGGGGCCCCAACGACTCACACCACGAGAGCCCGAACGACTCACACCACAAGGAGGGGCCCGAACGACTCACACCAGGACGAGGCGCCCGAACGACTCACACCACGAGGAGCCCGAACGACTCACACCACGACGCGGGCCCCGAACGACTCACACCACGAGGAGCCCGAACGAGTCACACCAGGAGGAGGGGCCCGAACGACTCACACCAGGATGAGGGGCCCGAACAACTCACACCACGAGAAGCCCGAACGACTCACACCAGGACGAAGAGCCCGAACGACTCACACCACGAAGAGCCCGAACGACTCACACCAGGAAGAAGGGCCCGAACGACTCACACCAGGACGAGAAACCCCAAACGACTCAAATCACGAGGAGCGCTTTCTCTCCCTCCTCCTCCGCCTCGTCCTTCTCCCGCTCCCCCCACAAGGAGGATGTACAAGGAGGCGGGAGGAACAAGGAACAGGGGAGATATGCGGGGCCAAGCGGACACACGCCTGAATTATCCCGGCAAAGCAACCTAACAGCGATGTGTAGAAGCATATCTGAAAGCATTCCCCTTAAGATTCAGATGAAAATCCAGTTGTCGAATTCTGCTGTTCTCGCAGTCGTAGTCGCATTCGCGATGACAGTCGCAGCGGCAACGGCAGTCGCAGTCACAGCCTCAGCCTCAGCCTGCCTCCTCCTCCTCCTCCTCCTCTTTCTCCTGCTCCTCTCCTCCCTCCTCCTCCTCCTCCTCTTCCTCCTGCTCGTCCTCGTTCTCGTCCTCCTCGTCTTGCTCGTCCTCCTCCTCCTGGTGCTCTCTCCTCCTCCTCCTCCTCCTCCTCCTCCTCCTCCTCCTCCTCCTGGTGGTCCTCGTTCTCCTCCTCCTGGTGCTCTCCCCCCCCCTCCTCCTCCTCGTCCTCCTCCTCCTCCTCCTCCTCCTCGTCCTCCTCCTCCTCTCCTCCTCCTCCTCCTCCTCCTCCTCCTCCTCCTCCTGGTAGTCCTCCCCCTCCCCTCCTCCTCCTCCTCCTCCTCTTCCTGGTCGTCCTCGTTCTCGTCCTCCTCGTCTTGCTCGTCCTCCTCCTCCTGGTGTTCTCCTCCTCCTCCTCCTCCTCCTCCTCCTCCTCCTCCTCCTGGTGGTCCTCGTTCTCCTCCTCCTGGTACTCTCCCCCCCCCTCCTCCCTCCTCCTCGTCCTCGTCCTCCTCCTCCCTCCTCTCCTCCTCCTCCTCCTCCTCCTCCTCCTCCTGGTACTCCTCCCCCTCCCCTCCTCCTCCTCCTCCTCCTCTTCCTGGTCGTCCTCCTCCTCCTGGTCGTCCTCCTCCTCCTGCTCGTCCTCCTCCTCCTCCTGCTCGTCCTTCTTCTCCTGCTCCTCCTGCTCCTCGTCCTGCTCCTGCTCGTCCTCGTCCTCCTGGTCTTGCTCGTCCTCCTCCTCGTCGTGCTCTTGCCCCTGCTGAAAATGTGGCCCAGGAATGGGAGTTCTGGGAAGTCGAAGAGCACGAAGTTGCCTACAGTTGGCTACGGGCATTCAAAATGTGGCCCGGGAATGGAGTTCTGGGAACTCGAAGAGCACGAAGTGGCCTACAGTTGGCTCCGGGCATTCAAAATGTGGCCCGGGAATGGAGTTCTGGGAACTCGAAGAGCACGAAGTGGCCTACAGTTGGCTCCGGGCATCCAAAATGTGGCCCGGGAATGGAATTCTGGGAACTCGAAGAGCACAAAGTGTGTGACTGTTGCATCCGGCCCTCCAGAATGTGGCCCGGGAATGGCGTTCTGGGAACTCGAAGAGCACGAAGTGTGTGACTGTTGCATCCGGTTATTCTAAAGGTGGCCCGGGAATGGCGTTCTGGGATCTCGAAGAGCACGAAGTGTGTGACTGTTGCATCCGGGTATTGAGAATGTGGCCTGGGAATGGAGTTCTGGGAAGTCGAAGAGCACGAAGTGTGTGACTGTTGGTGAAAAACGAGCCCGGCACCTGCCGCCCGGCAACTCCCAACACCTGCCCGGACCCCCCTGTGGAGTGATCTGCTGCTCTCTTTTGATCCCACTAGAAACCTATCAGTCTTCGCTGTTAGGTAAAAACACGACTGTCGGCATGCTTCGCAAGAGTTGCTGCTGTGAGATGGGCTGGTGGGGATACGCGAAGCGTAAAGAATTTTCAAACCATCCACTGATTGGGTTTCTCAAACTAATGAAAGATTCGACGGAAATTTCCCACCGATTTTGGTCGCCGGCTGGGTTCCCGGGTTCCCGGTTCCGGGTTCCCGGGTTCCTGGTCATCGGTTCCGGGCCGATTTCGGTGGGTTCTGGGTTCCAGGGTTCCCGGTGGATCTCCTGATCGATCAAACCATCCACTGATGGGGGTTTTCTCTGGTGCAGCTCTGTCGCTCACATCGTCAGAAGAGATCTGGGACGCCGGCGGCGACGCTGGCGGCGGCGGCCGCGGCGGCGAGCGCCGCGAGCGTCGCGCCCCCAGGCTGCGACACCACGAGGCCCGGGCAGAGCGGCCAAGAGCCGGCCTCGGCGCAGACCTCGCTCCAGCCCTTCGGGGCGCGCGCGGGGGGTGGGAGGAAAGAGGAGGTGGAGGAGGAGGAGGAGGGGGAGGAGGAAGGACGAGGAGGAAGGAGGAGAAGCAGGAGAAGCAGGAGGAGGAGGAGGAGGCAGGAGGAGGAGGAGGAGGAGGCAGGAGGCAAGAGGACCAGGAAGCAGGAAGCAGGAGGAGGAGGCCGACGACGAGGCTTCCAGGCCCTCCTGCGAGGGCGAGCGGGCCCTCCTGCCGCCGTGGATCCGCTGGGCTGAGCTCGGCTGCCTCGCCGCCCTTCTGGCGGGCGGCGGGCTGCGCTCCTCGTCGGACGTGCGACGAGCGCTGGCGGCGCGCACAAAGGGGGCCGAGGCACGGGCACCCTGCCTCTGCCTGGCGCAGGCGGGGGCGGAAGGGAACAGAAGCGCAGGCGCCAGGGGAACCGAAGCATCCCTTGGCGGTGCGCGCGTGGGGGATCCGGGGAGGAGGGAGGAGGGAGGGCTTCTTAGAAGGAGCTTGATTCTTAGAAAGCGCTGGCCTTCTATCTGTAGATAAGGCCCGCGCCTTCCAAGAGGCAGGGGTGCTTCTAAGAAGCCCTCCCCCCCTCCCCCCACTCCCCTCTGCGCGTGGCTGAGAGTGGTGTGCTAGACGGCTGGTGTGGAGCTCGGGTGCTCAGAGGAAGACAAAATACCCACTCTGTGGCAACTCAGGGGGGCCTTCCATACCATCTTGCTTGGCACTTGCGAACCGACGCTAAATCGACGCTAAATCGATGCCAATCGACGCTACATCGGCGCTATCTCATCGACTCCCAGACAGACGCTAATCGACTCTAAAGAAGGAATCAAGAAGATATACCAGGCTCCCATGAGCTACCGAAAGGTCCCCGGCTGGTCTTGGGGATCCCCTCACCGTACGGTGACGGACCGTGCGGTGACCTCGAAACCCCAAGGGACCTCACCGCGCGGCCCGTCACCGAGCCCGGTAAGCGGACGTCGGAGGCCCCAGTCTTCCGAGTCCCAAGACCGTGCGGTGACCGCGGATCCCCCCTGACTCACCACACGAAAGAGGGCACTGCACCTGAGTTGTTTCCTGACAGTCCCGGGTTCTGTAGGGGGCCCCGAGAGCCCGAAAACAGTGCGGAAAACCGCAGGACCCGTTTCCCTCATGGCCATCGGAGGCCGCTGGGGGGCCGCCATCAGCCCAACGCCTCCGTCATCGTCGTCGACGTCGTCGAGTCCTTCGTCGTCGTTGTCGTCGTCGTGGTCGTCG
>CAUYUJ010002069.1:343450-358450 GCA_963575745.1 Prorocentrum cordatum | reverse complement strand
CTGCTCCTCCTCCTCCTCTTCCTCCTCCTTCCTCCTCTGGCCTCCTGTTCCTCCTCCTTGGGCCTCCTGCCTCCTCCTCCTGGGGCCTCCTGGGGGCTACTCAGGCTTCCCGGGGCGTCCTGGAGCCTTCTGGGGCCTCCCGGGGCCTCCTGGGGCACGCTTCATCTTCCTGCTCATCCGTCTCCTACACCTCATCCTGCCTCCTCCTCCTCCTCCTCCTCCTCCTCCTCCTCCTCCTCCTCCTCCTCCACTCCTCCTCCTCCTCCTCCTCCTCCTCCTCCTCCTCCTCCTCCTCCTCCTCTTCCTCCTCCTCCTCCTCCTCCTCCTCCTCCTCCTCCTACTCCTCCTCCTCCTCGTCCTGCATCTTCCTCCTGCCTCCTCCTCCTCCTCCTCCTCCTCCTCTCTCCTCCTGCCTCCTCCTCCTGCTCCTCCTCCTCCTCCTCATCCACCTCCTCCTCCTCCTCCTCCTCCTCCTCATCCTCCTAGTCGTCGCCATCATCATCATAGATCATAGTTCATCATAGTTCATCATCATCATCATCATCATCATCAGCAGCAGCAGCAGCAGCATCATCACCAGCATCATCAGCACCAGCATCATCAGCAGCAGCAGCATTGGACGCTGTATCATCATAGTCAGTATCATCATCATCATCATCAGCATCATCATCTTCATCATCATCACCATCATCATCATCATCCTCATCGTCAGCGTCATCGTCATCCTCATCATCAGTATCATCATCATCATCAGCATCATCATCATCATCATCATCATCATCATCGTAATCGGCCTCGTCATCATCATCATCAGCATCATCGTCATCCTCACCATCCTCGTCCTCCTCCTTCTCATCATCATCAGCAGCAAAATCAGCATCATGAGCATCACCATTATCACCATCATCATCACCATGACCATCATCATCATTTCCACCACCATCATCATCATCATTAGCAGCAGCAGCATCATCTCACCATCAGCAGTATCATCTCATAATCAGCAGCAGCATCATCATCATGATCATACTCAGCATCATGATCATCATCAGCATCATCATCTGCATGATCATCCTTATTATTATTATCATCAGCATCAGAATCATCATCCTCATCAGCAGCATCATCATCGTAATCATCTGTGTCATCAGAATCAGTATCATCCTCACCATCCTCCTCCTCATCATCATCAGCCTAATCAGCATCGTCCGCATCAACATCATCATCACCATCATCACCATGACAAATATCATCATCATCAGCATCATCATCATCGTCATCATCATGATCATCAGCATCATAATCACTGTCACAATCATCATCACCAACATCATCATCGGAAGCAGCATCATCACTAGCATGATCATCAGCACCACCATCAGCATCATAATCCTCATCATCAGCATCATCATCAGCACCATCATCACTATCAACATCATCATCATCGTCATCGTCATCATCCGTCTCATCATCACCTCCGCCACCATCGTCATCATCATCATCATCATGATCATCATGATCATCCTCCTCCTCATCATCATTAGCATCATCATCCTCATCATCACCACCACCATCATCATCACCATCCTCCATCATCCACCATCCACCATCCATCATCATCGTCGTCATCATCATCATCATCATCATCATCATCATCATCATCATCATCATCATCATCATCATCGTCATCGTCATCGTCATCGTCATCGTCATCGTCATCATCGTCATCCTCGTCCTCGTCCTTGTCCTCGTCCTCAGCCTCGTCATGCCTCTTCCTCTGGCCTCCTCCCACATCCCCCTTGAACCTCCTGCCTCCTACTGGGGCCTCCCTGGGCCTCCCGTTGCCTCCTGGAGACTCCGAGCGCTCCTGGAGCCTGGCCTCCTTCTCCTCCTGCCCTGGCTCCTCCTTGGGCCTCCTGCCTCCTCATAGGGGCCTCTTCCTGCCTCCTGGGGCCTCCTGGAGACTTCTGGGGCCAGATTCCAGACTGGGGAGCCGAGAAATGACGCCGTTATAGAATTTGGATGGCCCCGCTCGGATTCCAACATGGAGATGGGGGGACCCGATAGGGAGGGCAGATTCAGGCCGGAGGAGCCCAATTACCAACATGAAGTGCGGGCCCCATAGGGAGGGGGCTCCCGCCTGAGACTTCCTCGCAATTCACTCACAAACGAGGCACTCGCTTGAGACATCCTCACGATTTGCCCGCTCCGAGTGCTCAGGTGCTATGCCCGGTAAAGTTTGCCCATGACCGCTCGGACTACAAACATGAAGCGCGGGCCCCATAGTGAGGGGGATCACGCCTGAGACTTCCTCGCGATTCACTCACAAACGAGGCACCCGCTGGAGACATCCTCACGATTTGCCCGCTCCGAGTACTCAGGTGCTATGCCTGGTAAAGTTTGCCCATGACCCGCTCGGATTACAAACAGGAAGCGCGGGCCCCATAGGGAGGGGGATCACTCCTGAGACTTCCTCGCGATTCACTCACAAACGAGGCCCCCACTTGAGACATCCCAGCGATTTTCCTCCTTGGGGTGCTCATGTGCTATGCCTGGGAGAATTTGCCGATGACTCGCTCGGATTCGAACATGAAACGCGGGCCCCATTGGAAGGGGGCTCCCGCAGATTCAACTGCGGCCCCCTTGGAGGTCATATTGGCCTCCAGCACGCGGCACCGTGCAACGCATGTTGTTTGCTATATTGGGAAACTCGCGGGTACAACTTTGTTTTTGCATGTTCGGCGTTGTCTCTATTCTCCACTTGCGCTATGCTCGACCCTACTGCAAGTCATACTGTGCTCGAGCACTTGGCGCCGCGTCCGGCAGACTGCTTTATTCTATAGGGAAGCATGCGGGTGCAAATTGCTTGAATACTTGGTTCTTGTCATGTCTAGTGTTCGATTAAATAGTAAGTTATTGTCTGTGGGCTCCCTCGCCAATGCCTGGGGCCCGCTGCCGCGAGGCCCAACGAGGGCGACTGCAACGCAGAAACGCACCATAATACAAGAAAATGGCGCCCGTGGCGGGTAATAATTGCGGATCAACCGTTCACTCCTTTCCACACCTGGGCGGGGCCATGGCATTGTTGCAATATCGCTCATGTGGGGCACGTTCCAGGAAATATGAGATCGCTGCTGCAGGATAGGCAGGTGCACTGCAGAGGTGCTCAAGTGCGCGTTGGAGCTCACCTGCGCGCCGCTTCCGTTCGCCGTCCTCGACGTCCTCGTGGTTCTAGTCGTCGCCACCGCCGTCGTCGACGCCGCTGACATCGCTGTCGCCGTCTTCCTCGACCCAGTCGTCGCCGTCGCCGTCGCCGTCGCCGTCGCCGTCGTCGTCGTCGTCGTCGTCGTCGTCGTCGTCGTCGTCGTCGTCGTCGTCGTCGTCGACAGCGGCGGCGGCGTCGTCGCCGTCGGCGTCGGCGTCGCCGTGGCCGTGGCCGTCGCCGACCCGCGCGGCGCCTGCGCCCGCCTTGGGCCCCGCGCGCGCCGCCGCCGCCGCCTCCGCGCGCCGCTGGAGCAGGCGGCCGGGGCTTCTGGAGCTGCGGGGCCTGGCGGCGGGGAGAGCGCTGCGAGCGGTGGGGCAAATGTCTCGGCGGCAACTCACGGGAGGCCTCCCATACCATCTTGCCGGCTCCTGCGACTCGACGCCAGTCGACGCCGCATCGACGCTGACCGACGCCAGATCGGCGCTGCCTCATCGACTCCCAGACGCCAACCGACGCCAATCGACGCCAGAGACGGAGTGAGCCAGGTACGCCAGGCTCCCACCATCTGCTACCGACAGAGGTGGCCGGGAGGGCAAGGAGGACGGAGAGGGCGCGCGGTCTGGCCCGCCCGCGCGCCGGCCACGCGCCGCCCCCCGCCCGAGTCGGCACGCTCCCTGGCGCCGCCTCGCGCTCGCGTCGGGAGCCCCCCCCCCCCTGCGGGCCCAGGCGAGGGGCGTTCACGTGCCGCCCCCCCGCGCGCATCGGCGAACGCCTCGCGCGGCTCGTTATCCACAGGGACGCCGAGCTCCATGCCTCATGGGGCGAGTGGTCTTTGGGGAGAGGGCAACGCCCCCTGCGCTGCACAACAACATAGGGCTGGGCCCTTCGTCGGGCTGCGGCGAAGAGATGGCCACATGGCGAGTTCCGGAAACCCTGAACCCAAACACATTGTCATCTCTGTGAGGGACGCATCTGTTACTCCCACCACCTTCCGCCGCCCTTCCGCTGGCTTCCGCCGGCCGCGTTCTACTTCCGCCGCCTTCCGCCGAGGAAGAGAGAGCAACTCCTTCGATCCTCGAAGGCAAGGCCCTTCTTGGAACGCCCCAGATGGTCAGGAGGACGGAGGGAACTCCTCAGCGTGGTTTGCCCCGCCCGCAGTGGGGACGGAGAAAGATGGACCAAAAACAAACGACACCACCCCACCTACGGCTGCCACGGGAATTAGCGTGTAAAAGCAAATCTGGCGTGGGCTTTTGCGTGGTATACGCTACGGCCGCCCTATGGGCCGTAGCGCAACATGGAGAGCAGTAGGTGGGGTGGTGTCGTTTGTTTTTTGGTCGATGAGCGTGGTTTGCCCCGCCCACAGTGGGGACGGTGAAAGGTGGGGACGATGCCCCGACGGGGAAAGGTGGGGACGGGCACGGCGAATGCTGTCGAAGACTGGCACTGGCCGCTGTTGGACAGGCGACGCTCGTCTCGGATGGACGACGTCTGCGACCCACCCGCGACCCACCCTGCGACCCACCCTGCGACCCACCCTGCGACCCCACCCGCGACCCGGCCCGCGATCCACCCGCGACCCACCCGCGACCCACCCCGCGATCCACCCACAATGCTTTAACAAAAAATCGGCGCCTGCGGCGGGCTCAATGCATAATTTGTCAAAGTTAGGCGCCTGCGGCGGGCTTCTCCAGAGCCTCGCAAACTGAGGACGTCCTCGCAACCCCCTCACTCTTGTCCGCAACTGCGGGGCGCGCACATAGTATTAGTATGTTGGGGTGACGCCGACATTAGTCCTCGTTCTTTCCGTCCACACTTCGATCCTCCCGCGCAGCTGGAATTCTACACCTCCAGCACTTCATGGGCGCTGGAAACGATCGGGCTGCCTTTTACAATTTTCGCTGCTGAATTTCTTTTAGCGTTTCCGATCTGTTTTACGTTTCTTGCGCCGCTGTTTTACCGTTTTCGTTTCCCTTGGTAGGAAGCTGGTCCATATCACAATGATAGCATCGGATCCGCACCGTTTTCGAACGGGCTCCGAACGTCATTCAGATACCTGAACTGCCAAAGCCGTTTCGGTGGACTGTTTTTTTACCGCTTCGGTGAACAATGCTCTGTGCCATTTACACAATCAATGAACATGTTTCGAAACATGTAAAAAATTACGATGCAGGGACTACTAAGTTTCAGCATGGGCACCCCCCCGATCAGTTGGGATTCCACCATACACCGGATACGCCATACTTTGGACGATTGTCCGACTTGCATCTGCGTCGCGGCCCCACAGAGAACTCCACCGAAGGCCCCAGTGGCGCTGTTCGCATGCGGTTCCCCACTCAGTACAACGCTTCGTGGCCCCATAGGGAGCTCCACCGAAGGCCCCAGCGGCGGTACCCGCATGCGTTCCCCCCACTCAGTACAACGTTTCGTGGCCACTTAAGGTGGCTCCACCGAAGGTCCCAGCGGCGGTGCCCGCATGAATTTCCCTACTCAGTACAACGCTTCGTGGCACACTATGGGGCTCCACCGAAGGGACCGTCCCATTGCGGCGTACCCATAACACTTTTCGCGGCCCCATAGTGGGTTTCTCGTACAGCCCCACTGACAACGCCCACCTGGCGGCCCCGCACCATATCGGCGCACCCTTCGCATGCTTCATGGCCCAATGGGGAGATCCCCCGAAAGCGATACTCGCAACGACTGTACTCGCAACGCTGCATATGGCTCAGTCCTCCGCCAGGATCATTTGTTGACAGGGACGGCGGGGGTGTCAGCATATTGCCTGCTGCGCGCAGGGCCACCATCCGATCAACAAAATAGCCTGGCGAAGAACCCAACCATATGCAGCTGCGAGTAACGTAGGATATTACCTTCTCATCGTAGGCAGCGCGCCGCGAGAGATATGGAGCACGGGGCAACGCGGATGCTGCCACTGGGGCCTTCGGCGGAGCTCCCTATGGTCCACAAAACGTGTGAGGGGCGTGTCAAAATAGGCAGAGGAAGGCATATGAACCCTGCCACTGGGACCTTCGGTGGGGCTCTATAAGGGGCCGCGAGGCGTGTGAGGGGTGTTCTGGAATGGAGGCGACGCCGCCATGCGAACCCTGCCGCTGAGGCCTGTAGTGGAGCTCCCGATGGGGCCACGAGGTGTGCCGAAATGAGGCGGGGCCTCCATGCGAACCCTGCCACTGGGTCTTCGGTGGAGTCTCCCATAGGGGCCACAAAGCGTGTGAGGGTGTGCCGTAATCGGGGGCGGGGTCGCCATGCGAACCCTGCCACTGGCCCCTTCGGTGGAGCTCCCCCTCACGCAGATCCGCGGGGTCAGGGTCCAAAAACACAAGGGATTTGCCACATGTTTGAAATCCGGTGCCACCCCTCACGCAGATCCGCGGGGTCAGGGTCCAAAAGCACAGTGGATTTGCCACATTTCTGAAATTCGGTGCCAAACCTCACGCACATCCGCGGGGTCAGGGTCCAAAAACACAGGGGATTCTCTACATTTCTCAAATTCGGTGCCACCCCTCACGCAGATCCGCGGGGTCAGGGTCCAAAAAACACATGGGATTTGCCACATTTCTGAAATTCGGTGCCACCCCTCACGCACATCCATCGCAAGGCGTGGTAACCCAAACTGCGAGTACTCCCTCGGCCCTTTAATCCCAAGGTGTGGTAACCAAGCTCGTAAACCATACACGTCTTACCAATCGCCCTGTGTGGTAACCCCTCTTGTGATCAGTTGGTTTTGCCGATTGCGACTCGGCCTCGCATGAAGTTCCGATACTGCTGCACGACAGCGCCAAAGCCTCATGACTTAGCTCTTCCATGGCCCATTCTCCGAGAGAGGGGGCCGGCGGCAGGGGGCGAAGCCCTTACGGATATAATATGTGAGGCAGTCCTAAGCGTGAGCGCGACTCCTGGGTGCCTGAGTGTTGGGGGCACGGCGCTTGAGAAAATTGCGGGGGATTCGAACGCAAAGGCGTTATTCTTGATTGAGCTGCAAGCAAGTCTCCAGCGAGAGCGCGACTCCAGAGCGCAAAGAAAGCGATACCTTAATACATTGCTTGGAAGTACCAAGCGAGAGCGCGAATCCTGAATAAAATGAAAGGAAGTCTCAGACGGGAGCGGGGGGTCCTAGCTAAATTGTGAGGAAGTCTCAGGCGGGAGCCGTTGTTGTTGTAACCCGGGGGCCAACAACACAGTTTGGGGATGAAGGCTTTCCCTGATAAAAAACAAGGTGCGAGCCCCAGGAAGGGCACATCAATTGAAACATCCAATGTGCACCGGAAGGGGGATCAACAACAACAACAGCAAGAATAACAATAACAACAACAACACAAACAACAACAACACCAACAACAACAACAACAACAACAATCATTTTACCCGAACGCTCAGTGTTCTCACCAGTGCCAGGGTTTTCATACGACGCCCGCCAATACCCCCACTTTGTGGGGGGGCCGGTTCAAGCTCTACCACATTTCCAAACGACTCTTCGCCACCACCCACACCCAGCTTCCCGCCCTATGACGTTCGGACACTTCACTTCGTGGCATGCGGACGACCGTGGCTACTACACTGGCGCATGGTTTCAATGACTTCTTGTGGTAACATCTTGTGGAAACTAGCTTAGTATACGACGACGACGATTTGAAGGGCCTACGGTGCGAAAAATGATTTTATGTTGCGCGGTGCTAAAATTCCTACGAAACCCAATGGTTTTTGAAGATTTCGGCGTGCGCACGGAAAGAAAAAACGAATGTGTCCCGCATGGTATTATTTGACAGGGATGATGGCCCTGGCAGGTGCGCAACCGTTGTTGGAGAAGTTCGAAGCACGTGAAGAAGTTGATCGCAAAAGCCCGTTTGACAGAAATGTTTAAAAAAGTTGGGTTTCCTGCAAATCCGCAAGAGCGCGCGGGATGAAATTGTGACACTTTTTTTTAAAAAAAAACCATTGGTTTTTTGATGTTTTTATGTTGAAATCGCTACGAACACTAAGGTTTTGGAAGGATTTCGTCTTGCGCGCGCGAATGTCCACTTTACCTTGTTTTTTGCAAGGGATTCTTGAAGTTTGGTTATTTTAGAACAAGAAATTTTATGTTATAGTGTTTTTTGCAAGGGACAGCGGGGGGGAACAAAACAACCGGATCTTGATGACATCGTATTACCTGAGGCTTCCTCACGAAAATGATGAAAATGTAGCTGCGGCCTAGGCGCGGCGAGGGGGTCGCGCACCAGGGGTCCCAACAATAATTATTCTTTAGAATAAATAATGTTCAACAACAACAACAACAACAACAACAACAACAACAACAACAACAACAACAACAACAACAACAACAACAACAACAACAACAATTACTAGCACGTGGGGACACTCCGTTCTCACCAGTGCCAGGGTTTTCATAGGAGGCGGGCAATACCCCCACTTTGTGGGGGGGCCGGTTCAAGCTCTACCAAATTTCCAAACGACTCTTCGCCACCACCCACACCCAGCTTCCCGCCCTATGACGTTCGGACACTTCACTTCGTGGCATGCGGACGACCGTGGCTACTATTCAGGGCCCCGCGGCCGACGACGACGGCGTGCGCGCGCGAAGAAAAAACGAATGTGTCCCGCATGGTATTATTTGACAGGGATGATGGCCCTGGCAGGTGCGCAACCGTTGTCGCAGAAGTTCGAAAAAGTTGCTCGCAAAAGCCCGTTTGACAGAAATGTTTAAAAAGTGTTGGGTTTCCTACGAATCCGCAAGAGCGCGCGGGATGAGATTTTGACATTTTTTGTTGAAAAACCATTGGTTTTTTGATGTTTTTATGTTAAAATCGCTCCGAACACTAAGCTTTTGGAAGGATTTCGTCTTGCGCGCGCGAATGTCCACTTTACCTTATTTTTTGCAAGGGATTCTTGAAATTTGATTATATTAGAACAAGAAATGTCTATTGTTTTTTGCAAGGGAAAGCGGATACAACAAAACAACCGGATCCTGTACACACCCTCTTTTCTGAGGCTTCCTCACGAAAATGATGAAAATGTAGCTGCGGCCTAGGCGGCGCAGGGGGGGCGCGCACCAGGGGGAATAAATAATGTTCAACAACAAAACAACAACAACAACAACAACAACAACAACAACAACAACAACAATTACAAGCACGTGGGGACACTCCGTTCTCACCAGTGCCAGGGTTTTCATAGGAGGCGGGCAATACCCCCACTTTGTGGGGGGGCCGGTTCAAGCTCTACCAAATTTCCAAACGACTCTTCGCCACCACCCACACCCAGCTTCCCGCCCTATGACGTTCGGACACTTCACTTCGTGGCATGCGGACGACCGTGGCTACTATTCAGGGCCCCGCGGCCGACGACGACGGCGTGCGCGCGCGAAGAAAAAACGAATGTGTCCCGCATGGTATTATTTGACAGGGATGATGGCCCTGGCAGGTGCGCAACCGTTGTTGCAGAAGTTCGAAAAAGTTGCTCGCAAAAGCCCGTTTGACAGAAATGTTTAAAAAGTGTTGGGTTTCCTACGAATCCGCAAGAGCGCGCTGACAGGGATGATGGCCCTGGCAGGTGCGCAACCGTTGTTGGAGAAGTTCGAAGCATGTGAAAAAGTTGTTCGCAAAAACCCGTTTGACAGAAATGTTTAAAAAATGTTGGGTTTCCTACAAATCCGCAAGAGCGCGCGGGATGAATGTTTGACACTTTTTTTTGAAAAGCCATTGGTTTTCTGTTAAAATCGCTACGAAAACTAAGGTTTTGGAAGGATTTCGTCTTGCGCGCGCGAATGTCCACTTTACCTTATTTGTTGCAAGGGATTCTTGAAGTTTGGTTATGTTAGAACAAGACATGTCCACTTTAGCTTATTTTTTGCAAGGGAAAGCGGGCGTCAACAAAACAACCGGATCTGGATGACATCGTTTTACCTGAGGCTTCCTCACGAAAATGATGAAAATGTGGCTGCGGCCTAGGCGCGGCGGGGGGGGCGTGCACCAGGGGGCCCAACAATAATTATTCTTTAGAAGTAATAATATTCAACAACAACAACAACAACAACAACAACAGCAACCACAAAACGAGCCCACAACCTCGAACCTCACCCCATTTCCTGCTCTCCAACACCACTGCTGGGCCACCTCAGCCCCCTCGCCAGGTCCCAGGTGGCGCCACATCGCACGCCATCTCTCCGACGCCCACCGCAAGTGCTACGCATCCTCGGGCCGGGCGGGGCCGCCTGGTGCTCCCGCCGCTGCCGCAGCCGCAGCAGCTCCGTGCGCGTGGGCGAGGCCCCGCTCCAGCCGCTGGGCAGCAGCTCCTGCAGGGCGCGGGGGGGGCAAGGCGCCTCACGTCGCGAAGGGCCGCTTCGACCTCCGCGAGCGAGCCTTGAAGCCTTAAGGACGCTGCCGCCCGCTCGCCGGCCTTGCAGCCTCTGCGTGCTCACCAGCAGCTGCGCCCAGCCGGGAGAGCTCGGGGCGTGCCCGGATCGCCCCGAGCCGCGGAGGAGGAGGAGGAGGAGGAGGAGGAGGAGGAGGAAGAGGAGGAGGAGAGGAGGAGGAGGCACGGAGGGAAGCAGGGGGAGAAGGGGGGGAGGAGAGGATGAGAGGAGGTAGAGGAAGAGGAGAGGAGGAAGGAGGAGATGGAAGGAGTAGGAGGAGAGAGAGGAGGAGGACGAGGAGGAGGAGGAGAGGAAGAGGAGGAGAGAGGGGAGAAGGGGGGGAGGGGGGGGAGGAGGAGGAGAGAAGTATGAGGAGAGGAGGAGGAAAAGGAGCGAGGAGAGGAAGGAAGAGAGAGACGAGGAGAGGAGACGAGAGAGGAGAGGAGGAAGGAGGAGAGGGAGGAGGAGGAGCCGAGCTAGGACACGCAAAAGCCAGCCTGGAGCGGCTCGGGCGGGAGGCGGGGGGCCCGAGACCTGGGCGCTGCACTCCCTTCACGCCGGGGGGCGCCTCCGCCTGGCGTCGAGCCCGGGGAGCGTCCCGGGCCGGTCCCGCTCGGACCACGCCGCAGAAGGACGACGTCGTCTGCCAGTGAAACGGACTCCTGCTCTGCCCTGCTCCTCCTCCTCCTCCTCCTCCTCCTCCTCCTCCTCCTCCTCCTCCCGGGCCGGTCCCGCTCGGGGCTCCAGTCGTGACGTCTCTCGCGATGCTGCAGCATGTTCGCGGCGCCGGATTCTCAGGGGCCCGGAATTAGGGGAACCAAACGTGGCACAAACACAACAATTATAGCCGGAGTGCAGTATCCCCAAACAGGGTTTTTAAACCCACTGCGGTTTCCAAGGTCGATTGCGTGCCCGTCCAGTGCGGGCTGGCATGGCAGGGTAGAACATGATAACATGATGTTTGCACATGAGATGTTTGCACATGAGATGTTTGAACATGAATATGTGTGACGCATGCCTCTCAGGAAGCTAGCGCTTGAAGCGCACGTCTCGAAACAAAAATCGTAACGTCTGATGTCTGGGGAGGGCGGAAGGCAGGGCGTGCATGACGGATGCTGAGGCGGCAGAAGCGCGCCGCCGTAGTCATAACAAAGCACCCGTGCGAAGAACCAGTCCCGGGGATGAGATCGAGAGGTCAGCGGGCGCACGTCTCGAAACAAAAATCGTGACGTCTGATGTCTGGGGAGGGCGGAAGGCAGGGCGTGCATGACGGATGCTGAGGCGGCAGAAATGACGAAGGCGGGGACGGGGAGGCGGAGGCACAGGCGCAGCAGCGGGAGGCTGGAGGCGGGAGAAGGAATGAGAGAGGAGGATGTCTCAGGCGAAACGGGCCAGAGAGAGGAGGATGTCTCAGGCGAAACGGGCCAGACCACCTCTCGCACGGCATCTCTGAGCCCAGAGTTTGGGGGATGTCCCAGGCGAAATGGGCCGGACCACCTCTCGCACGGCATCTCAGAGCCTAGAACTTCGAGGATGTCTGATGCGAAACGGGCCAGACCACCTCTCGCGCCGCATCTGGGAGCTCAGACTTGCGAGGACGTCTCAGGCGAAACGGGCCGGACCACTCCTCGCGCGGCATCTGGGAGCTCAGAGTTGCGAGGATGTCGCAGGCGTAACGGGCCGGAAAACCTCGCGCACGGCAACTCAGAGCCCAGAGTTTGGAGGATGTCTCAGGCGAGACGGGCCCGACCACCTCGCGCGCGGCCTGTCAGACCAGAATTTCGAGGAGGTCTCAGGCGAAAAGGGCCAGAAGACCTCGCGCGCGGCATCTCGGGGCTCAGAGTTTGGAGGATGTCTCAAGCGAAACGGGCCAGACCACCTCTCGCGCGGCATCAGAGAGCGCAGAGTTGCGAGGATGTCTCATGCGAAACGGGCCAGACCACCTCTCGCGCGGCATCTCGGAGCCCAGAGTTGCGAGGAAGTCTCTGGCGAAATGGGCTGGACCACCTCTTGCGCGGCATCTCAGAACTCAGAGTTGCGAGGATGTCTCAGGCGAAACGGGCTGGACCACCTCTTGCGCGGCATCTCAGAGCTCAGAGATTCGAGGATGTCTCAGGCGAAATGGGCTGGACCACCTCTTGCGCGGAATCTCAGAGCTCAGAGTTTCGAGGATGTCTCAAGCGAAACGGGCCGGACCACCTCGCGCACGGCATCGGGGAGATCAGAGTTTCGAGGGTGTCTCAGGCGAAACGGGCCGGACCACCTCTCGCGCGGCATCTTGGAGCACAGAGTTTCGAGGATGTCTCAGGCGAAATGGGCTGGACCACCTCTCGCGCGGCATCTCAGAGCCCAGAGTTTCGAGGATGTCTCAAGCGAAACGGGCCGGACCACCTCGCGCACGGCATCGGGGAGATCAGAGTTTCGAGGATGTCTCAGGCGAAACGGGCCGGACCACCTCTCGCGCGGCATCCTACACGTCATTTCTTGGAGCTTCAGAGTTGCGAGGATGTCTCAGGCGAACTACGTAATGAGGATGTCTCCGCGCGGCATCTTTGGGAGCTCAGTGTTTGGAGGATGTCCTCAACGAAACGGGCCCGGACCACCCTGCTCGCCGCCGCCTCTCAGAGCTTCAGATTTAAGGATGATGTCTCAGGCGAAACGCTCAATCCCGCCAACTCAGAACGAGAGTTGTGGAGGATGTGTCCTCAGGCGAAACGGGGCCGGACCCACCACTTTGTTTGAGGATGTCTCTTCTGCTTGACTTTCCTCCCTCGGCCAGAGTTAGGCTTCTATCACAACAGCACCCCGTTTGGGGTGTCAGCAAGACTGTTGGGGAAAAACTCGGAGGTCCGCGCGGATTTCTCGGATCGGCGCTGGGGCCCCCCGGCGGCGCCTCCGGCGCCGCCCCTGGCGCGCTCCGCGCGCCGGGGAGGGGGGTCCAGCGCCGATCCGAGAAATCCGCGCGGACCTCCGAGTTTTTACAGGGGGGGCCCTGCAGAAGGAACCCTTTTCGTTGGGGAGGGGCTCGGTGTTCCTTGATTGTTCTGCAGTTTGCCTTCGGCTTTCCTTAGGTTTCCCATGGGTAATGGAAGTTCAACGTATGGGAGGAAGGGGCCTCGTTCCTTATTTAGGGTTCCTTAGGTCAAGGCCCCGACTGCATGTTTATGCCACTTTTTGTTTGTTCCCCTGAGGAGGCACGGTGGACAGGGAGCCCCAGCCGCGGCGAGCCTCGGCTTCGAAGAGGTTCCCCCACGCAGGGCTGGACCCAAACGCTGCCTTTCGTGCCGTCTTCGTGTCGCTCTTTTCGTTCTGCTCTGCCTCTTTCCCTGCACCTCCCTGCCAAAACGAAAAACTTGTTTCGATCCGCGCGCGGGTCGAGAGCGAGCCTCTTCCGGTCGAAGCTAAGCGGGCCGCGCACAGCTTTAATTGACAACCAAAACGAAAAACAAAGACGCGGCCGACGTCCAGCAGAACAGCGTTGGGGTCCAGTCCTGCCCCGACGCAGGTCCGAGGAACGGCCTGGAGACCAGAGCCCATCGCGAGCCCGAGGTGGTCCCTCCTCCAGCGCCTCGACCGCACCGCACCCCCCGAAGGCCCTCGCGAGGCCACCTCCCCGCCGCACGCAAGGGCGACCATGGGCAAGGGTGACCCTTGTAGGGGGCCAGATGCGAACCCTACCCCTACCCCCCACGATTTCTGAGGGGAAGGTGGGGTTCACTTCGTTCGGGAGCTCCCGAACGAAGTGAACCCTCCTCATGCTCCTGCTCCTCCTACGCCTCCTCCTCCTGCTCCTCCTCCTCCTCCTCCTCATCCTCTCTCCCCCATCCTCCACATCCTCCGTCGTCATTCCTAGTTCCTCCTCCTCCGCCTCCTCCTCCTCTGCTTCCTCCTCTTATTAATTTCAGTATTAACTGTATTCATGGTTATGCGTCTTCCTATTTTCACTATGATTAGTATGTGTCGTAGTCGTCTTCTTGTGTTTCTTGACCATACGATTGGTATTCGTATCATGAATATTCGTAATAGTAGTGTCCGTGTTGCTCTTATTATGCGTCTCACTAGTATGGTTACTAGTATGATTCGTTTTCGCAGTATGAGTCTGATTACCATTCGTACGTGTACTATTCACGTATA
Source organism: Prorocentrum cordatum (assembly GCA_963575745.1). Lineage (NCBI taxonomy): Eukaryota > Dinophyceae > Prorocentrales > Prorocentraceae > Prorocentrum > Prorocentrum cordatum. The sequence goes on along the minus strand of CAUYUJ010002069.1, from coordinate 343,742 downwards.
GTAGTATTTAAAGTATTCGTTTTCCTCTCCCGCTTCCGCTTCCACTTCCTCGTCCCCCTCCTCCTCCCCCTCTCCTCCTCCTCCCCCTCCTCCTCCTCCTCACCCTCCTCCTCATCCTCTTCTTCCTCCTCCCTCCGTCCCCCGTTCTCCACATCATCCTTCGTCATTCATGTGTTATCATCCTCCTCGTCCTCCTCCTCCGCCTCCTCCTTGTAATATTATGAGTATTAACTGTATTCCGTGCTTTCGTCTTCTGAATTTTACTATGTTTAATAGTGCTCGAGGTCGTCGT
>CAUYUJ010002069.1:320774-343350 GCA_963575745.1 Prorocentrum cordatum | reverse complement strand
CTTCCTCCTCCTCCTCCTCCGCCTCCTTCTCCTCCTCCTCCTCCTCCTCCTCCTCCTCCTCCTCCTCCTCCTCCCCCCCCCCCCTCTCTCTCTGTTTCTCCTTCCTCCCTAGGTGAAGTTTTGCTAGTCCAGCCGAACCTCGGTCTTGGCGGCCTCTTGGGCAATCTCGAGGTCATCTCGGGCCTTCTTGGGTCCATCCAAGATCATCTTGGGCTCTCTTGCTCCCATTTGGGCCGTCCTGGATGCATGTTGGGCCCGTCCTGGAGGCCACTTCGGTCATCTTTGTCATACTGGAGGGGTCTTGGAGGCCATCTTGGCCGTGATGGAGGCGATCGGGCCAATGGAGTTAGGTTTTTCTGGGGATTCCGGGTGGCCAGCCGGGTGGGCCGAGACCCCGCTGGGAGTTCTTAAAGAACCAAGCGCCACAAGAAATCCAGTACGCCGTGCACCCTAGTGGCAAACCACAGGGGGCGGCAGATCGAAGACGCCTACGGCGAATCACCGCCGCCCCTTGCCTTCTTGGAAGCGCCTATGTGGCCGAACGTTGAAACCAGACCTGCCAAGCTATCGGACCATGTGTTCCCCGAATCGGTTTGCAAAGCCTTCGGGGAACACGTGGGCATTTTGAAGGTCATCTTGGCCGTCTGGAGGCCATTTTGACCCTTTTGGGCCTTCTCGGAGGACGTCTTGGAGGGCTCTTGGGCCATCTTGGAGGCCGTCTTGAGCGTCTTGGAGGCCCCTTGGGACGTCTTGGGGGCCTCTTGGGGCCGTCTTGGGCCTCTTGGGCGATCTTTGGGGGCACTTGGGCCGTCTCGGGCCGTCGGAAGGCCGAACAAAAAGCAAATGTCACAATCCTTCAAACACTCATGGGAAATCAATGATTTTGGCCTTTTCGGCCCTTCCTGGAGGCCCTTTTCGGTACTTGGGCCGTCTTGGGCCATCTTAGGGCCATCTTCGGCCGTTTTGGTGGGCTCCTAGCCCGTCCGACGCCGTCGGAAGCCGTTTGGGGGGCCCCTCTGGGCCGACTTGGGGCCCTCTTGGAATGCTCCAGGGCCGTCTTGGAGGCCATCTTGGGCGTCTTAAAAGCCTCCTGGGCCGTCTTGGGAGCCTCTTGGGGCCGTCTTAGGGGGCCTCTTAGGCCGTTCTGGGGCCATCTTGGAGGCCTCTTGGGCGATCTTTGGGCGATCTTGGGGGGCTCTTGGGCCGTATCGGGTCTTCGGATGGCCGAAAAGAAGCAAATGTCAAAATCCTTCAAAAACCTTAGGAACATCAATGTTTTTGGCCTTATCTGGCTTCCCTCTTGGAGGCCTCTTGGGCCGTCTTGGGCCAGCTTCGAGCCAATTTCGGCCATCTTGGTGGGCTCCTGGCCCATCTGACGCTGTCGGAAGCCGTTTGGGTGATTTTGGCCTCTTCGGGCCCTCCGGGAGGACCTCTCGGAGGCCTCTTGGGCCGTCTTGGAGGCCTCTTGGGCACCTCGTGGGCCGTCTTGGGTCGTCTTGGAGGTTTCTTGGGCGGACTTGGAGGCATCTCCTCCTCTCTTGGGCGGACTTGGAGGCCATCTTGGACCATCTTGGAGGCCATCTTGGGCCATGTTGGCCGTCTTGGAGCCATCTTGAGCCGTCTTGGAGAATTTCTTGCGGACGTTGAGGTCGTTTGCGGTCCTGGGCAATCCTTCCGGGACCCTGGCGCGACGGGCCGAAGCCCCAGGGGGAGTTCTTTTGGAAAAAGAACCAAAACCAAAACCGAAACAGTTTAGCACGCCAGGCACCCCTGCGATGAATCGACAGGGGGTGGCGGATCTTATGGCCTTCGGCCCATCCCGCCACCGCGCCTGGATTGTGGGTCTGAGGTCTGTTGGATGTCCGTTGGGGCCTCGTCGAGGCCTCTCGGGGGCCTAGAGTCAGTTGTTCTTTGGTCTTTCATAGCTTAAGACGGCCCAACCAAAAGGACCCCAAGACGGCCCAACAGGGCACCCAAAGGGCCCCCCATTCACCCCCAAGAAACCCCGGAGACGCCAAGTAACACCATGGCTCCCAACAGCGAGCGGTGACGTAACAAGCTCTGAACATCACGGCTCCCCAGAGCGCAGTGACGTAAAAAGCTCTGAACACCAGGGGTCCCAACAGAGAGCAGTGAAGTATTAGGCTCTAACACCAAGGCACCCTGTAGTTTGGTCTTGTTTGGAAAACCCAGCGTTATCCCCGTGTGTCCCTGCAAATCGCTCCAAAACCTGTGTAACATTGAATGCGTACACATCGGTGGGGCTCCGGCCGCACCGCCGAGACGAGCCTCCCAGGACGGCGCCTTCAGAAAAATATCAAAGAACATTGTGTTGCACAACATCTCGAGGGACACATGGGAAAACCCTTAGGGTTTTTGACACTTTGTCCCAGGCCGCGCAGGCTCCCAGGAGCGACGGGTGCCACGAGCCATCTCGGGTAAGTTCCTGAAGCGCTCTTTCCGTCTCCGTGCCGGCCCAGTTAACGGAAAGAGCGAGGTACGAGTGATGACGTTCTTGGGTGCGAATTTTCTATGGAGGGGTTCCATGAGAGGGGCGAGGCGCGGGTGTGCGGAATTGGGAGTCTCGACCATGCGGCTTGCGTGTGCACATTTAAGGCATGTTTCCACATGTGGAGGCGCCAAAGGGGGTAGCGGGCAATGGCGCGTTCGATTCTTCACACGTCAAAGTACGTGTGCCACACCAGTTATCGAACATGCGTATGGTGCGTGCACATTTGGCGCGTGCTTCTCCTGGAAAGGTCTCGGCTCGTGCTTTTTGGCCGTCGACTAAAGGGATGTTGAGCAGAGGGCGTCCTATCTATCTGTTTCAAAGGCAGGGTAACGGAGGGGGGGTCTCGAACATGCGCCTGGTGCGTGCGCATGTGGCGCTTGTTTTGACGTGTGTAGGCGCCACGGTGTGTATCGAGAATGGGGGCGTCGGATCTTTCTCGCACTAGATGAAGTGTGCGACGGTTGGTCTCGAACATACGTGTGTCGCGTGCGCGTAGGGCACGTGTTTTTCCCGGAAAGGGCAAAGGCCCAGGGTTCTCTTTTAGTTGGTTTCCCCCCGGTTTTGACGGCTGTAGGGCCGGCGAATTTCTTTTGCGATAAATAACGAGGTCGCGTAGGGCCGGCGAATTAAAAATTGAGGATCTCTCGAGCGAAACGCTTGTTTTTCAGAATTTGTTGAGGATGTCTCGAGCGAAACGCTTGTTCTGTGTTATAGATTGTCCTCTCCTGGGGACCTGAATTCTGAGGATCTCTCAAGTGGATTGCTTGTTTTCACGTGCTCAGGTCTTGAGGATGTCTCGAGCGAGACGCTTGGTTTCACGCCTCCAGGTGGCCCAGACAGATGTCTAGCATGAGGATTTGTTGAGGATGTCTCGAACCAGAGGCTTGTTTTCACGTGTCCAGGTCGCCCAGGCGGATGTCTAGCATGAGCATTTGTTGAGGATGTCTCGAGCGAGACGCTTATTTGCACGTGTCCAGGTTGCCCAGGCGGATGTCTAGCATGAGGATGTGCTGACAACGTCTTGAGCGAAACGCGTGTTTTCACGTGTCCAAGTCGCCCAGGCACAGCACAGCCCTCGGCACGGTACATCAATATCGATACCCTTAGCATTGCAGCCTGGCATGTTGCTTGGCACGTTCCGCGGAGCGTCCCGTGGCGAGTCCCCCTGGCACGTCGCGCGGTGCACGTCCACTGGCACGTTCCGTAGCGCGTCCCCTTGGCACGTCCCGCGGTGCGTGCCCATGGCACGTCCCCTGGCGCGTCGCCTGGCGCGTCCCTTGGGACGTTCCGCGGCGCGTCCTCTTGGCATGTTCCCTCTGTCGATTAGTTCTGGGGCAGCTACCATCTGCTCAGGCAGCTCGAGCTTACGATCCAGATCAGTTCGGTGAGGACTCGGATGCCAGGGAGGACTCGATCCACAATGCTATGTAGAGCACAATCGCGGCATGGCACATCGCAGTTCAGCACGGCCCAGCACAGCACAGCCGTCGGCACGGTACATCAAGATCGATATACTCAACTACGCACCTTGGCACGTTCCTTGGCGCGTTCCGTGGCGAGTCCACCTGGCACGTCGCGCGGCGCGTCCCCTGGCACGTCCCTCGGCACGTCCATTGGCACGTTCCGTAGCGCGTCCCCTTTGCACGTCCCGCGGTGCGTCCCCATGGCGCGTCCCCTGCCACGTCGCCTGGCGCGTCCCTTGGGACGTTCCGCGGCGCGTCCTCCTGGCATGTTCCCTCTGTCGATTAGTTCTGGGGCAGCTACCATCTGCTCAGGCAGCTCGAGCTTACGCTCCAGATTAGTTCGGTGAGGACTCGGATGCCAGGGAGGACTCGATCCACAACGCTATATAGAGCACAATCGCGGCATGGCACATCGCAGTTCAGCACGGCGTAGCACAGCACAGCCTTCGGCACAGTACATCATCATCGATACATTCAGCATTGCATGTGCCCGTCGCCCAATCAGGTGTCTTTGAAATGTTGCAACGCCTTACATTTCTATATTCCTTTCCGGGTTCGTGGGTCGATCATGTTAAGTGTGTAGACGCCAGGGGCATAGATCATGGGGGCGTTGGATCCTTTATCGGTAAAAACTTTGCGCGACGTTCAGCAGTATCGAACATACGGCTCCCGCGTGCGCATTCACGTGCGTTTTCCCACGCGCCGACAAGGGGGTATCGAGCATAGGGGCGTCGGATTCTTCACACGTGTATCACACGTGTGCCACACCATTCGGCGCGTGCTTCTACTGGTGAGGGCTTCGACCCGTGGTTCCCTCAGTTCGCCTGTCCCCTGCTTCCAGACGCGACGGGCGGAACAGCGGTGAGCGTCGCGCGCTTCCTGCGCAGAGATGCGTCCGCGGGGGGTGGGGAGCGAGCCTCTCGCCGCGGAGAGCGAGCCTGGCGCCCGCCTCGCGGGCCTGGGCGACGCGGCGTGGGAGCCGCCGCGCTGGGGCGGCGGCGGCGGCGGCGAGCCCCCGTGGCAGAGTCGCCCACGAGGCGCGCGGCCGGCCTGCGGGGCAGAGTGCAGCACGCCGCACGGCAGAGCGCAGCGTAGCACACACTGGCATACAATCAAACGACGCGAAGATCGGGACAAAATCGGATCGGGATAACTCGAAATCTCTGAGAATCGGCGGGTTTGGAGGATGTATTGGGCGCCGCGGCCGCTCCAGAGCGTTCCGGAACGCTCTGAGAGCGCTCCGGAAACGGCTCTCTGGAAGCGAATTTATCCGATACTAGCCCTGTTTTACCTACAAACAAGCCGACACAGCGTGGCCGCAGCAGCGTACGTCCCAGACGTGGCAGGATCAAAATTCATGTTCTGCTTTCTTCACGGGTTCGCGAGCCCTGGAGTTTACCCGAAGGAGGATGGGGGGGACGACCATTTATATAGATGTTCATCGCCCAGCGTCTCATGCGTACTGGTTGCATGTACAACAGCTTTATTCTTCTGCATCCGTATTCTCCGTTTTTTTCTTGCTTGTTTAGTTTGTCCACTTCTTTATGAATTGTTCTTTTATTCTTCATCTTGTTGGCCGATCGGCATGCTTTCCTTATTTTCATCTATTCCGTTTCCCCAACAATTCGCAATTTTCTTTGCAGCGCTCCAGCTGGTCTGACCAGGCATCGCGTACTTTTTAGCAGTGGTGGAGACCCCACCGCCTCGGTTTTAGATTTGGGCCACTGGCGCGAAAGCGTCGGCGTCGCACGTCAGTTTGCGTGCGAGATCCGCGAGCAGGTTCTGACGCGTGCCGCTTGTTAAGCGGCACGCATGCCCAGGCTCTTGCAGAAGGGAGCGGGGAGGGGCGGTGGGAGGAGGAGACCGCGCGACTCAGGAGACCGCGCGTATCGTTTTATTTGTGTGTATTTATTTGTGTGTCCCAGGGCCCCTTCAGCGACACGACGACGACGAACTGGCGCAGATGCTTGCAAATGCGCACGATCACAGCGACTCCCTGTACTTGCCAGCCTCGAACGTATCCCTATCCCTAAGATTGACACGCCAAAAGGCGATGACAATCTTAGGGGTTCGCCCTCAAAAAATAATGGAATCCCTCAGATTGGCATCGTGATGAGGAGGTGCCCAGCATAGGGATAGGGATATGTTCCAGGCTGGTAATGTACCTGTTGTCATTCAGGGGGGGACAGGGGGCGGGGGCTTGTGAGGGCGCTGGGCATAGCTAGAAAATCGAGCGAGTAGCGCCTCTGATCCGGAATCACAACTTGCGCTCACAGCGCACTGCGGCGACAGGCTATCGAGATGGGCGCAGCCCTGCTCTGCATGGCCTTTTCGGGCGTAAGCCCGCGCATGCTTCATGCAGGAATGTAGTACCAGCTCAGCAGCGCTTGGTCCTTGCGTCTTGCGCGCATCGCGCCAGATCTCGAGGTGAGTGTCTACAGAGCCGCTCAGCCACTTTCGTGTCAGCGCGAGGGGGGGACCTCAGCTGCGCGACGTCGCGGTCCGAGAACAGTCGGTCCACAGACTTTGGCCCCGAGATGAGTCTTTCTCTATTCTGTTCCCGCCCTCGGCAGTCTTCGCCGCGGTCCTCCCCGCGAAACGTCGCTCACAAGGCGCAGGGGCGGCCCTGTGGTGCTCCTGGCTCTTTCTTTGGTCCTCCCCTTTACCTCCTCCTCCCTCCTCCTCCTCCTCCTCCTCCTCCTCCTCCTCCTCCTCCCTCCTCCTCCTCCTCCTCCTCCTCCTCCTCCTCCTCCTCCTCCTTCATTCATCCTATCCTCATCCTCATCCTCATCTCCTTCCTTCCTACTCCCCCCTCCCTCCTCCCTCCCTCACTCCTCCTCCCTCCTCCTCCTCCCTCCTCCTCCTCCTCCCTTCTCCTGGCTCTTTCTGTGGTCCTCCCTCCTCCTCCTCGTCCCCCCTTTACCCTCCTTCCACTCCGTCCCAGCCCTCGTAGTTCTGGAGGCCCCGCGTTGGGGCCCTGGCTAGCTTCAGCGTGAACAGGCGTCGCTAATCTATGACGAGTTTGCGTCAAATAAGAGCAGAGTTTAGTCTTGGCACCGATCCCAGAGATCTCCGCGATTTCGAAGTTCTTTGCACCAGCTTGTGGCAAGCGCCATCTTTTCCACCATGGACGCCAGGTGCACTTACGCAGATAGGCATATATCATTAAGTGTAGACCAGTGGATCTGGTCGAGAGTTCTTCGCACCAGCTCCTCTGGTGGCACGATATGTGCCTATGTCTCCAAATCAAAACTCTACGTGAGGGCTCGTCTACTGCAGGTTGGCCCAGTCGTCGTTGGAGGTTTGCTTGAAGATTGTGACGTGTGTGCGTGTCGGGGATCGATTGCGCTGCCTTGAGGGAACAACAATCAGCTCATCAATGCTTTGCCTTTGGTCATGACTGTGACGCGCGTCATCACAGCCCGTCCGCGGGCAGACGTGCAGGTGGAGCAGGGCAATCCGTTTTTCCCGGAAAGGGCGTGGGCCCAGGGTTCTCTTTTAGCCGTTTACCCCCGGATCTGACGGGTCAAGCGCCGGCGAAATTATTTGCGATAAATAACGAGGTAAAGTGCTGATTTTTCCCGGAAAGGGCATGAGCCCAGGGTTCTCTTTTAGTGGGTAAACCCTGTCCCCCGGTGCCAACTTGAAGGAGGCCGGCGAATTTTTTCCCTGATAAATAACGAGGTCGAAGGAGGCCGGCGAATTAAAATTTGAGGATGTCTCGAGCGAAACGCTTGTTTTTCAGAATTTTTTGAGGATGTCTCGAGCGAAACGCTGGTTTTGCAGAGTTGAGGATGTCTCGAGCGAAACGCTTGTTTTCAGAATTTGCTGAGGATGTCTCAAGCGAAACGCTGGTTTTGCAGAGCCGACCGCGACGCGGAAAAGCGCCCCGCGCGAAGGAATTTCGATGATGTCTCGACTAAGTCCTTTGTTTTTGTACGATTTCCTGGAATTTTGGCAGGATGTCTCGAGCGAAATGCACGACCCCACCCTAGCACGACCATACCCCAGCACGACCACACCCCAGCACGACCAGACCCCAGCACGACCCCACCCAGCACGACCCCACCCCAGCACGACCATACCCCAGCACGACCACACCCCAGCACGACCCGACCCCAGCACGACCCTACCCCAGCAAGACCACACCCCAGCACGACCACACCCCAGCACGACCTCACCACAGCACGACCACACCCCAGCACGACCACGCCCCAGCACGACCAAGCCCCAGCACGATCACGCCCCAGCACGACCACCCCCCAGCACGACCACCCCCCCAGCACGACCACACCCCAGCACGACCACACCCCAGCACGACCACACCCCAGCACGACCACACCCCAGCACGACCAGATCGATAAATCACAGGGTGCGGAGCACCCCAGCACGAACCCACCCCAGCACGACCCCACCCCAGCACGACCCCACCCCAGCACGACCACGCCCCAGCACGACCACACCCCAGCACGACCACACCCCAGCACGACCCCACCCCAGCACTACCCCACCCTAGCACGACCACACCCCAGCACGACCACACCCCAGCACGACCACACCCCAGCACGACCCCACCCCAGCACGACCCCACCACAGCACGACCACACCCCAGCACGACCACACCCCAGCACGACCACACCCCAGCACGACCACACCCCAGCACGACCACACCCAAGCAAGACCACACCCCAGCACGACCACACCCCAGCACGACCACACCACAGCACGACCACACCCCAGCACGACCACGCCCCAGCACGACCACGCCCCCCAAGGCGGGCCACGACCACCCCCCAGCACGACACCCCCCTTAAGCACGACCAACAAACCCCAGCACGACCACACTCCCAAGCACCGAAACACACCCCAGCACGACACAACCCAACACGACCATTACTCCAGAACGACCACACCCCAGCACGACCACACCAGTCGCACCCCCGTGGAAATGTTCGCGTGTGTGTCTGGTTGATGTGCTGTTAGTGGGGTGTCTCGTGGATGTTTCCACGGGGTGTCTCGTCGGTGGAATGTATTTCGTGCGGTGTCTCGTGGAATGTTTCGTGAGGTGTCTCGTGGGCTGTTTCGTGAGGTGTCTCGTGGGATGTTTCGTGAGGTGTTGCCCAGTTGGGTATCATGAAAACGTGTCCATGCTCCACATGTCTATATCCCTTTCCGGGTTCGTGGGTCCATCATGTTTTCCCGGAAAGGGCGTGGGCCCAGGGTTCTCTTTTAGTTGGTAAACCTAATCCCCCGGAGCCTGCTTGAGGGAGGCCGGCGAATTTTTTCCCTGATAAATAACGAGGTCGAAGGAGGCCGGCGAATAAAAATTTGAGGATGTCTCGAGCGAAACGCTTGTTTTTGAAATCCCGATCGATAAATCACAGGGTGCGGGCCACTTTTTCGTGTGTTGAGGATGTCTCGAGCGAAACGCTTGCTCCGCAGAGTGTGCCGAGGATGTCTCGAGCGAAACGCTTGTTTTGCAGAGCCGACCGCGACGCGGAAAAGCGCCCCGCGCGAAGGAATTTCGATGATGTTTCGACTAATTTGTTGGTTTTTGTACGATTTCCTGGAATTTTGGCAGGATGTCTCGAGCGAAATGCACGACCCCACCCAAGCACGACCAAACCCCAGCACGACCACACCCCAGCACGACAGCACCCCAGCCGACCCACCCCAGCACGACCCCACGTCCAGCCACGACAATACCCTAGCACGACCACCACCCCAGCACGACCGACCCCGCAGGCACGGACCCTACCCAGCCAAGACACACCGGCACGGACCATCACCCCAGCACGAACCCACCACAGCACGGGGACCACGGCCACCAGCACAGACAGGAAGGAGGCACGACCACGCCCCAGCACGACCACGCCCAGCACGACCACCCCCCAGCACGACCCCTCCCCAGCCCGACCACACCCCAGCACGACCACACCCCAGAACGACCACACCCCAGCCCGACCCCACCCAAGCACGACCCCACCCCAGCACGACCACACCCCAGCACGACCACACCCAGTCGCACCCCCGTGGAATGTTTCGTGGCGTGTCTGGTTGAGTGGTTGCCTGTTCGTGGGGTGTCTCGTGGAATGTTTCACGGGGTGTCTCGTGGAATGTTTCGTGAGGTGTCTCGTGGAATGTTTCGTGAGGTGTCTCGTGGGATGTTTCGCGGGGTGGCACGACCACGCCCCAGCACGACCACCCCCCCAGCACGACCACCCCCCAGCACGACCACCCCCCCAGCACGACCACCCCCCAGCACGACCACACCCCAGCAAGACCACTCCCCAGCACGACCACTCCCCAGCACGACCACACCCCAGCACGACCACACCCCAGCACGACCACACCAGTCGCACCCGTGGATGTTCGTGGCGTGTTGGTTGATGGTTGCCTGTCGTGTGGAGGTGTCTCGTGGAAAAATGTTCAAAGGGTGTCTCGGGAATGTTCCGTGTGAGGTGTCTCTGGAATTGTTTTCGTGAGGTGTCTCGTGGGATGTTTCGCGGGGTGTCTCGTGGGATGTTTCGTGAGATGTCGCCCAGTTGGGTATCGTGAAAACGTGACCATGCTGCACATGTCTTTATCCCTTTCCGGGTTCGTGGGTCCATCATGTAGAAAAAGTGCGTTTTGTGCGTGCCCGCTCGAGGAAAGTTCGCCCCCCATCTCGGATCCTCGATAAATAACGGGGTCCGCAGACCCCCGCTTTCCCTCGTAAAAAAGAGGGTGCGGAGCGTTTTTCGCAGAATCCTCGAAAAAATAACGGGGTCTGGAGCCCCGACCGCGACTCGGAAAAGCGCCCCGCGCGCAGGAATTCCGAGGATGTCTCGCGCGTGCCGCGTCCCGCGCGCAGGAATTTCGAGGATGTCTCGACTAATTCGCTTGTTTTGTCAGGATTTCTTAGAACTTTGGCAGGATGTCTCGAGCGAAACGCTTATTTTACATAGTTTGTGGAGGATGTCTCGAGCGAAACGCTGGTTTCCGCACAATTTGGAGATGTCTCGAGCGGGGGGCCAGAATTCAGAGGATGTCTCAGGCGAAATGCTTGTTTTCGTGTCCCGCTCGCGGGAATTCCAAGGATGTCTCGCGCGGGCCGCGTCCCGCGCGCAGGAATTTCGAGGATGTCTCGACTAAGTCGTTTGTTTTGTCAGGATTTCTTAGAATTTTGACCGGATGTCTCGAGCGAAACGCTTGTTTTTCATAATTTGTTGAGGATGTCTCGAGCGAAACGCTGGTTTCTGCAAACTTGGGGATGTCTCGAGCGGGGGCCTCGTGGGGGGCCAGAATTCAGAGGATGTCTCAGGCGAAATGCTTGTTTTCACGTCCCGCACGCAGGAATTCGGAAGATGTCTCGCGCGTGCCACGTCCCGCGCGCAGGAATTTTGAGGATGTCCCGTAGCGCGTCCCCTTGGCACGGCCTACGGTGCGACCCCAATGGCACGTCCCCCTTGGCACGTCCGCCTGCGCTTCCTGGGGACGTTCGCGGCGCGTCCTCCTGGCATGTTTATAATTTGTTGAGGATGTCTCGAGCGAAACGCTAGTTGCCAGGATTTCTTGGGATTTTGACAGGATGCCTCGAGCGAAACGTTTTTTTTGCCCCCCGTAATTTGTTCAGGATTTCTCAAGCGAAACGCTGGTTTTACAAAAGTGGGGGATGTCTCGAGCGGGGGCCTCGTGGGGTGCCAGAATTCAGAGGATGTCTCAAGCGAAATGCTTGTGTTCACGCCCCGCTCGCAGGAATTCCGAGGATGTCTCGCGCGCGCCGCGTCCCGCGCGCAGGAATTTTGAGGATGTCTCGACAAATTCGTTTGTTTGGCGACGTTGTCTGAGGATTTTGACAGGATGTCTCGAGCGAAACGCTTGTTGTTCATAATGTGTTGAGGATGTCTCGAGCGAAACGCTGGCTTTGCAAACTTAGAGGATGTCTCGAGCGGGGGCCTCGTGGGCGGCCAGAATTCAGAGGATGTCTCAGGCGAAATGCTTGTTTTCACGTCCCGCTCGCAGGAATTCCGAGGATTCACGTCACGCTCGCTTGGCACGTTCCGTGGGGCGTCCCTTGGCGAGTCCCCCTGGCACGTCGCGTGGCGCGTCCCCTGGCACATCCCGTGGCGCATCCATTGGCGCGTTCCGTAGCGCGTCCCCTTGGCACGTCCCGCGGTGCGTTCCCATGGCACGCCCCTTGGCACGTCGCTTGGCGCGTCCCTTGAGACGTTCCGCGTCGCGCCCTCCTGGCATGGCCCCCTGTCCATTAGCTCTGGGGCAGCTACTATTTGTTCAGGCAGCTCGAGCTTAAGATCCAGATCAGTTCGGTCAGGACTCGGATGCAAAGGAGGACTCGACCCACGGGGCTATAGAGCACAATCGCGCCACGGCACATCGCAATTCAGCACGGCGCAGCACAGCACAGCCCTCGGCACGGTACATCAAGATTGATACATTCAGCATTGCAATCTGGCACGTTCCTTGGCGCGTTCCGTGGGGCGTCCCTTGGCGAGTCCCCCTGGCACGTCGCGTGGCGCGTCCCCTGGCACATCCCGTGGCACATCCATTGGCACGTTCCGTAGCGCGTCCCCTTGGCACGTCCCGCGGTGCGACCCCATGGCACGTCCCCTGGCACGTTGCCTGCGCATCCCTTGGGACGTTTTTCGCGCGCGTCCATCCAGGCATGTACCCTGTCCGATTAGCACAGGGCATCTACTAATGTGTTCAGCCACTCGAGCTTTAAGAACCAGAATCCGATTGCGGTCCTGGACTCGGATGCAAAGGACGACTCGATCCACGAGCTATAGAGCACAATCGACGCCATGGCACATCGCAATTCAGCACGGCGCAGCACAGCACAGCCCACGGCACGGTACGTCAAGATCATACACTCAGCATTGCAATTGCCCGTCGCCCGATCAAGTGTCTTGAGCATGTTGCCATGCCTCACATGTACATATATATATATATATCTTTCCGGGTTCGTGGGTCGATCATGATTTTCATAATTTGTTGAGGATGTCTCGAGCGAAACGCTGGTTTCTGCAAACTTGGGGATGTCTCGAGCGGGGGCCTCGTGGGGGGCCAGAATTCAGAGGATGTCTCAGGCGAAATGCTTGTTTTCACGTCCCGCTCGCAGGAATTCGGAAGATGTCTCGCGCGTGCCACGTCCCGCGCGCAGGAATTTTGAGGATGTCCCGTAGCGCGTCCCCTTGGCACGGCCTACGGTGCGACCCCATGGCACGTCCCTTGGCACGTCGCCTGGCGCGTCCCTGGGGACGTTTCGCGGCGCGTCCTCCTGGCATGTTCCCGGAAAGGGCATAGGCCCAGGGTTCTCTTTTAGTAGGTTTACCCCCGGTTTTGACGGCTGTAGGGCCGGCTAATTTCTTCTGCGATAAATAACGAGGTCGCGTAGGGTCGGCGAATTAAAATTTGAGGATATCTAGAGCGAAACGCTTGTTTTTCAGAATGTGTTGAGGATGTCTCGAGCGAAACGCTGGTTTTGTGTTATAGGTTGTCCTCTCCTGGAGACCTGAATTCTGAGGATCTCTCAAGTGGATTGCTTGTTTTCACGTGCCCAGGTCTTGAGGATGTCTCGAGCTAGACGCTTGTTTGCACGTGTCCAGGTGGCCCAGGCGGATGTCTAGCATGCGGATGTGCTGACAACGTCTTGAGCGAAACGCGTGTTTTCACGTGTCCAGGTCGCCCAGGCACAGCACAGCCCTCGGCACGGTACACCAATATCGATACCCTTAGCATTGCAGCCTGGCATGTTGCCTGGCACGTTCCGCGGAGCGTTCCGTGGCGAGTCCCCCTGGCACGTCGCGCGGTGCACGTCCATTGGCACGTTCCGTAGCGCGTCCCCTTGGCACGTCCCGCGGTGCGTGCCCATGGCACGTTCCCTGGCACGTCGCCTGGCGCGTCCCTTGGGACGTTCCGCAGCGCGTCCTCTTGGCATGTTCCCTCTGTCGATTAGTTCTGGGGCAGCTATCATCTGCTCAGGCAGCTCGAGCTTACGATCCAGATCAGTTCGGTGAGGACTCGGATGCCAGGGAGGACTCGATCCACAACGCTATATAGAGCACAATCGCGGCATGGCACAACGCAGTTCAGCACGGCGTAGCACAGCACAGCCGTCGGCACGGTACATCAAGATCGATACACTCAACTATGCACTTTGGCACGTTCCTTGGCGCGTTCCGTGGCGAGTCCACCTGGCACGTCGCGCGGCGCGTCCCCTGGCACGTCCCTCGGCACGTCCATTGGCACGTTCCGTAGCGCGTCCCCTTGGCACGTCCCGCGGTGCGTCTCCATGGCACGTCCCCTGGCGCGTCGCCTGGCGCGTCCCTTGGGACGTTCCGCGGCGCGTCCTCCTGGCATGTTCCCTCTGTCGATTAGTTCTGGGGCAGCTACCATCTGCTCAGGCAGCTCGAGCTTACGCTCCAGATCAGTTCGGTGAGGACTCTGATGCCAGGGAGGACTAGATCCACAAAGCTATCTAGAGCACAATCGCGGCATGGCACATCGCAGTTCAGCACGGCGTAGCACAGCACAGTCCTCGGCACAGTACATCATCATAGATACATTCAGCATTGCATGTGCCCGTCGCCCAATCAGGTGTCTTTGAAATGTTGCAATGCCTTACATTTCTATATTCCTTTCCGGGTTCGTGGGTCGATCATGTTTTGATGTTGTTATGTTAAAATCGCTACGAACACTAAGCTTTTGGAAGGATTTCGTCTTGCGCGCGCGAATGTCCACTTTACCTTATTTCCCGGAAAGGGCGCGGGCCCAGGGTTCTCTTTTAGCCGTTTACCCCCGGATCTGACGGGTCAAGCGCCGGCGAAATTATTTGCGATAAATAACGAGGTAAAGTGCTGATTTTTTTAGAAAAAGTGCGTTTTGTGCGTGCCCGCTCGAGGAAAGTGCGCCCCCCATCTCGATCCTCGATAAAAAAACGGTGTCCGCAGACCCGTGTTTTCCCTCGTAAAAAAGAGGGTGAGGAGCGTTTTTCGCAGAATCCTCAACAAATAACGGGGTCTGGAGCCCCGACCGCGACGCGGAAAAGCGCCCCGCGCGCAGGAATTCCCGAGGACGTCCATCGCGCGAAAGCCGCGTCCCCGCCTCGCAGGAATTTTCTTCGCAAGACGTCGACTACATTGCTATGTTTAGTCAGGATTTCTTAAAATTAGGCAGGATGTTCTCGAGCGAACCGCTTTATTTTACATAGTTTTTGGAAGCGTCTCCGAGCGAAAAACGCTGGTTTACCGCAAAATTTGGAGATGTCTCGAGCGGGGGGCCAGAATTCAGAGGATGTCTCAGGCGAAATGCTTGTTTTCGTGTCCCGCTCGCGGGAATTCCAAGGATGTCTCGCGCGGGCCGCGTCCCGCGCGCCGGAATTTCGAGGATGTCTCGACTAATTCGTTTGTTTTGTCAGGATTTCTTAGAATTTTGACCGGATGTCTCGAGCGAATCCACGAAGGCCTCCCACTTGTTGAGGATGTCTCGAGCGAAACGCTGGTTTCCTGCAAACTATGGGGATGGTCCTCGAGCGGGGGCCTCTGGGGGGCCAGAATTCAGAGGATGTCTCACATGAAGAAATGCATGTTTTCACTTCCGCTCGCAGGAATTCGGAAGATGTCTCGCGCGTGCCACGTCCCGCGCGCAGGAATTTTGAGGATGTCCCGTAGCGCGTCCCCTTGGCACGGCCTACGGTGCGACCCCATGGGACGTCCCTTGGCACGTCGCCTGGCGCGTCCCTGGGGGCGTTTCGCGGCGCGTCCTCCTGGCATGTCCCCCTGTCAATTAGCTCTGGGGCAGCTACTATGTGTTCAGGAAGCTCGAGCTTCAGATCCAGATCAGTTCGGTCAGGACTTGGATGCAAAGGAAGACTCGCGCGCAGGAATTCCGAGGATGTTTTTCAGAATTTGTTGAGGATGTCTCGAGCGATACGCTGGTTTTGCAGAGTTGGGGATGTCTCGAGCGAAACGCTTGTTTTCAGAATTTGTTGAGGATGTCTCGAGCGAAACGCTGGTTTTGCAGAGCCGACCGCGACGCGGAAAAGCACCCCGCGCGCAGGAATTCTGATGATGTTTCGCGCGTGCCGCGTCCCGCGCGCAGGAATTTCGAGGATGTCTCGACTAATTCGTTTGTTGTTCGAGGATTTCCTTGAATTTTGGCAGGATGTCTCGAGCGAAATGCTTGTCTTTCATAATTTGTTGAAGACGTTTCGAGCGAAACGCTGGTTTTGCAAAGTTGGGGGATGTCTCGAGCAGGGGCCTCGTGGGGGGCCTCGTGGGGGTCCAGAATTCAGAGGGTCTCTCAGGCGAAATGCTTGTTTTCACGTCCCGCTCGCAAGAATTCCGAGGATGTCTCGCGCGTGCCGCGTCCCGCGCGCAGGAATTCTGAGGATGTTGGCAGGATTTCTCGAGCGAAACGCTTGTCCCCAGCACGTTCCGTAGCGCGTCCCCTTGGCACGTCCCGCGGTGCGTCCCCATGGCACGTCCCTTGGCACGTTGCTTGGCGGGTCCCTTGAGACGTTCCGCGTCGCGTCCTCCTGGCATGTTCCCCTTGTCAATTAGCTCTGGGGCAGCTACTATGTGTTCAGGCAGCTCGAGCTTAAGATCCAGATCAGTTCGAACAGGACTCGGATGCAAAGGAGGACTCGATCCACGAAGCTAGAGCACAATCGCGGCATGGCACATCGCAATTCAGCACGGCGCAGCACAGGACAGATTTCGGCACGGTGCATCAAGATCGATACACTCAGCATTGCAACTTGGCACGTCCCTTGGCACGTTCCGTGGGGCGTCCCTTGGCGAGCCCCCCTGGCACGTTGCGTGGCGCGTCCCCTGGAACATCCCGTGGCACATCCATTGGCACGTTCCGTAGCGCGTCCCCTTGGCACGTCCCGCGGTGCGACCCCATGGCACGTCCCCTGGCACGCCGCCTGGCGCCATCCCTTGGGACGTTTCGCGGCGCGTCCTCCTGGCATGTTCCCCTGTCCATTAGCTCTTGGGCAGCTACTATGTGTTCAGGCAGCTCGAGCTTAAGATCCAGATCATTTCGGTCAGGACTCGGATGCAAAGGAGGACTCGATCCACGAGGCTATAGAGCACAATCGCGGCATGGCACATCGCAATTCAGCACGGCGCAGCACAGCACAGATTTCGGCAGGGTACATCAAGCTCGATACACTCAGCATTGCATGTGCCCGTCACCCAATCAGGTGTCTTAGAAAACGCTGCCACGCGTTACAGTTCTAATGCGTTACAGTTCTAAATTCCATTCCGGCTATATTCCTTTCCGGAATCGTGGGTCGATCATGATTAAGCAAGGGATTTCTTGAAGAATGGTTATGTTAGAACAAGAAATGTCCAATTTAAGCTTATTTTTTTTGCAAGGAAAACGGGGGACAAAAAACAACCGGATCCGGACACCCACGTTGTGCCTGAGACTTCCTCACGAAAATGATGAAAAAGTGGCTGCGGCCTAGGCGCGGCGAGGGGGCCGCGCACCAGGGGCCCCAACAATAATTATTCTTTAGAATAAATAATGTTCAACAACAACAACAACAATGACAACACCAACAACAGCAACAACAACAACAGCAGCAACAGCAACAGCAACAGCAACAACAAGGACAACAACAACAACAGCAACAACAACAACAATCATTTTAAGACTGCTCGCTCTTATCTGCTCGAGTGTTCGTTCACGCGTATGTCCCAAACCCTCGATACCCGCACCCTTCGTCTTCGATCGTGCCTCTTTTGGGGGGCATATCTTTCTTCCCTGCAGGCCAAGCCCCGGCAAGCGGCGGGGCGGCCGCGGACCGTCGGCCTGGCCAGCGGCAACGCTGATCGGCGGCAACCCGACCCCAAGAGGGACGGACAGGGGACCGTCCATGACGTCGACAACGACGACGACGTCGACGACGACGACGACGACGACGAGCGAAAGCGAGAGAGAGAACGACAGCAGGGCCACGAAGGGCACGGAGTAGGCCACGAAGGGCGACAGCGGAGACACGAAGGGAATGCGTATGGGGCCACGGAGAGCGCGAACGAGCGGGGGCCACGAAGGGCAGATAATGCGGGGCCACAGAAGGCAACGACGGGGCCACTGAGGGTAGCAATAGGGCCACGTAGGGCAGCGAGCGGGCCACGAAGGGCGACAGCGGAGCCACGAAGGGCATGTAAATGGGACCACGACGGGCGCGAACGAGCGGGGGCCACGAAGGGCATACATATACGGGGCCACGAAGGGCAGCGAGGGGGCCACGAAGGGCTGCAACGGGGACGCGAAGGGCAGCGAGGGGGCCACGAAGGGCTGCAACGGGGACACGAAGGGCAGCGAGGGGGCCACGAAGGGCTGCAACGGGTCCACGAAGGGCAGCGAGGGGGCCACGAAGGGCTGCAACGGGGCCACGAAGGGCAACGAAGGGCACCGAGATCCCGATTCCCAAATAATATGTGAGGCAGTCCCAAGCGTGAGCGCGACTCTTGGGTACCTGAGTGTCGGTGGCGCGGCGCTTGAGAAAATTTCGGATAATTCAAACGTAAGGGCGTTATTAATGATTAAACTGCAAGCAAGTCTACAGCGAGAGCGCGACTCCAGAGCGCAAAGAAAGCGATACCTGAATAAATGGTAGGGAAATCCCAAGCGAGAACGCGATTCCTGAATAAAATGCGAGGGAAATCTCAAGCGGGAGCGGGGGGGTCCTGGCTAAATCGTGACGAAGTCTCAGGCGGGAGCCGTTGTTGGTGTAACCCGGGGTGCCAACAACACAGTTTGAGGATGAAGACTTTCCCTAATAAATAACAGGATGCGAGCCCCGGGAAGGGCACTTCAATTGAAACATTGTGCACCGGAAGGGTTACCAACAACAACAACAACAACAACAACAACAACAACAACAACAATAACAGCAATAACAACAAGAACAACAACAACAACCACCACAGCAGCAGCAGCAATAACAGCAACAACAGCAACAACAACCACAACATCAACAACAGCAGCAATAACAACAACACTAATCATTTTAAGGCTGTTCGCTCTTATCTGCTCGAGTGTCCGTTCACGCGTATGCCCCAAACCCTCGATACCCGCACCCTTCGTCTTCGATCGTACCTCTTTTGGGGGGCATATCTTTCTTCCCTGCAGGCCAAGCCCCGGCAAGCGGCGGGGCGGCCGCGGACCGTCGGCCTGGCCAGCGGCAGCGCTGATCGGCGGCAGCCCGACCCCAAGAGGGACGGACAGGGGACCGACCATGACGTCGACAACGACGACGTCGACGACGACGGCGGCGACGACGACGACGAGCGAAAGCGAGAGAGAGAACGACAGCAGGACCACGAAGGGCACGAAGTAGGCCACGAAGGGCGACAGCGGGGACACGAAGGGAATGCGTATGGGGCCACGGAGAGCGCGAACGAGCGGGGGCCACGAAGGGCAGATAATGCGGGGCCACAGAAGGCAACGACGGAGCCACTGAGGGTAGCAACTGGGCTACGTACGGCAGCGAGGTGGCCACCAAGGGCGACAGCGGAGCCACGAAGGGCATGCACATGGGACCACGACGGGCGCGAACGAGCGGGGGCCACGAAGGGCATGCGTACATTGGGCCGCGGAGGGCAAGGACAGGTCCATTGAGGGCAGCAACGGTGCCACGAAGGGCAACGAGGGGGCCACGAAGGGCGACAGCGGGGGCCACGAAAGGCATGATGGGGCTACGAAGGGCGCGAAAAAGCGGGTGCCACGAAGGGCATACATCTATGGGGCCACGAAGGGCAGCGAGGGGGACACGAAGGGCTGCAACGGGGCCACGAAGGGCAGCGAGGGGGCCACGAAGGACTGCAACGGGGACACGAAGGGCAGCGACTGGGCCACGAGGGGCTGCAACGGGGCCACGAAGGGCAGCGAGGGGGCCACGAGGGGCTGCAACGGGGCCATGAAGGCCAGCGAGGGGGCCACGAAGGGCTGCAACAGGGCCACGAAGGGCAGCGAGGGGGCCACGAAGGGCTGCAACAGGGCCACGAACGGCAGCGAGGGGGCCACGAAGGGCTGCAACGGAGCCACGAAGGGCAGCGAGGGGGCCACGAAGGGCTGCAACGGGGCCACGAAGGGCACCGAGATCCCGATTCCTAAATAATATGTGAGGCAGTCCTAAGCGTGAGCGCGATTCCTGGGTGCCTGAGTGTCGGGAGCGCGGCGCTTGAGTAAATTGCTAGAAATTCCAACGCAAGTGCGCTATTCTTGATTAAATTGCAAGCAAGTCTCCAGCGAGAGAGCGACTCCAGATCGCCGAGAGAGCGATTCCTGAATACATTGTAGGGAAGTCCCAAGCGAGAGCGCGATTCCTGAATAAAATGCGAGGATGTCTCGGGCGGGGGCGGGGGTCCTGGCTAAATTGTAAGGAAGTCTCAGGCGGGAGCCGTTGTTGTTGCAACCCGGGGGCCAACAACACACTTTGAGGATGAAGACTTTCCCTGATCAAAAAACAGGGTGCGAGCCCCGGGAAGGGCACTTCAATTGAAACATCCAATGTGCACCGGAGGGGTGGGATCAACAATAACTATTCTTCAATAGTGAGAACTCAACAACACCAACAACAACATCAGCATCATCAACAACAACAGCAGCAACAACAACAACAACCAACAACGGCTCTGGGATTGGAACCAGAGCTGGAACCAACAAAAACAACGGCGACGGAGCCGGAAAAACAACGGCGCCGGAACTGGGGAAAAGGCGGCAGAACGAAGACGGAAAGCAAGCGGCCCTGTCATTGCCAAGACCCCCCCAAGCACAGGAGCCACCTCCCCAACCTCGGCTCAGGCCACCGCGGAAGGAATCGCCCCTCCCCCCTCCCCCGCCGCCGCCGCCCCGCAGACCCCAGCGTGGCGCCTCCGCGAGGCCGCAGACTGCGGCGCACGGAGCCCGGGCGCCCGCTCGTCCTCCAGGACGAGGCGGGGGGGAGAGGAGGGGAGCAGGGAGGGTCTACTCCAGCTTCACCCTTCCTCCTCCTCCTCCTCCTCCTCCTCCTCTTCTTTCTCCTCCTCCTCCTCCTCCAATCTAGCGTGTCCATCCATTTCTGCTCCCAGGACGGTGGTCCAGAGATCTGTTGACCCCGTGCTGCAAAAATCAAAACATCTGAGGTCTGGGGTTGATTCTCGCCCGTCCAGGCCGCCAAGAAGCACGTGCTCTCGGACCAACGGCCACGCCGCGGCGGGGGGAGGGGGGGGGGCACCGCGCGATACCATCCCCGAGGGGGGGGGATTGGGAAGAAAGAAGAAGAACAAGAAACGCGAGCAGGATGACGCGGGTAAGGGCACTCGGGGGGACGAGGATGAGGAGAGAGAGGAGAGAGGAGAGGGCCGAGAAGGACGATGGCGACGACGAGGCCGAGGGCGAGAACGAGGAGAAGAGAGAGGGTGATGAATGCATGAACAAAAGGACGGACCGGAGGAGGAATCACAGAAGGGCGAGGAGAAATAAAGGGAAGGAAGATGAGGACCAAGGACCACGGACGTGGAAAAGGAGGAGGAGGAGGAGGAGGCCGAAGAGGCCAGGAGTACGACGACGAGGAGGCGGTAGTGCAGGGCAGGGCTCGTGACGGAGGCGGTCCAGAATGTTGTTGTAGGGCGCGCGCACGGACTCTTGCGGTGCAGCCAGGACTGGCCAGCAGGGGGGTCTGGTCAGCAGAGGCCTACTGGTCAGACCCGTGGCCAGACATCGTGGATATTCGACCATGGGGCCCCTTGTTGCCCACCGGCCCAAGGAGGAGGAGGAGGAGGAGGAGGAGGAGGAGAAGGAGGAGGAAGAGGAGGAGGAGGATGATGAGGAGGAGGAGGAGGAGGAGCAGGAGAAGGAGCGGGAGGGGGGACTGCCTTGTGCGCGGAGGAGAGGAAGGAGGGAGGAGGGGAGGATGATGGGAGGAGGACGAGGAGGGAGGGGGAGGAGGGGGGGGAGAGGAGTATGGAGGCGAGGCTAGGGGCCAGGGCTCGGAGGACGAGCTCCTCCTCAGGCCCTGCCAGGTGAACCAAGCCCAGGCCAGGGTCCGGGCGAGGCTGTCCGCAGACACGTACCCCGCCGAGCTTTGGCTTGTCTTCTGGCGGCGGGGAAGTCGTCAGAGGGGCCCGCGGGGTGCGCCGAAGCGAGGTGGGCCCAGGGAGGAGGCCGGCGGGGGGGGCTGGCAAACTCCTGGCCCGAGGCACGCGCGAACGACGGGGGCGGCCAGGGGACCGGCGGCGTGTTAAAAAAAGAAGGAAGAGGATACGAATCATAAGAAGACGAAGAATCATACTGATAATGATAAGAAGAAACATTAGAATAACACTGAACATCTTACTACGAATGATGATGACGATGATGATGCTGCTGACGCTGATGACGATGATGATGATGGCGCCACTACTAAAAATGCTACTGCTATTGCGACTGCTACGACTATTATTACTACTACTACTATTACTACTACTACTACTACTACTACTACTACTACTACTACTACTACTACTACTACTACTACTACTACTACTACTACTACTACTAGTACTACGAGTACTTCTACTACTACTACTACTACTACTACTACTACTACTACTACTACGAC
>CAUYUJ010002069.1:301831-320674 GCA_963575745.1 Prorocentrum cordatum | reverse complement strand
TCATCATCATCATCATCATCATCATCATCATCATCATCATCAGCATCAGCATCAGCATCATCATCAGCATCAGCATCAGCATCAGCATCAGCATCATCATCATCATCATCATCATCATCACCACCACCATCACCATCCCTTGCTCCCTCCCTCCCCTCCTCCACTCCCCCCGCCTCCCTCCTCTCTCCTCCTTCCTCCCTCCTCCCTCCTCCGCCGTCCTCCTTCTCCTCTTCCTCCTCCTCCTGGTGCTCCTCCTCTTCCTCCTCCTCCTTCTCCTCCTCCTTTCACGTTGACCAAACCTGAATCATACGATGGCGGCGTTCTTGAAGGAGGATTTAAAGAAAAACGATTCAGGTCAACAAGCACCTGGCGGGTGCATCGGAAAATGTAAGATAACGAGCGCTGGTGAAGATGATTCGTGAGGGTAGGCGCCTGCCAAGCATAATTAGACAGCATAACAACATAAGGTAAACTAAACTTAGATCTATGGCGAGAGCCGGCGTAGCTGGACAAATACATAATGACGGCACGGACCTGGATACAGCAAGCGAAGTAACGAGGTGGCTATAGGTAAGTACGTTGGTCGCGCGGTCTCTGGATGTTAATGCGTCAAGGCAAGTGTAACGATCGCCACTGGTGAGAAACAACGGCCCTGTGAGCAGTTCTAGGGTTGCTGCCAAGGGATTTGGCGTACCAATCCGTAGTGCTTGTCCCCTCCAACCCCCTTTCCGCTGCACCACTGTGAAGTGAGCCCCCCCCGTCTATTTTTCAGTGTATGTGCCACCTGGTGGCACAGAAGAACAGGCTGCACATGTGAAAACATGAACCTCGGAGTGATCAGCGTGGCTGCTGAGCATCAGCAGGCAACAGTGTTATATAGTATACGAGAGCGACGGGATAGAGTAAAGGCTGGCCTGAAAAGCTTGCCTGTCGAGCAGAAGTGAACGCGGCTGCGCAGAGTGAAGCTTGAAACTATAAATTTGTAAAGTTCATTATCTGATGGGGTCGCACCCGGAAATGGTGGCCCAAGTGCGCGCTGCATGCGAGAAAAACAAAGCGACTTGCGATGCCAGGGCTGCGGCCCAGGGCGTTGAAGGCGTGCTCGAAACCTGTTTCTGACAATGAAAAGCCACCCGCGTGCCGGAGGAAAGACTGGGTGCAAAGTGGAAAGGAGCGAGTGGCGTGAGGGTCCACTGTCCACTGCGAGGCCAAAACAAGAAAATCTGGCATGCGCGGCTGGTAGTTGCTGCAGGGCTGTCGGCAACTGGCGTTGGATCCCCTTGCGCGTGGGCGGACTGTTCACATGTATGGCGTGGCACCCAAAAGAAAAGCCTGTGGCACATCGGCCCGTGGGCTCATCTTGCAGATGGGTTAGCAATGTTTGGACTGCGACCCGCGGTTTAATGGTGCACCCCAAACCTGCGTCATTGGTAGGGGGGCATAGGAATGAAAGAGGAATGCGGAACCAGACTCGGGAGGGTGGTTCCAGGCTGGCCTGAGCCTTGTAGAAAAACGCGTAGGCGCAGAGTAAGCTTGAAGATGTAGGCTTGTAAAATCTATGTGCGTGATGGGGTCGCACTCTGTCGCGGACCCAACGCGCGCTGTGCGCGACTGTAAAGGCGACGTGCAATACGAGGGCTGCGACCCCAGGCTTTGCAAGCAAACCCTACACCTGCTACTGGAAGAGAGGAGCCACCAGCGCGTCGGACAACGCGACGGCGAAAAGAGGTGCAAGGCGCATCAGTGGATAGGAGCGGGAACTGGATCTGAGGCCAGAAGAGAGGGCACGCGCGGATGGCAGTTACTGCAAGCTGATAGGCTGCTGGCGCGCGAAATCCGTGCTCGTGGGTAGTTTGCTCACGCGTGGGGTGCGGCACCTAAAACAGCCAGCCTGCTGCCCATCGGCCCACTCGTATTGGGTGCTTATCTTGCAAAATGAACTAGCAATGCTTGGGCTGCGACCCAAGGTTGTTCTTGTCTGGCCCCGAACCTGCGACGCGGGTGACGAGGTCGAAGAAGAACAGCATGCCAGGTAAGGTACTGCAAACAGTTGAAACAGTCTACTTTGCTAAGCGGGGTCAAACCCTGGTGGGGGGCCCAATTGCGCGCGGCGTGCGGCTGTACAAGGAGGGTAGCCTGAATCAGGGCCCCTCCAAGGTGACTAGCAATACTAGGGCTGCGACCCATGGTTTTCTCGTGGCGCACCCAAAACCTGCATGGGAGAGCGAGGAGCAACCAGCGCGTCGGATCCGCGACGGGGAAAAGAAGGGGTGCAAAGCGCATCAGTGAAAGAGGGATGTCACGGGAGTGGACACTTGTGCGCACGTGGCTGCGAACTGCTCATCGGCGAGGCTCAAGTCGTACTTCTTCGGTAATAGAAGAGTTAGAAGTGCTGGAGGTGAACGTGGTGGTGGGATCCTACCATTGTGTGTTGAGTCAACGGTTTGCCCTGTGTCATTTCGCCTCGTCGACTTGGGACTGGGCGGGGTCTTGTGTAGTCGCGCGATCATTTTGGGGGGGGCCCTGTGAATGGTGCGCCATGCGGATGGTCGTGGTGGCTGTTGATGTAGATATCGCATCGCGTCTGGTGTGAGCGGAGCCTGTCGATGTAGTTCTGGAATGTCAGGCCTCCTACGTAGTTGGCGAAGATGATGCGTCGATTGAGGACGAGAGTGTGCTGGTCTCCTCTTCTTGCTGCTGCGATGTGCGTTGCTTTCGCCTGTGCTGCGAGGGTCGGAGAGTACGCGCGCATGGTGGCGAACGTTTATGGGGCCATGTTTTTGCTGGTAACTCCTGTATCCATCGCTGCGTCCTGATATCTTCGCCTGGTGAGCAACTCATAAGTATTTGTAGCGCAATTGGTGGCGGGTGGGATGGCATGACGGGTTTGAATGGAGACCACTTGTTGTTAACTTTGGCCTGTGTTACGCGAGTTGCCGTCGTTGCCGGCGTGGCGTGGACGCTGGGGGCGGTCTTCGGCCGTTGTGTTGGTCGGCTGACTTCGAGCGTTACATGAGCAGGTGGGGGTTTGTCTGGACGCGCGCTGGAGGTCGTCGTTGACACGGTGAGTGAGCTGGTCTTGCTCATTTGGTGTGTGGGCACCAGTTTGCTGGGCATGTTGTCTTGGTGCGCCTGCGCGTGGATGTGTAGTGTGTTGGGCGCTGGATGCGGTGGCGGGGTGTTCTTGCAGGGCGTCATGCTTGTGCGTGTAGGTGGAAGCGTCGGCGTTGGTGATGTCGACGTCGCAACTCCTCGCTGTGCTGTCGAGATGAGGTGGTTGTCGCCATGCGAGGTCTGGGGCTGTATCGTTGCGTTTGGTGTGGTCGGCAAGTTGGGCAGTGGAGGTGGCTTCTTGGCCGGTAGATTGCTGGTTGAGGCTGGTGTAGTCGGTGTGTCGTTGGCGCCTGTGTGTGGTTCTTGAGTCTGCGCGTCGTCTGTCTACCATTGTGGCGGCAGTGTAGGCGCCAGTATCTTAGGTATTGTGGCATGTGCGCTCGGTGGAGGTAACGCGGGCGGTGGTGGTTTTGCCTGCTGGACGGCGTCGGCATGGTCAATCTCTCCGCTGGAGCTGTCGCCGTCGGTCTGATGTGCTGCAGCGTTGTGATTGGTCGAGGTCGGTTTGCAGATATGCTGCAGCAGTGGGGCTGCATCTCGTATGTAGTCGTGCTTCGTAGGGTCGTCGTCGTTGCGGCAGGCGTTGAGCCATTGAGCAACTTCTTGTATGGCAGCGATCTTGTTGGAGTTGAGGGGAGATTGACCTCCTGTAAGTAGGTGTTTGGAAATGCTGGTTGGTCGTTACTACTTGGAATCGTAGGGCTGCGTTGTGGCGGTAGAGTGCTTCGAATGCCTGTAGATCGTTGCCGTAGCGCGTGGATGTGGGGTGGCTGGGCGGTGGGGGCATTGGTAGGTGCACGTCTTCGTGCATGGCACCTTCGAGCTTGAATGCTTTGGTCGGGGTCGTAGGTGGTCGAGTGAAGGTTGACAATGGTGTAGCTCTTGAGTCTGGTCGGCGCGGTGGATGCGGTAGATATTGATGCCCGTCCTGGTGCACGAGCATCTCGTTGTTGTACTTGTTGAAGTACCTGTGCCATCCAAGTAAGAACAGGCCGTCTTTGGGGAACCTGTACGAGTACGTGTTGGATTGCTCGTGGTAGTAGACTGCGTAGTGCCATCTGTCGTCCTGGTAGCCGTCTGCGTTCGCGTCGTTGGCGTAGTAGCA
This sequence comes from Prorocentrum cordatum, assembly GCA_963575745.1. Lineage (NCBI taxonomy): Eukaryota > Dinophyceae > Prorocentrales > Prorocentraceae > Prorocentrum > Prorocentrum cordatum. The sequence continues at coordinate 316,455 of CAUYUJ010002069.1, read as the reverse complement.
ATACGCTGTCCAACCGCTAGGACAGTGCATGTCGTGGTTTTGGTTGGGCTTGGAGTGACGTGAGGTAGAACTCGCGCGTGTGTCGGATGCTCCGTTCATCTTTGCCCATGGGTCGGTTTCGTCGATGCTTTCGTCGGAGTCTGTGGTGTCGTAGATGAGTTCAGGTATGTCTCTTCATGGGTTGGTTTTGGCTCTGTCGTTGGCTGTTGTTTGTGTCGGTGGCGTGGGCGTTTTTTGCAGGTGGCGGTGGGGTGCATTCGCGGCTGGTGTCGGTCCATCTCTCATCGCGCTTGTCCTTCTTATTATTGAAGGTAAGGTTGGGAATGGGTTGTTATGGTGGTAACATGTTCGCGCCGATTGCATATATGTCGCTCATTTCCCAAGTGGTCGCAATATCCTTTCTCGATGTCGCACCTGTCGGCTAGCTGCTGTTGCACAAAGCCGTATTGCGTGTCGTCTGGGGGGGAGGCCGGCTGGGCATTTGAAGCCTCCCTTTGTAGAGATGACCCTGGGTTGCTTGAAGGTGAAGTGTTGTCCCTGTGGGCGTGGTGGGACCATCGAGGGCCGCGGTTGAATGTATGTTGGATTACTGTCGGAGCGCGTGGTGCGGTTGCTGGGTGCAGGGCCGCGATGGGCGTAGGTGCGGGGTGGTAAGAGTGCTCTTACCATCCTGGGTTGTCCATTGTAGGTGCCTGGGGCTCGTAGTGTGTAGGCGGAGTTGGTCCTTGGTAGCGGTCTGGTTTGAGGCTCTCTCCGTGCCGTCCTCGTTGTAGTAAATGAATGCACGTGAGACGTACTTTGTCGTGGTCGATGTCGTCGTTGAGTTCTGGCCACGTTATGCAAATGAGTGGAACTCTTTTTGGATGTCCTGGTGGATCCTCCTCGTCGTTTAATGTTTTTTTTTGTCTGGTCGGTAGTCGGTTTTCCTGCAATATGGGATCTGCGCGGGCCGTTGTGATCAATGTGTCTCGACATCGGTGCGAGAGCCGTAGTATTTCCAACCGTGAAGAGCAGTTTGTAACCTTTCTTGAAGTAGGAAAAATACTCTCTGCTGATGTCAGGTAGGTAAGCTATTGTGATGTGCGTATCCCTGCTGGCCTTGGCCCAGCCCTTCTTGGTGGACACTTGTAGCGCAAGGAGATGTACAATTAGTAGTTGTCGATGATGTCCTCGGTGATCGCATCCTGGTTGTCGACATTGACCTGTGCACGTAGTGTTTGTGGTTGTCGGGGTCGACGGACGTGGGCGTGGCTGTGCGGAGTAGGTTCTGTCTTTGTGACTTGCTGCGCGTCTTAAAAAGTGGTGGTAGGATGTCGGTGCATCCGTCAACGTTGTGCTCAGCGTTTTGTTTGTACTGCGATTCGATAAAGGTATTCCTATCCTTCGTAATCACGTTGCCCGACTTGGGCGAACATGTCATATGTAGACCTATCGAAGGCAGGTAAGCGAATCCCGTGGCCGTAGCCCATTGGTCGACGTGTACCGCACATGGGTCATTGTTTGCGGGACTGTATGGAGCCATTAGTAGCTTAGTAGCATGTTGCCGACTAGGCAGGTGAGAGCAAGCAGGTCGGCGAATGAAGTTTGAACCTTGAGCAAAAATGGCTACGGACTCCTCCTCCTCCTCCTCCTCTTCCTCCTCGTCGAGCCCCCCTCCTCCTGCTCCTCCTACTCTTCCTCCCTCCTCCCTTCCCCCCCCCTCCTCCTCCTCGTCCTCCTCCTCTTCTTCCCCGCCCCACCGTCAGCACGAGCCCTGCCGAATGAGTTGACACGACCACGGAGTCCAGCATGGCGCCGGCAACTTCGGGGAGGACGCGGCCTCCTCCTCCTCCGCCGCTTCCAACTCGTCCCCTTCTTTGTCCTCCTCATCCTCCTCCTCGTCATACTCACCTTCCAGCGTCCGCGACGGGCGAAGATCGCTCGTGGCGGGCGAAGTCCTGCACTCCTCCTCGTCCTACTCGAAATCGCTGCCTATCACGATCGGGCGAAATCGCCCTCGGAATCGCGCATCGGAATGCCCGCATCGAGTCGTATCGAATCGGGACCCCAGGAAATCTGGTCGAATCGGCCAGGCGGAATCGGAATGCGCCTTGCCCTCTTCCCATTCACCCCCTCTCCCACCTGTGAACCACTCGTCACTAGAATCAGCGGGATGCTCATTAAGGATTGTATTCTGATGGTGCACACTGGCATTGTTCAGGACTGCAGATGTCAGAAGGCACTTCTTGCGACAGCGGGAAATGAAGAGTAGGCAGACGGGGGTCCCAGCGTACCTGCAGATCCTCGAGGCTATCCGATATGTCCAAGTGAATCACTGTATCAAATGCATGTTCCAGATCACAGAGCACCGTCAACAACGTGGGAGGATGGGTGGCGCAGCCTCTGGCTTTCGCCCTGTGCGCCTTCTGATGCCTCACGATAACCTTCCAAACCACCGCCACAGCATCTCTCGTTTGTCGTCCTGGCATGGCTCCGAACTGAGCGGGGGAAACCTTATGCGCCATACCACGTAGCGTTCCCAATGTCGTGACCCTTGCATAGGCCTTGCCCGCGTGGCCGATGAGGTTGATGGTCGTTTAGTCGTTCTTGGCCAACCTCCAAGGAACAAAGTACATGGCGCGAAGCTAAGCACCAATGTGTTCTTGCGTGTGCGTATGTATATTTGTATAGGTATATCTGCGTGTGAGTGTGAATGTATATGTGTATGTGCGTATGTTTGTTTGTGTGTATGTAGGCGTGCATGTACGCATGCATGTAACTGTATGTATGTATGTATGTATGCATGCATGTATGCCTGCATCTATGTACGTATGTATGTATGTATGTATGTATGTATGTATGTATGTATGTATGTATGTATGTATGTATGTATGTATGTACGTGTGTAGGTGTGCATGCATGCATGCATGCATGCATGCATGCATGCATGTATGCATGCATGCATGTATGCATGTATGCATGTATGCATGTATGCATGTATGCATGTATGCATGTATGCATGCATGCATGCATGCATGTATATATGTATGTATGTATGGATGCATGTATGTATGTATGTATGTATGTATGTATGTATGTATGTATGTGTTTATGTATGTATGTATGCATGTATGTATGTATGTATGTATGTATGTATGTATGTATGTATGTATGTTTGTATGTATGCGTACATGCATGCATGTATGTATGTATGAATGTATGTATGTATGTATGTATGTCGGAGGTTAGGGGGTGAGATCGCAGTGGAACGGAGACCCCCGACCTGGAAATCGTTTCGTTTCGTTCGTGTCGTGCGGGCGGGCGAGGCGAAGCTGCGTGGGCGCGCGAGAGGAATGAACCCGCCGTTGCTAGGGCGAAATCAAGACAAATAATGCTCCCCCGTCCGTCCGTCCGTCCGTCCAGCGGTGGCCCTAGCGGTGTCCCGCGGTGTCCCGTGGTGTCCCGTGGTGTCCGCCGTTGCTAGGGCGAAACCAAGACAAATGATTCTCCCCCGCCCGCCCGTCCGTCCGTCCGTCCGGCGGTGGTTCGCGGTGTCCCCGGTGTCTCCGTGGTGCCCCGTGGTGTCCCGTGGTGTCCGCCGTTGCTAGGGCGAAGTCAAGACAAATGATTCTCCCCCGCCCGCCCGTCCGTCCGTCCGTCCGGCAATGGCTCGCGGTGTCCCGCGGTGTCCCGTGGTGTCCCGTGGTGTCCCGTTGAGTGAGATCGATATTGAGATCGATAATGATCGATGTGGTGCCCCGAGGTGTCCCGTGGTGTCCACGATAATGAGTTCGACAGGTGTGCCGTAGTGTCCCGTTGAGTGAGATCGATCGTGAGATCGATAGTGAGATCGATACTGAGATCGATGTGGTGCCCCCAGGTGTCCCGTGGTGTCCCAAAAAGTGAGATCGACAGTGAGATCGATAGTGAGATCGACAGGTGTCCAGTCGTGTCCCGTTGAGTGAGATCGATAGTGAGATCGATAATGAGATCGATAGTGAGATCGATGTGGTGTCCCGAGGTGTCCCGTGGAGTGAGATCGATAGTGAGATCGATAGTGAGATCGAGAAGTGTCCCGCGGTGTCCCGTGGTGTCCCGCGGTGTCCCGTGGTGTCCCGTTGAGTGAGATCAATAGTGAGATCGATTGAGTCAGATACTGGTTACCCCCCCTCCCCCCCACACCTCCTTATCACACGAAGGAAGGTCGTATAGGTATGTTTATGTGTATGTGTGTATGTATGTATGTGCGTGTATGTCTGTCTGTCTGTCTGTCTGTCTGTCTGTCTGTCTGTCTGTCTGTCTGTCTGTCTGTCTGTATGTATGTATGTATGTATGTGTGTATGTGTGTATGTGTGTATGTGTGTATGTGTGTATGTATGTATGTATATATATGTATATATATGTATGCATGCATGCATGCATGCATGCATGCATGTATGTATATGTGTAGCTATGTATGTATGTATGTAGGTCGGCAGGTATGTATGTATGTATGTATGTATGTATGTATGTATGTATATATATATATATGTATGTATGAATGTATGTATGTATGTATGTTTGTATGTATATGTATGTATGTATGTATGTATGCATGTATGTATGTATGTATGTATGTATGTATATATGGATGTATGTACTTGTGTATGTGTGTATGATATATGTATACGTGTGTGTACGTATATATGTATGTATGCATGTATGTACGTGCGCACGTATGTATGTATGTATGACTGTATGTGTGTATGTGTGTATGTATATATGTGTATGTAGCTATGTATGCATGCATCAATGCATGCAGGTATGTGCTAATGAATGAATGTGTACATGTATGTAGACATGCCTATATGTATGTGTATGGATGCATGTACTCATGCATGCATGTACGTATGCATATGTATACACTCGTGCATGTGTGAATCGGTTTGGTTCGGTATGTATACTTGTATACATGCATACACAGATATACATCTACATCTATGTATGTGTAAATGGCGGGTTCTGGAAACCCTGACCCAAAACATGTTGTCATCTCTTCGGAGGTAGTCTTTTACTTGCGCCAGCTTCCGCCTGCCTTCCGCCAGCTTCCACGGGCGGAACCGCCCTCGTTTTACGTCCGCCAACTTCGGCCGACCTGCCGCCGGCTTCCGCCGAGGAAAAGATGGCAAAGATCTGCCACCGTGCTCTGAGGCACGAATTGAAGTGCCCTCAGGTCCCTTCGAGTTCTCCGTATATGGTACTGTGCATCTTCTTTCCGGGGCCCACAGCCCTGAGTTCTGGGCGCTCCAGGGCGCTCTCGGGCGCTCCTGGGGAGTCTCCGCGTGACTCTTCCAGGGGCCAAGGGCGCGTTGTTCGGATTACGCTTCCCAACATGGCCGAACATTGCTTCAGGGATCGTCCTGGAGCCCTCTTGGGCACCTTTGGGCCGTCTTGGAGGCCCTGGAGGGTGGCCCAGGAAGCCAAGATCGTGACCCATGGTTGTTGTATAGTTTTCGCATTGCCGCCGTTTCGATCTTCCAAGAGTCCACGACGGCCCAAGAGGCCCCCAAGATCGTCCCCAAACGGCCCAAGATCGGGGCCCAAGAGCCCCCAAGAGGAGATCACCCGCCCAGAGGCCCCCAAGGTGTCCCCAAGAGGCCCAAATCAGGCCCCTTGAAACCCCCGAGACGCCCCAAGACACCCCCAATTCGCCGCAAAGAGGCTTCCAAAATGTCCTCCCAGGAGATCCCCACAGGCATCCACGAGGCCTCCGACCTACAACCCAGGCACGGTGGCGGGAGGGGCCGAAGGCCACTTGATATGTAGAGAGGTAAAGTGGAAAGAGAGGGAGAGCGAGAGAAAGCGAGAGAGAGAGAGAGAAGAGAGAGAGAGAGAGGGAGAAACAAAAGAGAGAGAGAGAGAGAGGAGAAAGAGAGAGAGAGAGAGAGAGAAAGAGAGAAACATAACGAGAGAGAGAGAGGGACGAAGAAGGAGCAAAAGCAAGAGCTGGATAACGAGGAGTAGCCCCAGGAAGTAAGACGAGGAGATAAGAGCAGGGGCGGGGAGCACCTGAGGAGCAGCAGAAGGAGCAGGAGGAGAGGCTGGGGCAGGAATGGAAGAAGCTGGATGAGGCGGCGGAGGACGGTGGGGATGGTCGCGTGGAACGAGAAGGGGCAGGATAGCAAAGGGTAGGGTCGAGAATCAGCTCAAGTAGCTGGTTTTCCTGGCGCCCCCTAGCGCTGGGAGGCGCCCATGTATCGAGGAATGGGCCCTGCTGCCGGGCTGAAAACAGCTGCGCGCAACAGATTGCGGACCACTCCATCCCCTCGTGGATCTACTGATCCGGGTCAGTCCAAAACCGGGTCAGTAACATGCCTTGCAGATTCCTGCAAGATCCAGCACTATCCTGCACGCAAGCGCGGGTCAATGAATCCCTGGCCCTGCAAGATCCTGCAAGATCCGGCGCTCTGGCTGTCCCCCGTCTGCATTGACCTCCATCTCTTGAGCCCCGATTCCCTACGGTGAAGACATGTTTAAAAACTCTTCGAGGGTGAGCGGACCCACCCGTGATTCAACGATCATGCACAGAGGCGCGGGCGGGGCCCCCAGCAACAAGCCCACTGCCTAGGGCTCGTCTTCCTGGGGCCCACTGTCCCCGCGCGCCGCCGCCGCCCTCTGCTCGCGAGCCAGGCGCCCGTGGTCTCGCGCCTCCTCCAGGGTCGCGAAGCCGTGCGACCCGGCTACGCTCTCGAGCGGCGGCACGATGAGCGTCTCGCCGCCTGGCCGCTGCCTTGCAGCGCCGCCGGCAGCTCCCACCGCAGGCGCCAGCCGCGCGGGCCCCTCGGCCTCCGCGCTGGCCGCAGCCCCTCCGCCAGTCTGGGGCAAGCTCGCTGGCGGTCTCCCCCGCCGCGCCTCCCTCTCCTGCGCTGGTGCCCAGCTTCTCGGCCCAGCGCTGGCGCGTGGCCGCCGTCGGGGCCTGGAAGGCGCCGATGGGCTCCTTGGTCCCAGGCAGCAGCTTCTTGCCCAGGTCGTAGCGCGCCTGGGCCCCCGAACCTGTCTTGGCCCGCTTGTCGGCGCCCTCGCACGGGTCTCGCATGCCATGCCGCGCCATCCTGGGCGCCTTCGCATGCAGGTAACACGAGGTGCACGCCAGGAATGGCTCTGAGCTCATGCTGAGCACCTGGCCCTGCATCAGCATGTGCCCGTGGACCTCCCACGGCCCGAGGCGGCCTGCTGGGGTGCGGTCGGCGGCGCCCAGCGCGGGCGAGGCGGGCGCAACGGCTGCAGGCTGGCGCGCCGCCGACTGGGCGCCAGCAGTCTGAGCCCCCCGCGTCGCGCTCTCGCCAGCTGGTCGAGGCGAGGCCGCCTGCGCCAGCTGCTCTCTCTCTCTCTCTCTCTCTCTCTCTCTCTCTCTCTCTCTCTCTCTCTCTCTCTCGTGCTGGGGCCCGCGGGCGACCCTGCGCATGACCTCGCCTGGCGTCTCGTCGCCCGCGGCCTGGCCCAGCGGACTGGGCGGCGGGGCTGCAGCGGGCCTTTTGCAGGCCGTGCGAGCCGCTGCCACCTTGCCAGTCGCCTTCGTCTTCACCTGCGGGGCGCCGGCTGCGCTCGGCCCCGCGCCCACCGCAGCCGCCGCCGTCAGCGCAGCCACGCCTGCAGCCGCCGCCGCGCCAGGGCGCTGCGCAGCGCTGGTCGCCGCCGCGGCCATCTCCAGCACGTCGTCGCCCATGAGGTCGAGGGCGTCGAGCGCCTCGACGGGCCAGCCGTCGCGGCACCCGCTGTCCGAGATGTGGGCCTCCATCTCGGCGGCGAAGCGCGCGGCCTCTCGGGCCCGCGACTGCAAGTCCTCCAGCGCCAGGACATCGTCGTCCGACGCCGCCTGCAGGGCCGCCTCTTCCTTGGCGCGCCTGTCTGCAATCAAGTTGCCGTCGCGCTCCAGGGCGGCGATCTTGCCTGAGGCCACCGCTGCCTCTGAGGCGTGGGCAGGGATGCGCTTGGCCGACACCCCCTCCACTGCGTCGCCCACTCGACCCCGGCGGCGGGCATGCAAGGAGGTGGGGCGGCAGGCTCTGGCCAGGTCCCTGATGCAGTCCACGGTGCCCTTGCAGTCGCTGTAGATCGTGTAGGAGCCCGCGATGTCCTTCAGCGCCAGCACCGCCGCGTAGTCCTCGCCTGCTCGCATGCGCCGACTGGTTCGGCAGCAGCTCAGGCGAGACGGCGCCCCACGCCCGGGCCAACACCTGGCCGCTGGGTGAGATCACGATGACCGACCAGCCCGCGCTGCGCAGTGTAGGGAACTTCCCTTGGATGCAGGAGCCGTCGGTGAACGCCATTGTGCCCTCTGGAACGAACATGGGGCTCTCGCAGCCAACGCGTCGCCAAGCCCACTGCGGTTGCCAGCGCGGCCTTTGCACCAGGCTGGAGGCGTCCACGAACAGGCCCTAGGCGAACAGCTCGCCGAAGAGCGGCCCCATGCGGTTAGCCACATGGGCCGCCTCCAGGAGGCGGGGAGGCAACCTGTCCCTGCGCCGTGCCTGCCGCGCGAGGCAAGAGAAGCGCCCGTGGAACATCGTGCCCTTGTCATACTGGCACTGTAGGCAGAGCGGGTTGTCTCCCTCCTGATGACTAGCCAGCCGCGCCTGGGGCCAGCGCGCCAGCGAGACCAGCCAGCGAAGGCAACCCTTGTGGTGGCTACTCCAAACCTCGGATCCTGCGCGGCCTTGAAGCTCATTGATGGGCCTCCAGGCGGGCGGCAGCCTCCAAGGCCAGAGAGACCCCTCTAGCCTCCACGATAGCTGCAGCCTCGCGCGTCGCCTCGCGCGCCCGCTCCGCCAGGAAGAAGGGGAAGCAGGAGGCGACGTCGAACTCGTATCCTTGCTCGTCCTGTATGCGGGCGCCTCCTGCTGTCATCTGCCAACCGATGCGCTGAAGAGTGAGCACCGCAGCCCAGGGCCTTTGGCAGTGCTGCAGCCGCTCCGCATTCTGCAGGCAAGCCTGAACCGCAGCAGGCCAGGCCTGTTTGGCCCAGGTGGCGCTGCCGAAGGCCTGGACTGCCGCGCCAATGGCAATCGCCAGCGGGTCCTGCCGCCAGCCGCGCGGGGCGCACTGCAGCACGTAGCTCAGCGCCGCTCCAGGGGGCAGCCTGCCAGCGCTCTTGGCCGCCGCCACTCGCAGGGCGCGCATCCTGCCAGGGGGGCGCTCCTGGGGTAGCTGATCCCCAGAGGGCCTTGGCCGTCGGCCCCGCTCGCATCGCACGGGGCTGCCGCAGGCCAGGGCCGAAGTTGCGCGTCAGGCGGGAGACCTGGCGCAGGGCGGCCAGTTCCCGCGCCGCCCGCGTCGTCGCACGGCGGTGGCCTCCAGCAATGGCATCGCCTCCCAAGTCGCGGTGGCCTGACGCGAAGGCGGCTGCCGGCAGAGGCCAGCGCAACTGCGCCAGCATGTCCCTTTGCAGCCCAGCGGAGGACACCAGCACCTTTGTCTTGGCCCAGTTGATGGGGAACCACTTGTCCGACAACATTTGGACGATCCCTTCCGCGAACTGGTGATCTGGCGAACCAGGATACCTCTCGAGCCTATGCCATGGCCCGCCACATCGCCGATCACGTTGACCACTCTGCCGACCTGCAGGAGCGCGCGTCCACGATGCAGCAACTCATGCAGCATGGGCCGCGCGAGGGTCGTGACGCACGAGCATCCAGCGATCACTGAAGCGCAGATCTCCTCGCTGACCGCGCCGCCCACGGCCGCGCGCCTCGGCCCCGCATGGGCCACGCGCGGCGTCCCGCAGCAGCTCGTGGTCGATCCACTCGTAGAACTTGCTGATGCCGAAGTAGACCGAGTCGCCGTCGAACCCTCGGGCTCGCGCCAGGCCGAGGTACAGGTTGTGGAGGTGCGCAGCCCTGTCACAGCTGGTGTCCGAGCTGCTGCCCCAGATCTCTGGCAGCTGGTGCTCGGCATCCCACTTCGCGCAGCACTTGTGTTGGATGCGACCCCAGATCCGCGCCCAGAAGGCAGACCGATGGGGCGACGGCCGCCGTCGGGCTTGCCCAAGAAGACGATCAGAGTGGCGAAGAGGCCCGTCGGCCTGGGGCCGCGCCCCCACGCCGCGAGGACCTCTGCAACCCGCTCGGCGAACGGGCGGCCCAGCAGCAGCAGCAGCCTGGGATGAAAGGCGCCACGCCCAAGCGCAGTCACTTCGGGGAAGGACTAGGCAGCGGCCAGCACCTCCTCGGGCGCGATGGCAGGGAGATCCATTGCGGCCTGCGACTGGGCGGGCGGGATCGGCACGCTGCCTCCTCCTCCTCCTCTTCCTCCGCCTGCAGGCTCGTTCGGGCCTCGCCTGTCTATCCAGAGCCGCTTCCACTCCTGCATGGTCTGGTCCAGCGCTGCCTGCCCCTCAAGCGGCAAAAGTGGGAATCCGGGCCCCGCAGCAGACGTCACCGCGAAGGTTCCCCCGGCAGGTGGCTTGCTGACCGCGCGGGCATTGCGCCCGCCAGCTGCCAATGCATCGTCCACGAAGTCGCGCCAGCGGACGCGGGCAGCAGCGGCATCCGCGCGGACGTGATTGGTTGTGGCAGCCTCTATGGCATCGAGGAAGAAGCTGCCAGCACTCGACGACGCCCTGACTTCGCCCAACATTAGCTGCATGCTCGAAGCCGTGAACATTGTGCAGCCATGCTGGGCGAAGTGCGGCACCAGCGAGACGGCCGCCGCTTCCAGGTGGTGCATGTAGGCTGCGTGCCCCACGCCAGGCGACACCTGCGCCGCGGCCCCCGCCAGCTGCCTTGCCAGCCGACCCAGCGAGATCCAGTGCCGAGTCAGCGGGCTGACCTTGCGCGCGATCTCGGAGCGCTGCAAGTCCTTCAGAGACTTCCTGACCCTCCACACCCCGCGGGCTCGCCAGCGATACTGGTCGGCATCAGCTCCCAGGTCGAGGAGGTCGATCAGGTGCTGCTCCGCCTGCTCGTAGAACTCCTTCGCCGCCGCCTCTGGCAGGCCCTGGTCGCCCTTCGTCGGCGCCGCCCAGCAGAGGTCCTCCGCCGCCTGCCCCGCCTTGCCCTTATGGGCGGGGTCCCCGACCTGCTCCAGGTCGAAGCGCCGAGGCGACTGAGGGGCCCTCACCTGCGCCTGCGAGCCGAGGCGGGCGAAGGACAAGCGCACGGGCACGTGCGGGTGCAGCGCGGATGGGCGAAGGGCCTCCACGCGGGGCTCCAGAGCCGCCAGCGCCGACGAGACCACGAAGAAGTCGTACTTCTTCGCCAGGCAGGTCGGGCGCTCGGCCCCCCGAATCGCCCCGCCAACCGACCGAGGCCGCCAGCGCCAGGATCCAGCTAGCTCATGCCGCTCCAGGTTCCAATCGCCGCCCACCACAAACGGCTCCGTCAAGCCGTTGAGGCCCGACAGGCGCGAAGAGCGCCCCAGGTAGATGCTGACCACCACGAGCGCCAGGTCGCCGAAGGCAACGCGTCGCGCCGGCACCCTGGGGCCGAAGTCGCCCCAGTCCTGCTCAATGGGCGCCGCCCCGCGGAACTGGCCTGTCAGGATGGCTACTCCCGACGACACCTCCTCGGCATTGTCTCCTGTGCGCCTGCAAGAGCCGAGAGCTGCCGATGGCACCATCGTCTGGCGGCATCCGCCGCACGGCCTGAGTGAAACCTGGTCTCCTGAATGAAGTGCAAGTCATCCGAGGCCCCAGCGCCGCGCAGCTGCTCCAGCTCCGTCTGGGCCTGGGCCCGCGCCGAACCGTTCAGCGCGACAGTGCTGGCGGCGGCGGCCCGCGCCCTCGGGGCGAGCTCCGCCGGCGCAAGTTGGCGCGCCGAATGGCCTCGACCGCCGCCATCTGCCGCATCGCGGCCGCCCAGGCGCTGGAGAAGTTGGCCGCCGTGTGAGCCGTCGGCAGCGCGCGCAGCTGCACGAACAGCCCACGCACGGCCGCAAGGTCGTCGCCCGACACCTGGTGGCGCTCCTGTCCATCCCTAGCCTCCGCAGCTGCAGCCTCCAGGTTGGCGAGCCGCTCCTTCGCCGCCTGCTGCTGCTCCTCTGCCAGCGCCAGCTTTTCCTGCGCCGCCTGGAGCTCGGCCTCGGCGTCGCCGACGGCCTGGTTGGCCTCCTCGAAAGCCCGCCGCGCGCTCGCCGCCTTCCGCTCGGCCTTGCTGGCGGAGTTGGCCTCTCGGCGGAGCTTGGCAGCTCGCGAGAGCCCTGCCTTCTTGTCCGCGGCCAAGGACGCGGCCAGCTCGTCGCGCTGAGCTCGGAGGGCCGCCAGCTGCTCCCCCACCAGCCCAGCATGGCCTCCGCCCAGGCTGGGGGGGCCCTCGAAGTACTCGATGTCGCGCTGCAGCGCCCCCAGTCGCCCGCTGGCGCCCGACGCCGAACCCCCGCCTGAGCCACCAGCTCTCTCGGCGAAGCCAGCGTCCGAGCCGTTGCCAGGGGCTGCAGCCGCCGCGGCCGCCGCGCGGGCCTTGCGTCGCCCCTTCTTGCCCTTGCCAGGCCGCGCCCAGCCCTGCTCGTCCACCACAGGCTGGGCGGCTGCGTGGCACACGGCCCAGGGCGGCGCCTTGGCCTGGCAGCCGATGCACGTGCTACGAGAATAGTATCCACCGCTTGCATGCACGGCTGGCGCAGATCCAGTACGCGCCGTCGCCGCCGCGGCCGCCGCGAGCACCAGCAGCGCCGCCAGGGGCCGCGGGGGGCGCCATCCCACGGGCCCGCCGCCGCTCGGACCAGTGCCCTTACTCAACACATTAGTGGCTTGGCCCAAAGCGAGGAGACCCTCGCGCTCAGAACGCCGCGGGCGACTCGCGGTCGTCGGGCGCTCCATGGCCTTGAGCCAAAATGGCTACGGACGATGGGGGCATTTTTTTAACCTATCACCCTGGGGCTTATCATGCACAAACAAATTCAGACGCCGTCAAGCAAGGCAAGCGAGGCTGACTGCACCGCAGAGCACGCTCGCCAGAGAGAAAGCGTCGACCGCCGCCTACTGCTGGAGCTGTGCCTCTCGCCTCCGCCGCCGCTCCTGCCTGGCCCACGTCCTCCACGGGGAGCCAGGCCCGAACGTGTCGCGGAGCCAGAGGCGCCCAGCTTCTCGCTCGGAGGCTGAGGGAGCTGGAGGGGCGTCGTCGCCGCCTGCGCCCTGCCAGCCCGGCCTCCGAATGTCGCGGTCGACCGTGAGGGCCACGCATCCCGCGAAGACGTGGCGGCGCAGAGCCAGGGGCCGCTTGGGCCCACGCGCGGGCTCCTGGCGCGCCACCGTCTCCGAGCCGTGGAGCGTGCAGCCGTCACCGACGCCGCCCACACCGTCCTCCTCATCGATCCCCCCGCCGCCCGAGCAGGAGCAGGAGCCCGAGGGAGGCGAAGTGAGGAGGGCGTCGTCGTCCAGGCTCCTGCCGCCGTTGCGCTGGGGCCGAGCCGCCTCCACGCCGTCGTCCGTGCCGAGGTGCGGGGAGAGGTCGAAGCCGCCGTGCGCCACGGCATCCGAGGCCAAGGACCTGTCGCCGTCCTGGTTGCGGGAGCCGACCTCCTGCATGCTGAACTCGCCGTCGATGTCGCCAGCGGCCATCTCGCTGCCACCGCTGAGGACGGCAGACTCGTTGGCCAGCAAGTACGCCGTGACGATCGAGGGGTCCGCGAAAGCAGCAGGCGAGGAGGTGCAGGCAGTGCTGCACGCCGCACCAGGATCAGGGAGGCGATGAGGATGAACAGCACCACCTTCAGAAGGCCGAGGGGCAGGGTGCTCGCCAAAGCCGCCGCTGCTCTCAGGCCTTGCCCAGGCCGCGTCATCCAATCCCTCGACGCCAGCGTGCCACCAAAGCGGCCCAGAAACCAGCGGGGCCGCAGTGGGATGACCCGCGCTGCGCACGAGCTCGGCGAGCGCGAAGGACGCGCCAGCGGGCAGGCTGCGCCCGCGCCTGCGAGCCACACACCAGCCCGTCGCCACTCCCTCGGCCGCCGAGCGCTGGGCAGGCACGCGGCGGTGCGGAACCGCTGCGCCTGCAGGGCGAAGCTGAGGAAGAGCGGCACGACCACGATCACCAGCACCGCGTCCTTGCCGAGGTCGACAACCTGGACCGCTACGCTGCAGTCGATTGAGCGATGACAACCTCATATTCGCAATTGATGCGCCCCTCCTCGAAGCGCAATGCATGCCAGCATTCCGCCTGGCGGTGGCCAGCGGCGGAACGCGCCTGCATGCTCCCGAGGAAGCGGCCCCATCAACGGTGAGCGACGATGCAAGCTCGTCGCTGACGTCCGCGCCGAGCGTGCCACACTGCGTCCCGCTGCTGCCGCCACAGGGGGGCGGCGCGGCGGGGGCAGCGCGAGGGACAGCGGCGCCAACTGCAGCTGCGCGGCGGTCGGCGAGCATGTCCATCAGCACAGGCACGGCCAGGGCCAGCCGCGTCGCGAGCTCCTGGACCAGGACGTCGTCGGGGACCTGCTGGCTGCCGAGCGGAAGAGCCGCGATCCGTACGGCCTGCGCCGACGCCTCCCCGCGCACCGCGCGGCAGTCGGCGAGCTCGGCCTCGAGCGTGGCGACTCTCGCCAAGGCAGCCGCCAGCTTCCCTTGGGCAGCACTGCGCGCAGCGCACTGGCGGGCGCGGCGCGCTGGCCAGAGAGAAGCCGCGGCCCCTCCCGCCTGCCGAGGCTGCTCGGCCGCCACAGGGGCAGCTTGG
>CAUYUJ010002069.1:211831-296831 GCA_963575745.1 Prorocentrum cordatum | reverse complement strand
CCGGCCTTCGAGTAGTCGGGGTAGAAGTACATGTACGCAGCCAGCACCTTCGATCCCTCCGAGACGTCGTGCCCCGTCGACCACATGTGGTTGATGTAGTCCGTGAGCACGAGGTCGGGCTGCCTCTCCAACTTGATCGACAGCCGGTTCTGAGCGATCCACTCCTGGAAATCCGAGTGGCGCTGATCGTAATCCTTGTACGTCTTGGTGCTCACCGAACTGGACTCGAGGAAGGTGTCCCGCCCCTCCACGGCCTTGGCCCGGGCGCTGCCCGCCAGCGAAGCGCGGGAGGCTACCCGGGCCTCTCTCGTGGCGTCCCCAGAGGCGAGCGTCGTCCTCTTCGTCCAGCTCCAGCCACTCCGCGAGCGAGATGGCGGCCCCTGCGCCGGGCGGAGGGTCCGCTGCACCGGCGGAGCGCCGGCGCGGCTCCCAGAGGCGGGAGCCCTCGTCGGCATGGTTGCTCTCTGAGGGGATCCAGCGGTACACGTAGCGCGACCCCGAAGCCACTGAAAAGGCTGCGGTCTTACGGCATGACTTGTTGAGAGAGAAAGACGACGACCTGCCCTTCTCCATGGCCAGCACAGTCCCCAGATTGTCCCCAAGTAAGAGGTGTCGCCTTCGAAACCCATAGAGGCCCCTCGTAGTATGGCGAACCCCAGAGGCCATGCCGACACTCTCTAGTACTGAGATAGGGCCATCACGACCACGAAACCTTGAGGCATACTGTAACTTCCAGTCTTCCTTGCCGAGGTATCGCGGGTCGATCTCGGCGAAATCGGGGTTCGGCTCGTACGTCGAAATAGCTTTCGGCTCGGCGATGGTCTTTACGGTGTTGATGTCACTGAAAGGGTCGCCGAAGGCAGGCAGGGCAGCATCGCGAGGTGCAGTCGCAGACGGCAGACGACTCCGATACCTCCATTTCTCTCGGACAGACCCGTACTCCTTGATGACCTCCTGAGGCCAACGCGTAGCAGCAACGGCAAACCCCGACAGGCACGCATCGGTAGCGAGGACCCTCTCCGACCACTCCAGGCAGAGATCCGACATGGTGACCTGGATGAGATACGATATCTGACGAGCCTCGTGAGCGGCCTCAGTCCAGAGACGTCCTGGAGCGGCCCCCAACTTAGCAGCGAAGTCATACATGCGCCTAAATATCGAGAGGCCCGGGCGGAAGATGAGAAAGGCGGCAATGCAATGACCGATGAACCGACTCAGCGCCAAACCTGTAATCCGAGGCCGTCGCGCCAGAGCTCGGGCAGCGGCGGCAATTCGCTCCCTGCGCATCGGATCGACCCAGACCTTCATAGCGTCCCCGTCGATATAGTAACCCAGAGCGGTGAACTGCCTAACAGGACCGAAGACCTCGTGAACGACAAAGCCTGACTTGACGAGCTGGACAATGACGGCATCCCGAGTCTCCCTCGCCAGTTTGGGGCACGTCGCAAGGACCATTAGGTTGTCACAATACACATTCAGAACCGGGAGATCCGAGCGCCATTCAGGAACAGGGGCCCCCTCCTCCATGAGTCTCGAGGGCGCCCAGGGCAACGCTAGACAGATCTGATGTATGTGGACGCGCTGCGCCAGCCACATCGCCCAAGTCCAGCCCATCGGCACGGAGCGAAGGCGAGGTCTGACCTCCAAAAGGCCATGGAGCGCCCCGCCCAAAGCAGCGGGGACACCCCACTCGAGCAACAGAGCGCCTGGCACAGGCGGCAGCGCGAAGAAGGGCCGCAGGTCAGGCGGCATGGCGAGCCAAAAGAAGTAGTCCGCGATATCGGAGCCAGCACCCCACATGCCGTGCTCCTGCAGCTCCGTCGGGATCTGCAAACCTGCGAACGCCGAGCCACTCGCCATGCGGATCTTGGGCGGACTGCGCCATCGGATGTTGGCCACCCGGCAGTCCCACACGAGCCGCTGCTTGCCCGACTTCTTGCGTACGAAGAACGGGTAGACGGTCTCGAAAGCGTCCGTCCCGAAATCCACGAGATTGGACTCGAATAGGTCACGGACGAACTGGTAGTATAGCATCCTGTCCCTCTTGAGCCTCACGTCCATGTAGGGCTTAATATGTGCCTGCTGGTCCATGATGGCTCCCATCTCGACGGGCGAGCGGAGCATCGCGGTGGTGAAGCCGTCGACTACGCCTCTGCCGGAGTCGTCGATGACGTCCGTAAGCCACGGAGGCGAGGCCCCCGCAGCTGGCATCGAGACCCGGCCTCGATCATACGGCTCCACGCTGCAACTGGAATCCCCCCCAGCATAGGAGAACTCCGATCCACAAAGCGCCTGTAGGGCTTCGCGGTCTTTGTACAATGATGTGCAAGTAGGCCTTGCCACCAACGTAGACAAAACCTGACCATGGGCAGCACGATGGGCAGCCGTAGGCCTGAAGGAAGAGATGGCGGCCGGAGAAGCTAAAACATTGGGCGTCTCAACGACCCCGTTGGCGAGCAGCTGCCTCGAACGCCTCCTCGACATACGCTTGAAGACGGTGGCAGAAAGCCCGGGATCAGGGCGCTCATCAACCTCGACAGCTGGCAGAGGAAACAAATCACGTTGACGACTCGCCTCCACATACCGATCAAAATCTGCCGATGCTCGGTCCTCTGGCACAGCACCGCGGGTGGACCAGGCCCGCGCGCCAGAAGGCAGCATGGTCATCCGCCCCCCTCCCCGTCGGCCGGGGCGAGCCCTGCTGTGCCTCCTCTGCCTCCACCGCCCTTGCCTCCTTTGCCTCCGCCTCCTCGTCCACGCCGCTCCTCAGCAGCCTTCCGCGACTCCTTGAGGATGGCGGCCTCGTCCCTGAACTTGGTAGCCACATGGGCCGCCAGCTCCGGCGCCACTGATGCAGAGGCGGTGGCTGGCCCCCAGCCCATGAAGTGGTCCGCACCCGAGAAGTCAGGCGCGGACGAAGAGTGCGCGTAGGCCGACTTGATGAGCTGGAGCCTCCGGATGACAAGCTCCATGGACTTCAAGGCCGGCACATTCAACTGGTCGTGGCACACCGCGGCTGAGAGCACCTGCGACAGAACGAAATGCTCGTGGATGGCGCGATCGCCCTCGTGCAGCCTGGCCTTGCGGAGCCAAGCTTCATGGGCCGCCTGGGGCGTCGGTCCGTTCTCTGCCACGTGGCGGCAGAACCAGGAAGCCGTACGCGGGCCCTGCAGGTCAAGTCCACCCGCGGGCAACGTATCATCCTGCCGCTGCACCCCCTCGCTGAACGTGACCCTGCGTGCTCCGCTCGAATCGAACTGCACGGGCTGCACTCGCAGGTCATCGTAGGTGAAGCGATACACCTCGGGGCGAGTCAACTGCCGCAGCGCGACGTAGCCTCCCTTCCATGGCATGATGGCCCTGTCGCCCGCAGAGATGGTGTCCACCGTGATCTCAACCTCAGTGCCCTTTGCCAGATCCTCGGCGTCCTCAGCAGCTACCCACACGAGGTCCGCTCGAGGGGCCGGCACGGCGATGCCCGCCGCCTGGACCCCCTGCCCGGGGGGCCGGGGGTCGGCCAGCCCCTGGGGGGGCGGCGGCCCCGCTCGAGGCACCAGGTCTTCTCCCCCCACTCGGCGCACCCGTGGTATCTCGCCAGGAGCCGCGAGACCGAGGGCCAGCGCCGCGTCGAGGACCTGCTGGCGCAAGTCATCCACTGTCGGCACGTCCCTGAAACGGTAGATGGGCGCACCCTGCAGTGCGGGCGGGGTATCCCCAAGACCAGTAGCTCCTCGGATCCTCTCGACGTCATCGGAGGCGGGCGAGCAATCCTCGATGTACGCGTCCCCGTCCGGGGTCAGCATATAGTAGTGCCCTGCCTCAGTGGGATGGACCGCCAGCACTATCCTCTCATGCCAGAGGTCGGGCCCCGCAACATTGTACTTGACCAGCAGCACATCACCTACTCTCGCCATGGCGACGAGCCTTGATCAACGCGAGCTGCTTCTGAGCAAGATCCTGAAGAGTTCCTCCTGCCTCTGAAGGCTGAGTAGCCTGGGCCGATGTCTCGACCTGAGGGGTACGCCTCCTGGAGCACAGCCACGTGGGTATTGCCACCAGCGCACCACAGAGCCAGCCCGCTCCGAAAAGGGTGAGCCCTGCGAGCAGGTAAGCCAGGTGTCCAATGACGCCCTTGCCCTCCGATAAGCACTCCACGTGGATCGGCGGGACGTGCACCTCTGGGCAACGCAGCTCAACCTGCGTCGGCGGCGGCGCTGGACAGGAGAGATTGACCACAGTATCGTGCCGCGCGCAGACCGCGGCGGAGATGGCAGACTGGAGAGACAGATCAACCAGTCGGGGCAGGAAAGTGGAAAGCGGCTCCCACATGCAGGGAGAAAAGACTAGAACCAAAAAGGCTACACTACAGAGCAATATAGAATGCGGACTCAACTGGGAGCAAGCTCTGGAGATGATCAGCATCACCATCATCATCATCAACATCGTCATTGGCATAATCAGCATCGTCCCTGTCCTCAACCTCCCCCTCCCCCTCCCCCTCCTCCTCCTCCTCCTCCTCCTCCTCCTCAGGTCCCATAGGTGTCGCAGGTCTCGCATACTCACTGGTCCCACAAGTCCGACAGGTCCCGCAGGTCCCAGAGGTGTCGCATGCCTCACAAGTGCCACAGATGTCCCCCAATCCCCACGGATCCCGCAGGCCCCGCAGGAGCCACGGGTCGGGTCCCACAGGTCTCACAAGTCCCAGTTCCCACAGGTCCCTCAAGCCCCACAGGTTCCATACGTCCCACAGGTGTCGGAAGTCTCACAGGCACTATAAGCCACAGGGGTCCCACAGGTCGCACAGGTCCCACACGTTTCCCTTTTCCGACTGCGCATAGCACGAGGGGATCGTTTGTGAAGTTCCAGGTCAGGTCGGCTATGACACGTGTCGGCAAGTAAAGAACATCAGCGGGAGGGAAAAGATATCGGATATGGCGCGAGCGCACCCAGCTTGTCCCTCCCCTCACTCTCTCATCCTTACTCCCTTTCCCGCCTCCTCCTCCTCCTCCTTCCTCGTCTCCTCCTTCCTTCTTCTACTGCAATTCCCTCCTCCGTCCTCTCTCCTTCTCATCACTCCTCCTCCTCCTCCTCCTCCTCCTCCTCCTCCTCCTCCGCATTCTCCCTCCTCGTCTTACTTCTCCTCCTCCCTGGTCATCATACCCCTCCTCCTCCTCCTCCTCCTCCTCCTCCTCCTCATCATCATCCGCATCTGCATCCCCCTGCTTCTGCTCCTGCTCCTGCTCCTGCTCCTACTGTTCCTCCTCCTTCTCATTCTCCTCCGCTCGTCATTCTGGTCCGGTCCGCAAGAGCAACCGCATTGACCAGCCGGAAGACACACAGCAGAACAGGCAGACCCTACAACCGCGAGGAAGATCGAGGCCCGAGGCTCGAGGATCAAAAGGCTTCGACGCATCCAGCCATCCCTGGGCCTCTGAAGACCTCCTGAGGCATCCCTAGGGTAACAAAACAAACGACAGGTGTACACTTTCGTGGGCCCGTGAGGACCTCGCTAGTCGGCGCTGGAAGCGCGTCCACGGGGCGTCCAGCGCCGAAGCGATGAACTCGCGCGGACATCCGAGAACTTCCGTTTTACAATCGAAGCATTTCTGCTATTTGACGTGGGCCGAGAGCACGGACCACTTCGCCGAGGTCCCCATGGGGGGAAAGTGAGGAGGATAACGCCTTCTCAGAAGGCGGCGGGACTTCTCAGAAGCCACAGCTCGCCTTCAGAGAGAAGTTTCCTGTGTCCTCGGGAAAGCTCAGGAGACTCCTCAAAGGGCCTGGGGATTTCCGAACCTTCTGAGAAGGCCAGCCCCTTCTCACTTCCCACCCGGGCTCGCCGCCGAACATGCCCCGTGGACGTGCCCGTAAACGAGGACAAATCCAGGGAGGAAGAGCCCCACCGCGAGGAGCGCTCACGGCGGGCTCCTGCCGTGACGGCTCGGGCATATTGGTCCCCGACGCCGCGTGGATCGTTCCGTCTCGAACGATCACAGCTCTCCGATAGCGCAGATCGTTCCATGTTAGACCCTCCACCTCCACCTCCACCTCCTCCTCCGTTTCTTCGCATTATTTCGTTATCTTATTGTTACTCTTATTATCATTATTCATCCTCCTCCTCCCCCTCCTCTTTCTCCTTCTCCTCCTTTTCCTCCTCCTCCTCCTCCGGAGGGTGCCAGGATAACGCTTCCAGGTGCTGCATGCGTTAAAATTTCACCGTTTTTCTTCTTCCTCCTCCTCCTCCTCCTCCTCTTCCTCCTCCTCCTCGTCCTGTTCCTCGTCCCGCTCTCCTCATCAGCGTGCCAGGCTAATACTTCCAGGTGCTGGATGCGTTATCTTTTCTCCGTTATTATAATTATAATTATTATTATTATTATTATTATTATTATTATTAGTATTATTATTAGTATTATTATTATTATTATTCCTCCTCCTCCTCCTCTTTCTCCTCTTACTCCTCATTCTCCTCCTCCTCCTCTTCCTCCTCCTCTCCTCCTCAGGGTGCCAAGATAACGCTTCCAGGTGCTGGATGCGTTATCGCTTCACGGGAAGGGGGGGTCCTTAATTGCCAGCCTGGGTAAGTCAGCCCGATAGTGACGATGACGATGACGATGACGAAATCAGTCCGATGGTGGTGCTCAATCTTGAAAGCCCGCGGTGCGCTCGAGGCCGAGTCGGCACGACACGAACCCACTGAAAGGGACCCTCGTGCCAAATGTATGGCGTTTTGTCTCCTGCTCGTCGACTCAGAGGCCGGGTGTTGCTAGAGGTCCCTGGCGCAAGAGTTTCGCTCCATGCTGAAGCCCTGGGTGCTATCTGGGTGTCGTGAGGTCTGTTCTGGAGGCCATCTGGGCCTCTCGGGGGATTCTGGGGACAACTCGGGACGGGGACACCTCTGGAAACGGCCGGCAAGTGGCCAGCTAAAGGGGCCAGCGGTCCAAAGCGAGGGGGCCACGAAGGGCTGCAACGGGGCCACGAGGCCGCCTTGTTCTAGCTTGGCGTCCTGGAAACGGCCGGCAGGTGACCTAGACCTCAGAAGATCGGTGGACTTGGATGCTTCTCCTGCGGGAGGGCCAGGCTCGGACCAGCCCTGGGCCTCGTCAAGGTTGATCAACTGCTGCTTGTTTTGGTTCGAATCCCTAGAAAGGAGTGGGTCTGGCGCAGATGGGTTCGCGGGGAGAGGTGCAATAGCACTGGCAATCGTGGGCGCCTGGGTGCAATAGCTTGCGCGCTGGATGCAATACTTGCGCGTGGATGCAGCTGTGTACCTGCTTTCACATGCAATAGTTGTTGCCCTTGCAGTGGCGCCCCCCCGCAACTGGTGCGTACTATTGCGCGCATTAGTACTCAATTCATGACCGCCCCATCCGCGCCAGACCCACTTCGGACGTTGGTAGGACTGGATTTCATGTGACCTAACTTAAGTATGTGTACCAGGGGACGCCGCACCGCCCCACCCCACTAAATGGAACTGCCACCATCCGAAAAAACAACAGCTACTGCAGACCTGGTTCAGCGATTACGAATCATTCTGGGGGCTTCGGGGCCCAATTACTAAGCAGCTCCCCTTAACTGGGGTCCTGGCCATATCCGACCACTCTTCCGATTTGGATTGTTATTTGTCTTCTGTCTTCGACGGATGGGGGCGAAGCGACGCGGCACGACCTAACCGCACCAACCAAAGTTCGGCCGACCGCGCCGCCGCCGGCCGAGCCGCCGCCGCCGTACCGAGCTACGGTCGGGACTTTTGCTTAGCGCATCGCGGCGGCGGCACCTGCGACGCGCCATGCCTGGCAAGCGCATAGCGCGTCGCTTTGCTCCAGGGGCAAGAAGCTGGGAAAACCTCGGGGCGTTGACGTTCAGAAGTGGGAGCCTGGTCAGCGCGTCGCGCCGAAGCGCGGCGGGGCCAGAACCGGCAGAACGACACGCTGACCAAAAGATCGCGGCCATAACGCGCGGGGAAGGGGCCGTGCAAGAAAATGGGGCCTTGACCCCGGGAGAGTCACCTAAGGGATCCGGCGGCAATGTTTCCTCGGACGTTTTCGTCATTGTCCAACCATCGCGTGGTGTTGGGTCATCGTTTTGAAGAGGCAGCGCCCCGCGCCAACTTCCTTCCCTCTGCCCTCCTCCCTTCTCGCAAACTTGCTTCTGCCCCTCTGCGTGGCCATTCCTGCACGCCCCTCACACGCTTCGAATCTCCAACAGAGGACCCACCCCAGGCCACGCTGCGCGTTCGCATGCATCCGCACCACCTATGTCGGCAGAATTACCCCTCACACGTATCGCGCTCCCATAAGGAGCCCCACCTGTGCCCGCATCGGTTGTGTCCACATGCGTCCGCGCCACCAATTCAGCACACCCATTCACGCGCTTTGTGACCCCATAAGGAACTCCACCCATAGCCACTTTGGTGGCGTCCACGTTGGTCCGCGCAAACAATACTAGCACATCCATCAGATCATCCATCGCATGTTTCGTGCCCCCGTATGGGGGCTTCACCTAAGATTGCGCCGCGGGTCTTCACATTGAGTCCGCGCCACCCATTTCGGCACACCCCTCACACGCATCGTACCCCGATCGGGAGCGCCACATCAGACACGATGGATATATCCACACATGCGCGCGCGCCTCCAGTTTCGGCACGCCGTTCGCGCGCTCGTGCCCCCATGGGGAGCTCCACGCAAGGACGCAGTGGGTATGTCCACGCGCGCCCGCGCACCCATGTTGGCACGCCAATCACACGCTTCGCGTTCCCACAAATAGCGCCACTTCAAGACACACTGGGTGTGTCCGAATTTGCCCGCGCCGCCCATGTCGGCACGCCCCGCGCAACGTCGCGCCCCCAGTGGGAACTCGACCTTCAGGCGACGCTGGGCGTGTCCACGCGCGTCCGCGCCAGCAATTCCGGCGCGCCCATCGCACGTCTCGCGCGCGCCCGCACCGCCGATTCCAGCGCGCCCCTCGCGTGCCATGAGAAGCTCCACCGAAGGCCACGCCAGATGAGGACACATCCCGCGCCTCCCATTGACTCCAGAAGGAGCTCCACCCAAAGTCGCACTGGGTGTCTCTTCGTGCGTCCGCGCCGCCCACGTCGGCGCGCACCCCGCGCGATTCGCGCCCGCATTTTTTTCACCCCGACTTCAACATTAGATCTGAACCGCGACGCCGGCCGCCGCCCGCCCACACTACATGTAGCCCGGAAATCCACGGGAGAAACAAGCCGTGCTATAATCGAAAGCGCGAGCCACTCTTCGCCCCCGTCGTCGCCGTCGAAAGCGACGCGGCCAGTCGCGAACTCTCGAGGCGTGCCGTCCTCAAGGCGGACACCAAGGAACAGCTCGCTCCTGCGAGTATCGATATCGGCCACCAATCCTCAACCTGAGAAGTTCTTATCTCGGAAGTACTTCAGCCTTCGCGCCAATGAACTGGGGGTCGCCACGCTCGTCGTCGGAGTTCGCGGCGATTTTGTCAGAGTAGGAGTCGTTCGTCTTGGTGTCCGCTTCGTGGTCGTCGGTGGCGCGCACTTCCTTGTCGGTAGTCGGTAGTCTGCCCAGTCTGCAAGAAGACGGTCTTTTTGCTCGCATCCACCACAAGTTAGAATGGCCGCAGGACCGAAACGAACCAGTTGAGAGGCTCCAGGCCTCGGCCACACTAGCGGCCCGAAAACCGATCGCTGTCCGCGGAGGTGAGGCGCGAGGTCGCAGGATCGCCTCCTCAAGAGCGAACAGGCAACCCCGTGGCCCGCCAGCTCTCCCCCCAGCGTTAGTCTGATCCAGAAACTTCGCCATGCCGGGGCAGCGGGGCCAACGCCGCATCGCCCTCCTCTTCTCGGAGGGCCGACGACACGCGTCGCAAAACGTCAGAGGAGCTCGCAGCGGGCACGGGACGTCTGACCTGCTCGCTTTCGGCTCTCTCCCTCCGAAGAGAACAAAGGCGGCCTCCTCTTCCGCATCAAAATCACCATGCATCGCTGGCTCCACTGGCGCTGGTCTCACTGGCCGCACCTCTAGAGCTTCTGCATACTCAGCACCGCCCCCCGCTCCCGACTCCAACCGCCCCCCCGACAGGACCGAAACGTCGTAGCGCACGGGGAACGAACTGCATGGGGAACGCATTCAATCGCAGTCGAAACGTCACGAAGAAAACCTCCATCAGGGTGAGCAGCATGGTTGCGACGAGACGTCAATGTGGAGACCCTCTTCTCGAAACCGTCAACGCCAATCGAACGTAAGAATGAGCTTGCCGCGGTAGGGCGGGAAATTATACCGCCAGCCGCGCGGGATAGCATGGAGCACATCTCCGCCAATTCTTCGATCGGACTACTGGAGCCCTTGGGAGGCGGAGGCGACGAAGCACAAGCCATGAAGTACAGCACAGGGAACCTGCGGAGCGCCCACTTCACTTTGCCAACGATGTCAGCTTCCGAGATGTCACGAAGTGTTTCAGATAGCGCGCAAGAATCACGAGCCATGGCAACAGTGCGGAATACGGTTGGGAAAATGTGACGGAGCCAACTCACATGCTCAAGTGGTTTGAGCTAGAATGGCTACGGCACGATACGAGCCCACATTGGGAACTCCACCAATGGCCACGCTGGGTGTGTCAACGTGCGTCCGTGCCACCCACGTCGGCACATCCCTCCGACGCTTCGTGCCTCCATGGAGAGCTCCACCTCAGGCGACACTGGGTATGTCCACATGCGCTCGCGCTGCCCATGCCGGCACACCCATCACACGCTTCGTGCCCCAATAGATAAAGCCACCTCGAGACGCACTGGGTCTGTCCACGTGCGCCAGCGCCACCTATTTCGGTACACCTCACACACGTTTCATGCCCCCAGTGGGAGCTCCACCGAAGGCGACGCTGGGCGTGCCCACATGCGCCCGCGCCACCCATGCCGGCACACCCATCACACGTCTCGTGCCGCCATTGCGAGCTCCACCTAAGGCCACATAGGTTGTGTCACATGCGTCCGCGCCACCAACTCTGGCACGGCCCGCACGTGCCCTCAGAAGGAACTCCACCGAAAGCCACACCAGATGTGCATACATCACGCGCCTCAGATTTCGGTGCACCCTTCACACGCCTTGTGACTGCAAGACAGGTTCCACCTAAAGTCACACTGGGCGTGTCTACGTGCGTCCGCGACACTCATGTCGGCACAACCCTCGCACGGTTCGTACCCACATAGGAAAGAGCGCGTTCTGTGGTCGCTTGGAGGGAGGGGGGTTGGAACCGGACCCACCCCCCCTGAATGGAAAGGGGGGGGGTTCGAATCACCCACCCACCCCTCCCGTGACGGAGGGGGGGGCGGGCGTTCGAGCCCCCCCCCTGCTTCCCCTCTCCTCGGGCCAGCGCTGCGCTTGGGCGACGGCGGCGGGGGCGACGATTTCCATTTCTTGTCCGGCGCCGGCGCCTGCGGCGGCGGGCGGCGGTGGGTGGCGGGGAGTGTCGACGAGGACGGTGGTGGTGGTGGTGGTGGTGGTGGTGATGGGTTGTGGTGGTGGTGGTGGCGGTGGTGGTGGTTGTGGTGGTGGTGGTGGTGCGGTGGCTTGTTGTGGTGGTGGTGGTTGTGGCGGTGGGTGGTGGTGGTGGTGGTGGTTTGGTGGTGGTGCGGTGGTGGTTGGTGGTGGTGGTGGTGGTGGGTTGTGGTGGTGGTGGTTTGGTGGTAGTGTGGTGGTGGTTTGTGGTGGTGACGGTGGTGGTGGATTGTGTTTGTGGCTGTGGCTTGTGGAAGTGATGCTTGTGGTGGTGGTGGTGGTGGCGGTGGTGGTGTGGTGGTTTGTGGTGGTCATGGTGGGTCGTGCTGCTGGTAGTGGTGGTGGTTGTGGCGGTGGTGGTGGTGGTGTGGTAGATTGTGGTGGTGGTAGTGGTGGTGGGTTTTTGTGGTGGTGGTTGGTGGTGGTGGTTGTGGTGGTGTGGTGGCGTTTTGTGGTGGTGGTGGTGGGTTTGTGGTGGTGGCGGTGGTTCGTGGCCGTTGGTAGTGGTAGTGGTGGTGGCGGTGGTGATGGTGGTGTGGTGGTGTGGTGGTGGCGGTGGGTTGTGCTGCTGGTAGTGGTGGCGGTGGTTGTGGCGGTGTGGGTGGTGGTGTGGTAGATTGTGGTGGTGGTGGTGGTAGTGGTAGTGGGTTTTTGTGGTGGTGGTGATGGTGAGTTGCGGTGGTGGTTGTGGTGGTGGTGGCTGTGGTGGTGGTGGTGGTGGTTGTGTGGTGCTTTTGGTGGTGGTGGTGGTGGTGGTGGTGGTGGTGGGTTGAGGCGGTGGTGGTTTGGTGGTGGTGGTGGTAGTGGTGTGGGTAGTGGTGGTCATCGTCGCTGCGGTCCTGCCGTCGCTGGCGCCAGCGCTGGCGCTGCTGGCCGCCGCCAGCGCCAGCGCCGAGGGGGACCAGGGGGGGCGTTGAACCCCCCCCCCTGGGCTGCCTCTGGTCATCGTCGCTGCGTCCCCACCGTGGGCGCTGCTG
Organism: Prorocentrum cordatum; assembly: GCA_963575745.1. Taxonomy (NCBI): domain Eukaryota; class Dinophyceae; order Prorocentrales; family Prorocentraceae; genus Prorocentrum; species Prorocentrum cordatum. The sequence continues at coordinate 284,374 of CAUYUJ010002069.1, read as the reverse complement.
GCGGCCGCCAGCGCTGGCGCCGGCGTCGAGGGCGGGGGGGTTTGAACCCCCCCTCTCCTTTGGGACTTGGGGGGTGGGGGTTCGGGGGGGGGTTGGGGGGAGGGGAGTCCCCCTGGTTTTGATCGACGGCGCCGAGTGTTGGGGGGGGCCCACCCCCCGGTTTGAAACGCACCGCCGAATGTTCCCAAGGCAAGCGCCCGTGGAACGCGTGCTGTCCCACATTGGGAGCTTCACCCATGGCCACGTTGGGTGTGTCCACATGCGTCCCTGCCATCGGTTTCGGCACACCCCTCACACGCTTCGTGCCCCCTATGGGAAGGTCCACCTAAGGCGACATTGGGTGTGTCCACATGCGCCCTCGCCATCCATTGCGGCAAACCCTCACACGTTCCGTGCCCCCATCGGAAGCTCCACCTGAGACCGCAGCGAGTGCGTCCACATGCTTCCGCCCTACCAACTCTGGCACACTCCTGACACATTTCGTGGCCCCGTAGGAGGCTCTAACGAAAGCGATATTCACAACTGAAGTACTCATAACTGCACATGGCTGGGCCCTTCACGCAAACAACTCTGTAATGTACCCTGACCATTCGCGTTGAGTGACAAAAGGATTTGGCCCAGGGGAGGATTTGGCCCAGGTGGGGAACCGCCCGCCATGTGTTGTGGAAGCTGAACGGGGTGCGTTCTGCACGGCTCACAAGACAACAATAGAAGGACAAAGACCGAGGCACCAGGCTCGAACAGGAAATGCGTGTGAGAGCGATGGGCAGGAGAAGGACGGAAGAGAAGACGGTGGAAAATCCTTTCCAGTGGCACGCTGGACAAGCAACGCGGCCCGCGCCATGTCGCTGTGGCGCTCCAAAGCGACGGCGAGGCCTCATCTGATCTGTACAGGGACGTCACCCCGCTAGACCCCCCAGCAGCTCATGAAAGTGGCTACAGTTTTTCAGTTCGCCGACCGCTGCAACGGCGAGTTCTCATCTGACCTGAATAGGACGTTACTCCGCTGGCCTTCCCAGGAACCCACAGAAGTTGCGACAGCTTCGCAGTTCGCAGCCCCCCAGCGACGGCGAGGTCTCATATGATCTGCGCTGGACCTCCCAGGAGCCCACGGATGTGGCGACAGCTTCGCAATTCGCAACCCCCAGCGACGGCGAGGTCTCATCATATCGGACCTGGACGTCACTCCGCTTGACCTCCCAGAGCCCACGAAAGTGGCGACAGCTTCGCAGTTCGCAGCCCCAAGCGACAGCGAGGTCTCTCGTCTAATGTGAATAGGACGTCACTCCGCTGGATCCCCCACAGGAGCCCACGAATGTGGCGGCAGTTTCGCAGTTCGCAGCCGTCCATGGAGGACGGGGTCCCATCTGATCTGAATGGGACGTCGCCCAACTGGACACCCCAGCAACACTCGAGAGTCAGGATGACAAATAAGTACAAGCCAAGAAGAGGGCAAGAGGAGGAGGCAAGAGGAGAGAGGAGAGGGGCGGGAAGGCGGAGACCGCCGCGCTCGACGCATAACGAAAGCCCAACGCAGGAAGGTTGGGAATGAGTTTGGCCTCTAAGGATCTTTCCCCCGGCCATGGGACCGTAAACACAACAACCCAGGATGAAGAAAAGTCCCCAGGAGAAGGCCCCCTGGACACAGGACCCGTGTCCGCCAGCGCCCGTTTTCCGCGCAGGAGCACACACAAGAAGACACACACACACAAACTTTACCCTCACAGGAACAACCCGCGAAGGAACACACACAGACATACACTTCACCCTCTCCTCCCTTCCTCGTCCTACACTCACAGTCACACCACCAACATCGCCACCATCACGATCCCATCATGACCCCGGCCATCATCATCACCATCATCATAACCACCTCCACCATCATCATCGACACAATCGCCCACGCACTCGCCGACACACGCACGCATCCACTCAAATACACACGCAGTCCGCATTCACTCACTCACTCACACATACACACTCACTCACACACATTCGTTCCGAGAAAATCTCGAGCGGAAGTCTACGACTTGGATCCCACTGTAGTATACGTGGACGCAGTCCGTTTCCATGATGCTGGCTAGCAAGGCGTAGACGCCGTCTGTGAGGCTCGCTGTCTCCCGGAAGCCCGCCAACATTACACACCCAACTTTCAACAAGAAAACTGCTCTCGAACCTCGATCCTACACTTCCTCCTGATTCCTCCCTCCCTTCTCCTCGAGGACTCTCCGAAGGGAGGGAGGAGGGGAAGAGAAGGAACAGGAAGTGAGGCGAAGCCCAAAGCCGTACGCGCTCCTCTGGGGGAGGAGGTAGGATGAGGATGAGGAGGAGTAGGAAGAGGGACGAAGAGCTTCCTCGCTCCTCTTACTCCTCCTCGTCCTCTTCCTCCCTGGTCACCTCCAGGACCCCTCCTGGTCTCCTCCCATCTCGCCCCTCGCTCCGCGGACGCCGATCTTCGAGCCTCGGTCCCTCAGACCTCGAGCCTCGGTCCCCAACGCTCGATCCTCGACCCTCGACCTCAGCCTTGAACCGCCCGCGACCCTCGAGCCTGGTACAGTTCGACTCGACTTTCGAAGGTAACCCAGCCGCGGCGCCGAGAAGCCTCACCCCCAGAAACACACACACACACACACACACAGTTGCCAACGGGATGAGCCAGCGTACATCGCAAAATTACACAAAGGAACACCCAACAAAAAAAACAAGGGCACCCCAACTCCCCCCCAAGCAGATATCAAGCGCCGTCGACCATTGATCCTCGGGCCCCCGCTGTGGCCTCAGTCCGCCCCACCCGCCCGCGGGCAATGTCAGCGGGACAGAGGCATCCCCATCAGCGAGGCGATCATCCGCGCCTGAGGCTGGCGGGCCCTTTTGCCGCCGCCGACGCCAAGACGCCGACGTCGTCGTCGTCGCCGGTATCGGCAACATGATCGCCGTCAACACAGTCGTCGTCGTCCTCGTCCTCGTCGTCGTCGTCGTCGTCGTCGTCGTCAACGATGCCGCCGTCGCCAAGGCCGTCGTCGTCGTCGTCGTCCTTGGCGCCGTCTCCACCGCCGTCGTCGGTGTCGATCCGATCAAGGTCGACCCCAAATCCCGGACCCTTCCAGGGATGCATCCTGGCCGCATCTGCAGCCCGCCCAGCCGTGGCCCAAATCGCCATCGCCGTCGCGGCCGTCGACGACATCCTCACCGCAGTCGTCGTCCCCTCGGCGTCGGCCACGGCGCGTCCGGCAGTGGCGACGAGAAGCTCCCGAGCTCCGAGCTCCCCAGGCCACCTTCGAAACGAAGACAGTTTGTCGTCAACGCCGTCGTCCGTCCACGCGCTCCCGCGAGCACGGGAGCGGGCGCGGAGGAGGAGGAGGAGGAGGAGGAGGAGGAGGAGGAGGAGGAGGAGGAGGTAGGGGGAGGAGGAGGAGGAGGAGGAGGAGGAGGAGGAGGAGGAGGCAGGGGGAGGGAGGAGGAGGAGGGAGGAGAACCGAGAATGAGGAAGGAAGGGACGAGGAGGGCTGTGATTGAGATTCCACCTAGCGGACAGCATGAGGGGGTCAACACGTAAGTAACTTGTTCCAACTATTTTGGCCGCTCGCTTATACCTCGGAGACCAGGCTTGAGTCGCATCTGCAACGAGATGCGCTTCTAGATACATCACCCCGGCACCCGCTGCTGGCACTGAAGACATTCGCACTCACAATCGGGATCTCGAGGCATAGAGAGAGGCACATTGCTTGCATCGAGCTTCCTCGTCTATTACCCACAGTGTTCTCTTGACTCTTGGATTGGATCCCACAACCACGCCGAGGAGAGCGAGGATCAGAGAAGCGGTGGGAAGACGGATGAGGAGAAGACGAGGGATGAGAGGCATAGGGGAGTGCGGAGTGCTGGCGTGCGCCAGAGCGCGCCCTGCTCGGACTGCCTGAGAGGAGAAGGATGAGGGAGGAGGAGGAGAACAGGAGGACGCAGGAGGGAGGGGGGAGGAGAGGAGGGAGGAAGAGGAGGAGGGAGGAGGAGGGAGGAACAGGGAGGAGAGGAGGAGAGGAGGGAGGAGGAGGAGGGAGGAGGAGGAGGAGGAGGAGGAGGAGGAGGAGGAGGAGGAGGAAGGAGGAGGAGGAGGAGGAGGAGGAGGAGGAGGAGGGAGGAGGAGGAGGAGGAGGAGGAGAGGAGGAGGAGGAGGAGGAGGAGGGAGGAGGAGGAGGAGGGAGGAGGGAGGAGCAGGGAGGAGCAGGGCCGCGGGAGCACGTCGTCGTCAGCTGGCGGCCTGGCCTTCCGCGCCGCCCTGGCCGCCCCCCGGGCCCGCCCGTCCGGCGTCGGCGACCGGTAGCTCCCAGAGCTCCTCATGTCGAGGCGGGCGCCTCCTCCTGTCCGAGGGGGGGGCGACGAGGACGACGAGGCCGACGAGGACAGCGGCGAGAACGACGAGGACGACGAGGACGCCGACGGAAGACGACGAGAACGGCATGGACGAGGCCGAGGCCGACGAGGCCGACGAGGACGTCGGAGGATTCGAAGGCGACGACTGGCGAGCGTCCTCCTTTTCCTCCTGCTCCTCCTCCTCCTCCTCCTCCTGCTCCTCCTTCTCCTCCTCCTCCTCCTCCTCCTCCTCCTCCCTCCTCCTCCCCCTCCCCCTCCCCCTCCCCCTCCCCCTTCTCCTCCTCCTCCTCCTCCTCCTCCTCCTCCTCCTCCTCCTCCAGCTTTGGGGCGTCTCAGAGACGCCCCAAAACTGGAGCTCCTCGTCGCCACGGCCGGACGCGGCCGGAGAGATCTGGCCAGGACGGGCCCCGGGAGAGGTCTGGGGGCCGAGCTTCGGCCGATTCTGCTCGGGCGACGGCGACGATGGCGACGAGAGCCACGACGACGACGACGAAGACGACGCTTGGTTCTTGGCGACGACGACGACGACGCCTGGAGGTCTAGGTCGTCCTCTTAACACACCCAGAAATAATTACGGGGCATATGGGCATGATGCCCAACAGCACACGTTGTCTAAAACCGACAGCAGCCGCAGTTGGGCAGGCGGCCTTCTGTCCGAAATGGACAACGCCCGTGGCACCGCCAGCGAGCTCTGCTCAGAAAGGATAGGAGCTGCTGTCAGGCTTCGTCTCCGCTCTGTCTTAGAGGGAAAGAAGGCGGGGGTCATGTCAAAGAGTAAATGCGGAAACGTTGGTGCCGACCGTGGTCACCGTCCATCGAGATCTTGGTCAACGTCCATTCGTGGACCACCCTCCCGAACCGGCGACGGGCAGCATCGACCATGACAAAGATCGGCGTCGGCAAGATCCTGCGACATCTTGATCATGGGCCCTGAGTTTCTTCCCTGGATTTCCGTACTCCGAGTTTCTTGATAAGCGTCGGGAGGGGCGTCGCCCCCGCCGACAGCCCCACGTCGACCCTCGTCGCGGGCAGCCACCGCGCGCCAAAGGCGTTCCGACCCCCGTCGCGGCGCGACGACGAGGCGAGGTTGACCCCCGTCGGGGGGGGTACCCCCCGCGCTTATTCAGAAACCCCGAGTGCCCATGTCTGTCGTGTCGGTCCTCCCGGCTCGGCAAGAGCCCGCTCGAACATGGCGCCCCGAGCCCCACTCTGGGGTACACGGACGTCCGAGCAGTGCCCAGCCGTGGCGACGGGAACCTCCAGAAGAAAAACCCAAGACCTCCAGAACGACGACGACGACGACGCCGACGCCGACGACAGTAACCTCCAGACGAGAAACCTAAGACCTCCAGAACGACGACGACGACGACGACGACGATCTGCCTGTTGCTGTGGTTCGATATTTTCTGCTTCGTAATCTGAGGAGGAGGAGGAGGGGGAGGAGGAGGAGGAGGAGGGAGGTGGATGAGGAGGAGGAGGAGGAGGAGGAGGAGGGGGAGGTGGAGGAGGAGGAGGAGGAGGAGGGAAGGAGGAGGAGAGGAGGAGGAGGAGGGAGGAGGAGGAGGGAGGAGGAGGAGGATGAGGAGGAGGAGGAGGAGGGAGGAGGAGGAGGAGGAGGAAAAGGAGGAGGAGGAGGAGGACGACGACAAAGAGGAGGACCTCCTGGTTCGGAAAAGATCGAAAGGGGCTCGAGAACTGTTCGAAAACGGGCGGCCGCGGCGGCGGCGGCGGCCGCGCCCGACCGCGCGCGGCGGGCGCCTCCCCTCGAGCGGGATCTGGATCGTCTGCGCGGGCGGCGTGGGCGGGACGGCGACCTCGAGGGGCTCGGGGCTCCCAGCCGCCCCGTGGTGGCAGCGCTGGCAAGGATCTTGTGCGCCTTCCGGGGAGGAGGGCCGTCGGAACGGGCTGGGCCCTTCAGGCAAGAACGACAAAGCAGGCCAGCAAGATAGAGCAGCGGGATGCAGCCCACCCCAAGACCAGGGATGGGCAGAATCTGGATGTTTTCCCATGCCAACCTGCCTTATGCGGCCCAAGTCCCACGCAAGGGCGGGTCCCGGCACTCTGGCTGCCCCATGCTTACAAGATGTGGGTTGCAGCTCCCCCGCAAGCAGCGCAGGGCAAACAAATCCATGCATCCACCACCCCTGGCCAGGCCCGTTCTGCGCCCAGGAGCACTGCAGATTTCTCACTGGCCAAGCCAGTTGATTTGCCCTAACTTTTTGAAGGATTTGGGAGTTCTCGCCGTTTCGGTTTTCCGACGCTCTAAGACAGCCCAAGAAGCCCCCGATGTCGCCCCAAGACGGCCCAAGAGGCCTTCAAGAGGGCCCCAGGACGGCCTAAGAGCGCCCCTAGACGGCCCAAGAGGCGCCCAAGACGGCCTAAGAGGGCCCCAAGACGGCCCCAACAGGGACCCAAGATAGGGAACAAGAACCGAAAATCTGAGCTTCCCGCCCGAAGAGGCCCTAAGAGGAGAGGCCCCCAAGAGGCCCCCAAGAGGCCCTGAAAGCCCCCCACGAGATCCCAACGGACCTCCAATAGGCTGCAGACCTACAACCCAGGCGCGGCGGCGGGATGGGCCGAAAGCCATTATATATAACCCTACCTACCTACATACATACATACATACATACATACATACATACATACATACATGTATGCATGCACGCATACATGCATGCCTGCATGCATACGAACATATGCACATACGTACACATGTACAAACGTGCACACGTACATACACAAACACATCTATGTACACACATGCATGCACATGCATACACACATGCATGCATACATACATACATACATGCATGCACGCATACATACATACACATACATACATGCATACATGCAAACGTGCATACATGCACCTACTAAATATACGTATATATGCATACACATATACATACATGCATACATACATGCATAGTACGTACAGACAGACAGACAGACAGACAGACAGGCAGACAGCCAGACAGACAGATCGACAGACAGCCACACAAACATACATACATACATTTCATACATACATACATACATACATGCATGCATACATACATACATCCATACAGACGTCACGCGTACATGCACGCATGCATTCATGCATACGTACATACATACATGTATACCTCTATACACGTATACATTCGTTCATTTTCACTTCAAATGTTATTCTAAGAACAATTTGGTAACAACCATACATTTATTCATTGGCCGCACGCCGGACGATCCGGAAGGCCCTCCAGCCGGCCCAGGAATGCCTCAAAACGCTGCCCTGCAAGGGCCCAAACGCACGACAATTCGCTTCTCGGGTCCCAACAGCGCCCGACGGCGAAAAAGTCCTCAAGATAGCCTGAAGAAGGCCCCCAGAGGGGCCAAGAGAGCCCCAAGGGAGTCTCCAAGGGAGCCTCTGGCATCAAAAATTGTATGTTTTCCATCGGTTTTTCATGCGTATCAGTGTTTTCGCTTTCTCGGCATCCCGACGCCCAAGAAGCTCCAAGGATCGCCATAGGACGGCCCAAGGGGGCTCCAAGAGTCCCCAGACAACCCCCGAGGACCCCAAGACTGCCCAAGAGACCCCCCAACCGGCCCAAGCCAGCCCCAAGACAGCCCAAGAAGGGGGAACACGAACCGACACCTCGAGCCTTCTGTCCCAAGCTCCAAGGCCTCCCCAAAAGGGCCCAAGACGTGCACAACAAGGCGCCTCGAAGGCCCTCAAGAGGCCTAAAGAGCTTCCAAGAAGCCCACAAAAGTGCATCCCAAGACACCCTAGCTACGGCCCCCCTTTACGACTTGCCTGCGGGCGCCACCTACACTTCTGCGTCGCGCAGCGCCAACTCACGATTGATGCGTTCGCCTTCGTCGCGCTTCGCCCCCGTGTTTTTTTGTGGATGCTTTCGGAAGCCTCTAAGGAATTATTCGGTAGCTGTTCGAAGCCCTTTGCGCGTTTCGCAAGCGTTGCCACCGGCGTGCGTAGCGCGCCCCCGTAGTTCCAGCACGCGTGTTTGGCCAACCACGCGCGAGGGGGGGCTACAACGCCATCGTTGCACGCATCTCTCCCGCACCCTGGCACGTCGTCGCCCTCAAGGCTGCAGACATGTCGGGTCGCATGTCCAGGCTTCCGACGTGCTGGCTCTGAGGCTTGGAGTTTGAGCCCACAAGAAAAACTCAGGCCGGCCTGAGATTCTTGGGGAAGCTCCCCGTGCCCGCGCGGGCCGCAGGGACACTTGAGACGCGGTCGGAGCATTGGCGCACCTTGCGCGCGCCACGCGACTAAGACTTCAACGGCGAAGCGCAGCAAACCGGTAACATATTGTGTGTACTTATAGATCTACATGTGCGCATGTACACACAAGACTGCATTGGCGCTTCGCGCCATGCACCTTGATCCGCGAAATTTGGTATGTAGGCGGCGGAATGGCAGGAAGGCCGAGCCAACAATTTAGCGGTAACTCCTTGTTGCCTTCTGGCAACGCCGTTATAACAATGTGCTTCGTTTTCTTTCATCCATGTCTTTTCTTCATTCTCGCCACACCCTGCGTCTCCTCCCCATCCTCCTCAGCTCTTTTTGCGGACGCTCCTCCTTGGAGAGCCTCTGGGGGCCTCTCAAAAGCTGTTCAAGATTTTCAAAAACGTTCTGGAGGCCTCCTGGGCGTCTTCTGGGGACTTCCTCGGCCCACCCTGCCTCCAAACGCGGTTTTCCTGAACAGCCGGGTCACGATTCGGAATGTTTCGGAAGGCGTCTTGGGGCCATCTTGGGCCGTCATGGGGTTCCATTAAGCTAGGCCGTTTTGGAACACTGTTGTGCCGTTTTGGGGCTCTTATGGACTGCCTGGACGCCCTTTCGGATTGTTGTGGGGCGATTTTCGAGCCTCCCAGGCGGCTTCGGACGCCCTGCAAACCGCCGTCTTGGAGCGTCGGGCAGCCGAGAAGAGGAGAACACCAAAAATCACAAAACAAACCAACAGAAAATCAATGCTTCTTGCCTCTGGAGGCCTTCTTGGAAGTGTTCTTGTCTTGGGACGTTTTGGAACGATCTTTGGGGGTATGGTTTTTTTGGGGGTTGTCTGGGGTCGTTTGAACACATAAAAAACGCCTCCCCACACCCCACATGAAGAACTTTAGACTGATGGGACCGTCAAACGACGCGCGAACTGAGAGCGGAAACTGCTCGACGGTCAGCCAACGACAACGCCGCGACATTCAACGCGAACGGCGCGTTGCTGCCATGCTCATTGGCGTTTGAACTTGGCGTTTCCTTGTGCTGGCACGCGGTCCATGCCCAAAATCATTGTGGACATTTGCGCGCTCGCGCCAGGGCAAAAACCAACGGGCGCGTCGGCCCTCGGCGGCGCTGGCAAGAACCCCGCGCGGCGTCCAGGGCCCGCCCCGCGCGGGCGCGCATCGAAAAGGTTAGATCCACACCAACAACTAAGTTTTGGCACTGGGCGAAACAAGTTTATATCAACTCCACATACAATTAATGCAAACTTTTCCGAAGCAGGAAATCTCGCGCGGGAGGACCCCGAACAGTTTATATAAACAGAATAACGTGCTTATAGAAACGCCAAAGAATTAGATTGGACCCGTTGCCTTAAGAGAAACGCTCCCATTCTAAACTTTTCCGCGGGCGGGTCAGGGGGGGCCACGGAGGCGGGCGCGGGAACCCTCGGTTGGGCCAGCGGCGCTGCCGCGCGAGGGACAGCGCCGCCGTCGCCTCAAACTGCGAGCCGCGGCCGTGGCACGCGCCGCCCTGGGAATGCCAGCGCGGGCGCGGCCGCGTCGAGCGGGCCCAGTACGTCGCCGCGCGCGCGGGCCCCCCCTGCGGCAGCTGGCAATGTGCGCCTACACTTACGCTCATTCGCCGTAAATGTAAAACGCTGACATGCAAAATCCATCGTTGTGGGGGCTGGGGTCGGTTTCCCACTGTTCATCGTTTCGGGGGCGCGCAAGAGCGCCGCCTGGGGCTCCGTTTTCAGGCTCTCGTGGGGTGCTCCCGGGAGGCCCAGGGTGGGTCGAATTCGTGTGGGTGTGTGTGTGTTGTGTTGTGTGTGTGTTGTGTGTTGTGTGTGTGTGTGTGTGTGTGTGTGTGTGGAGGGGGGGGGGGGGGGAGGGGGGGGGGCTTTTTTTTCCTTCTCTCTGGGGTCCCAAGCCCTATACAAATTATACGAAGAAGAGAATGTGTACATATCTATATATACACATATGTGATGTGCATACATATAAAGAGAGAGAGAGAGAGAGAGAGAGAGAGAGAGAGAGAGAGAGAGAACAAAAAAAAAACAAAAAAAAAAAAAGACTTGAAGGCTTGCTTCGCTTCGCCTCAAATCTTGGTCCTGCGTCCAAGCGCTGCTGGGTGGCTGCCAAAGATCACATCGGTACGGAAAGATCATAAACACGAGGGGGGTGCGGGTCACTGGCTGGATGGAGCCCATCGGCATGTTCATACCACGAGGGAAGGGCAGGGCTGCCACGAAGGCGAAGGTGAGGAGCTCGATGGCGGGGTATGGCATTACCCCACTCTGGGTGACGACTGTGAGGTCGATGGGGGTGTACGTCATGGCCGCCAACGGGGTGAAGGTCATGGCCCAGCAGGGCCTGAACTGGGGCTGGGGCCACGATGCCCGTGGTTTGGGAACGGGACCGGTGAGATGAGCGCGAGGGGGGTAAAGGTCATGATCCGAGGGGGGTCACAACGAACCTTGATTGAGGTTGATGTCATCGCTGTGGTATGGGGCTCGAATCATGATCGCAAAAGGGCTGTCGGCAATTCTGAGGAGGGCAGGTCACGGTGATAGTCTTGAAGGGGCGAGGGTGGCAACCGTGAGTGGGATCTTGGTCCTGATAGTAAGGGTGTCGAGGCGTCTGTGAAAGCCGTATGGAGGCCTCGTGGTGTCTCGGGGCCCTCTTGGAGGCCGCTCAGGGCACATGGCGCCGCTTGCTATTGGAAGCCTTGGCGTGAAGAGCTGCTGCTCGCTCTTGGGAGCCTTGGCGTTCGAATCTTTTTGTGTTACTACCGACTCGCTTACTAAAGGGCGTGTCCGTCCCCTGGAACTGCGGGATTATTGGCGTCCATGCTGCGTCCGTCACAGGGACGCCTGGGGGCAGGAGTCTTGGCGTCAAACTGGCGGTCGTCACTGGGCCGTCTTGGACACTTCCTGGGGCGGGCATTTTCCAAAGCTGCTGGAGACATCTTGGGGGCCGCTTGGGGGTCTTTTGGGGGCCTGTTGGGCTGTGCAGGTGGCCTCTACGGAGCTTCTTGGGGGTCTGTTGGAAGCCTCTGAGGCGTTTGGGGGGCCTCGTGCACCGTCTTGGGGCCCTCCTGGGCCGTGTTCGGGTTCTCGGGGGCTGTTTTGGGGCCGTCTTGGGCCGTCTTGGTGCTCTCTTGTGCAGTCTCGGGGCCGTCTCTCAAGCTTCTTGGGCCGTCTTGGGCCGTGTTGGTTCCGTCTTCGGCCGTCTCGGGGCTGTCTCGGAAGCGTGTTGGGTCGTCTTGGGGCGATCTCGGAAGCTCGTGAGTGTGTATATAAATATATGTTCGCCCCCCCTGTCATCATACCTTTCGCCTCCTCTCTTCATTCGCCTCCTCATCCTTCTCCCCGTCCTCCTCGTTCTCATCCTCCTCCTCCTCCTCCTCCTCCTCATGCTCCCTATTCTCCACATTATTCCTCATTCTATTTCTCCGCGTTTGCCTCATCCTCATGATTCCCATCCAAATTCATCGCTCTCTTTTTCCTCATTCTCTTCATTCACCTCCTCATTCTCCGTCTCCTCCGTATTCTCCGGATTCCTCCAATTATCCTCCCCGTCCTCCTCCCCTCCTGCATTATAATCTTGCTTGCATTCATATATGTGTCCTCGCTGCTTTTCTCTCTCTCTCTCTCTCTCTCCCTCTCACAATCGGAATCCTTTGAAAGGCACCGCAACGGGATTCCATGCAAAAACCTCACAACAGGAACCCTTCTTACAAAAAACGAAGAAGTTCCATTGGAACGCCTCTCACCAGGATTCCTTTGGAGAGCACCACAGAGGGATTCTATTTGAAATCCTCACAAGCGGAACCCTTTGGAAAACACCACGGAGGGATTCGAGTGGAACGCCTCTCAACAGGACTCCTTTGAAAAGCACCACAAAGGGATTCTGGTGGAAAGCCTCACAACAGGATTCCTTTGGGAAGCACCACAGAAGGCCTCGACGGGAAAACCTCAAAATCGGAATATGTTGGAAAGCACCACGGGGGGATTAGATTGTAAAGCCCCCCAACTGGATTCACTTGGAAAGGACCCCAAAAGGATTCTATTGGAAAGCCGCACAACAAGGACCTCTGGAAAACATCACAGGGAGATTCGATTGGAAAGCCTCACAACAGGAAACCCTTCGGAAAATGCTACGAATGGCTCATATAGAAAAACGTCACAAAAGGAAATCCTTTGGAGAGCTCCGCGATCGGCTTCCATTGGAAAGCCTCACAAGCGGAACCGCGTTGGAAAGCGCAACAAAAGGATTACATGTGAAAGCCTGACAACAAGAACCCCTTGAAACACACTACAAATGAGTTCCATGGGAAAACCTCTCAACCGGATTCCTTTGGAAAACACTGCAGTGGGATTCGATGGGAAAGCCTCACAATCGGAATCCTTTGGAAAGCACCGCAGACGGATTCCAGTGGAAAGCCTCAAAATCGGAATCCTTTTGGAAAGCACCACAGAGGGATTAGACTGGAAAGCCGCACGACAGGATCCCTTTGGAGAGCACCACAAAGGAGTTGAATTGGAAAGCATCTTGTTTTCCAAATTTTCCAAGTATCCCAAATATTCCCAGAGACTGCCCAGGTGATAAACGCTGTGGTTTCAAGATCTTCCCAGGAGACTATCCAGGTGAAAAACTATGTGCTTCCAGATTTCCCAGATCTGTCAAATATTTCCAAAGATTAACCACATGAAAAACGCTGGTATTCCTGATATCCCACGTATTCCAAATCTGTCCATATACTACCCAGGTGAAAAACCACGTGTTTTCCCGACTTCCCAAATATTCCAAATATTCCCAGAGACTACCCTGAACTTGCAACGCACTTCCTGGAAGATCTGGTATATCTGGAATGTCCGGAAAAAAACAAGTTTTTTTCACCTGGGTAGTCTCTGCGAATCTGGGACTGGAACATCTGGAAACACATGTGTTTTTTGTACCTGGGTAGTCTCTGGGAAGATGTGGAATATCTGGAAAACCTGGAAAACACATGGTTTCTCACCTAAGTAATCGATGTGCATATCTGGAATATCTGCGAGAGATGGAAAACACATGGTTGTTCACTTGGGTAGTTTCGGAAGATCTGGACTATCTGGAAACTCTGGAAACACACATGGCTTTTGTCACCTGGGTAGTCTCTGGGAAGGTCTGGAATATTTGAAAAATCTGCACTACATCGGATTTTAAACCTGGAAAATCTGGAGGACATAATGTTTTTCACCTGGGTAGTCTCTGGGAATATCTGGAATATTTGGAAAATCTGGAAACCGACGGTTGTTCACCTGGGTAGTCTCCTGGGAAGATCTGGAATATCTGGAAAACTATAGTTTGGAGAGAGAGAGAGAGAGAGAGAGAGAGAGAGAAAGACATAAAGAAATAAAGAAAGAAAGAGAGAGAGAGAGAGAGAGTGAGAGAGAGAGAGAGACAAAGGAAAAGCAACAGTCGAGGATGAGGAGGCGAAACGGTATGACGACAGGGGTGCGGCCAAGTATCTATACTGAGCGAGCACCGCTTCCGACTACTGTCAGGCAGCGAGCGATTGATGGTCGGAGCGTTCAGCGGAGTGCCATCTGAGCCATGCCAACGGGCGAGAGTTCGCTTGCCCGCCTTCTAGAGGAGCGGACGGCGGGCAAATCCGTCATCCCACAATGGATATCACAAAAACGATGACTCCCTCATCGGAACTTTTTGGTCTGGGGGGGAGTCCAGGATGACATTCCATGGATCCGACTGTGTTGAATACTTCTTTGGTCACCCCCAGAAGCCTTCTGCAGCTTAGGGAAAATTGCCCGTCCCTGGGAATCCTCTAGGGATCCCCAGGAGCCTCCCCAAATTCGGAGGAGGGCACAGGACGGGCTCCAGAGAGCTAAGCTCGCCTGGTGCTCGAGGAGGTGCCAGGAAGCCCCAGGAAACCCCAATAAGTCTCTCGCTCTCTCTCTCTCTCTCTTTCTCTCCCCCTCTCTCTGATCGCCTATGCTCCCGACTGGTTGACGTGTACTCCTCATTCTCTACGATCCACTATTATTCTGTCCGTGGTCGCAAAAGCCTGGGCATCTGGCCACATCAAAGAACTCGAGAACCTGGTAACTCACCGTGCCGGGAGCGCTGGACCCGAAGAGGACCCTGGGAAAGCCCAACCGCGCCCACCGAAATCGGCTTGGAACCCAGCAGCAGGAACTCAGGAACCCGTGACAGGGAACCTGGGAGCCCAGGTGCCCACCGAAATTGACGGGCGAATTACATCTAGCTGCCGAAATTGGCGGGCTAATTACCTCTACCTTCTCTTCCAGTACCGTCGGGGCGTTAACCGAAGGAACCCAAAGATAAAGAACGAGGCCCCTGTTTTCCATAATTTAGCTTCGATGTACCATCGAAAGCCTCAGGGAAACCAAAGGCAAGCTGTAACACAACTAAGGAACACAGAGCCCATCCCTGACAAAAAGGATTCTTAAGCGCCACGACCGTATCGGCTGAGAGCCCAGTGCAAGCACTGATAAGAAAACTGCACAGATGGAGGCCTGGCCGTGGTTAAAATGTGTCTCTCGCTCTAGCGCCGCGCACACTCGTGTCAGAAGCTTCCAGCAACTACGATATAGAGCCAGGGTTGTTTTCCAAAGGCGGGTATCCCTCAAACTATGAGGCCCGTTACATCTGTGCAACACACGCACGGAAGACTTGAGCCTTCCGCAAACCTTAAAGACCAGAGCATTGACTTCGTGCCACACTTACACGGACGGAAGTCCAGTCATTTTGTTCAACGGGCCTATCGACGAACACATCGTGAACTTTATCATCGTATGTTTTGGTCTCCTTCCAGCTGAAAGGATGGAGACTGGAGAATGGATCATTCACAGAACTGGAGTCCGCCTGAGGGGCAGGCCTACCGGACGCTCGCCATTTAAGGAGGGCTCCTGCCGCAATGACGAAAAACGCTACTTGTAGGGACCCGTCAGGACGGGATGGGGAACGGGAGGGTACACTGCAGCATCGTCGATACATCCTGGGTTTACTCTGGTCCACCTCCTCCTCATCCTCCCCCCTCCTCCTCCTCCTTGTCCTCGTTTTCCTCCTCCCCTCAGAAGTCGGCCCTCGGACCTCCCCTGGGGTGCGCTCTGAACCAACGCTTCGAAGCGGATGCAGCCGCGGCGACGAGAAGCCTCCCAGAAGCTCGAACACGACAAAACAGCAAGCATCTCGGAAACCTGCGATCCCCTCCCGCTTCCTGCCTCCTCCGCCCCCCAACCGGCGCCTCCTGGAGGAGCCTGTCGCCACCTCAGCGCGGGAAGCGCGGGGCGAGCCCCCGAGAACACCGAGCCGAACCGGGCGGACCCGCGGCCCCGGGCAGGCCGAGACCTCTGGCGCCACAGCGACATGGCCATCCTGCTCCTCCCTGTTACTGGACCCCTTCCCTCCCTCCTTTTCCTGGCTCCACCTCTTGCTCCTCCCTCCTCTTCTTTTACTTTCCCTCTCTCTCTCTCTCTCCCTTCCTATCCCCACTCCTCCTTTCCATCCTTCTCCTCCTTCTCCTTCTCCTCCTTCTTCTCCTCCTCCTCCTCCTTCTCCTCCTCCTCCATCCTCCGATCCTCCTCCCTCATTGCTTTAAATACACTCCTACTCGGCTACCTGGCCGGCAGATGGCCGGCCATCATCATCATCATCATCATCATCATCATCATCATCATCATCATCATCATCATCATCATCATCATCATCATCATCATCATCATCATCATCATCCCACCAATCGAAACAAATTGCCGCCCCAACGGGCCAGAAACGTGCTAAGATCTCCAGTAACACCTTTAGAATATTTCAACTTCGCGCACGCGGGGCCGCCGCTGGGGGTTCCCAGGCAAACAATTACCCTGTGCCCCCAAAACAAACGCCTGGGGATAAGGAAAATCGGGGCTCCTGGGGCATAATAAACATCTTTCTCGGCATCTCGCATGTACGGATGTACCGTGTACGGATGCACGGTGTACGGAGTGTACGAATTTACGGAGTATCGAAAATCCCATGGCTGAAATGGTGAAACTCCATGAAAAAAAGAAGGACCCTATGGCCCTGTCACACGTTCGTGACCGGGAAGGGCTCGAGCGGTGAGACTCCGATGGCCCTTGTCACACGTTCGTGGCCTGGGAGTGCTGGAATGGTGAGAATCCAATGGCTCCGGCACGCTTTCGTGCCTTGGGAAGGCTGAGATGGTGATAACCTCATAGTCATGCCACACGTTCGTGACTTGGGAAAGCTGACATGGTGAGAGCCCTACAGCACTGCCGCACGTTCGTGACTTGGGAAAGCTGAAAAGGTGAGAATCCCATAGACTTGCCACACATTCGTGATACTGTTGCTGCTCAGCATAAGAAGACAGCAATTTCGACTCATATTTTCCCCCGCGATAGTGGCGTTCGGCCTCGCCGCCCCTCTCCCCCGGCCAACTCTGTCCCGGCCAGAGACAATGAACACTCAGGGGGAATGGTTTATCATTAGAGGTCTGCGGTTACCCCAGCAAGTCCTGGGCAACTCCTGGGCTGTGGGTGTCACGGATGCCAGAATTCCAGCGGGCGGTCTTCAGGGCACCCAAGAGCACCCCACGAGGGCCCCGAGGGACCCCAAGGGAGATCAGAGAGATCATTCGAGTCGGGATCCATGGGTGGCAGGCTCCACGATGGCCTCCAAAAAGGCTTCGAGATAGCCTCCAGATGATAACATGCAGCCTCAAGAGGTCACCAAGAGGCCCAAATGCGCCAATGCGGAACTGGTTTCGAATACTACGGCTCGGCTAGTGAACCGACCTTGCCGCTCTCGAGATTTGCAAGCTGGTGCTCTGAGCTCTGGACGACCCTGCCGATCACATGCCCCGAGCCGCCAACGAGAACTTCCCGGAGCCGACGGGATCGCCCGCGCCCCCGCCGCTCGGCCGCCGAGCCGGGACCGGCGGACGCGACCCCCCCAGGAGAACCCAGATCGAATCGAGAAGTCGAACCGGCGATCAACATGAATCGGATCGGCGGAAATCGGTAGCCGAATCGGGAAATGTCGAATCGGCAGACATCGGCAGGCTAGTAGGACTCATCAGGCTTCTATTGAGAAATCGGATCCGAAATCGGAATCCGAAATCGAATCGAATCGGAATCGGAAACCGTCGAAACCGAATCGAATCGGAGAGGTCGAGATGAGCCCTGCCCCCCCTCCCTTGCCATCGCTCGGACGTCCATCGCCTCAGTGGATCTCGCGCGGAACAAAAGGCACACGTCCGAGCAATGCCGAGCCCCCCCCGTCGGCTGAGGCCAGCGCCCATCGCCTCCACGAACCGCGGGTCCTGCCCCGCGCCGCCTGCGGCCGTGTGCCCGAGCGGCTGCGACAGCGGCTGCGGGGTCCTGCTCGGCGCCGCCTGCACCGACTGCAGGTCTTGCAGGGAGTCCTCGGCCTTCCGCCGGCTCTTCAGGGTCGCCGCCAGTGCGTTCGGGTCGTCCTCCTCCTCCTCTCGGCCGGCGGGCTTGAGACTCAGGACGTGGCGATAGAAGAGGAAAGCGCTGCACACACATACAGATTACACCCCAGCGGCAGAAGACCCTGAGCGGCCGAATTACAGTGTACTGCACATACGGGAGACCATACGAAAAACCATGCGGAAAACTGCACGGGAGACTATACGTGGGACCATGCGTGAGATCACACCAGAAACCACGTGGAAGATAACACAGAGATCACAGGCCACCGATTCTGGATGCGGAAAGACTCATACCCGGCCTTAGAATACTGCCACCCTTGCGGCAGAAGACCCCGAGGAGCTTGTCACATGTACCATTGGATCCACGTTGGGTGCCACGATGGAAGGATTGGGATAGAGGTATAGGATTAGGATATGGGGCTCGGGGTGTAGGGATAGGGATACAGGATAGGGATAAAAGGGTATGCATATATCCAGAGGGATAGGGCACCTACTAGCTTCAGGGAAGCAGTATACAGAGCCGTCACAGACAAACTCTTTCAGGGAAACATGTTGGACCCTTACAGACAAGCTGTTTAAGAAACTTTTGGAGGCCCGCGCAGATTTCTTGGATCGGCGAGGGACAAGGGACGAGGGACGAGGACGGCGACGGCAAACGACTGTATGTTGAGCCGCTGGTCCTCGTCAGCCATGAGGAAAGCGGACCCGAGCCTGGCCTTCCGCTGCCTCTCCTTGTCCTCGTAGGCCCTGCGGTCCTCGTCCAGCTTCCTGCGCTCCTCCTCCTGCTGCCTCTGCCGCGCAGCTAGGGCCTGCTCCAGCCCGGCTCGCTCCGCTGGTGACATGTCGGGCTCCTTCGAGGGAGGAGGAAGGAAGCCGGAAGAGGGGGAGGCGAGACTCGGGGGTCGCCAGACGTGGCCCCAGCCGAAGGGGACCCCAGGCTTTGCAGGGAGGCCCCGAGGGCCTGCGGAGCGCCCTTGTCAGGGCCCAGGAGGCCCCATGCAAGGGCTCCAACAGCGAGACCCCCGGGACACCTCTGAGCCAGGGCAGCATCTGGCAACACCCGAGAGAGGGAGGATCGAGGGCGTCCAGGAGGGGGCGTCCAAGAGGGGCCAGGGGACACGTTGAGACGAGAAGAGGGGCCACGACATCTGCAGATACACTTGCACACACACGCACACACACACACTCACTCACAAGCACACACACACACACACACACACACACACGCACATGCAAACATCTATATCTACGTGTAAGTGCACAGACATTTACAAGACTGCATTAGCGGTTCGCGCCATGCACCTTGGCCCTTGCAGTTTGGCATGCAGGCGGAAGGGCAGGAAGGTAGAACAGAAAACTTCCAACATCGCCGTTATAACAAGGTGATTCACCATCCTTCCCTCATGTCTCCTCCTCCTCCTTCTCCTCATTCCCGCCCTATCCTGCGAAGTCTTCCCCGTCCTCCTCAGCTCTTTGGCGGAAGCTCCTCCTTGGAAAGCCTCCTGGGACCTGGGACCTCACGAAAATGTTTGGGGCCTTCTGGGTGCCTTCTGGAAGCCTCCTGGGCATCTTCTGGGCGCCTCTGGGGGCTTCCTCGAAACACCCTGCTTCCAACCGCGGTTTCCCTGAACGACTGGGTCACGATTTATTCTCCAGGAAGCGTTTGGGGGCCATCTTGGACCATCGTGGGGGTCTGATGCCGTGTTGGGGTTCCCTCGGGCTGCCTGGAAGCCCGTTCGGAACATTTGTGGGCGAATTTCAGGCCTCCCAGGAGGTCCCGGACGCCCAGACAACCGAAGAACTGAGCATTCACGATTAACAATAAACGATGTTCTGCAGCGTTTCGAAAGCCACTTGGATGTCTTTTTGGGGTCGTCTTTGGACATCTGGTGGATGTCTGGGACCTCTTGGGGCCCTCAGGTGGCTGTTCGGCGGCCCTCCTGACCGACTTAGGCCCGGTGCCTAGGCCCAGCAGGGGCTTCCAATAGCTCCGGAAAGCCGCAGGGGCCTCCTGCCAGGGGGCCCCGGGGCCACGGATCTGGGGAAATCCGTTTTGGGTGGCGGGCCCCACCTCACCAGCTTGAGAAAAGATATGTATATGTGGATGCATGTATGTATACGTATATGTATATATATATACATATATATACACATTTATATATAGGAAGAGAGAGAGAGAGAGAGAAAGAGAGAGAGAGTGTGTGAGAGAGAGAGAGAGACAGAGAAAGAGAGAGAGAGAGAGAATAGAAGCACGCTCGCGCTTAGGTTCTCGTCGACTGCGTAGTCGTTGTCAGTAGACTTCGCGCGAACCCACAAACGCCCAAATACCCAAAGAGATGTTCCTCACGCACGCGCCGCCCTTGGCGCGGGGAGTTGCAGGGCCTTCTGGGGAATAGCTTCGGGTTCGGTGGGCCGTCGCGGAGCCGTGCGAGATCGTCGCGCGACGCTCCGAGCGTTTCCCAGACTGCGCAAGTGACGCGACTGCCACGGTGGCCGATCGGGGCCCCAGAGTCTCAGGGCCACCAGGCCGCCGACGCCGCCACCGCGGCCGCCGCCGCCGCCGCCGCCGCCGTCGTGATGATCGTCGTGGCGGTCGTCGTCATGGTCGCGGTGGCGGTGGTGGTGGTCGTCGTCTGTGGACGTGATCGGACGATTGCACATTCTGGGGCGCGTTGTGCTTTTCTGGGGGCTCCGGAGGCCTCCACACTCGTCGTCGTTGTGGTCGTCGTCAGATCTCTGGAGGCCGCTGGGTCTCCTCGTCACTGTCGTCGTCGCCGTGGTCGTCGCGGTTGTGGTCGTGGTCGTCGTTGTCGCCGTCAACGTCACCGTAGTCGTCTACGATTGAGTTTGGAAATGCAGGATCGAGGGTCGAGAATCGAGGCTTGTAGCATATCTTGGGCATTCTTGGGCCACACGGGGTCACTTTCGTCGCCGCGGTTGCCTAAGACCTTGGTCTCCCGCCAGCGCACGTCCAGCGTGCGGGCTGGCCGCCGCGGCCGCTGCAGCCACGGCTTGCGTCGTCGTCATCGTCGTCGACTCTGCACGTGTTTGTGCGCGTTTGGACATGATTGGTCCTTCCGTGGCCTTCCGCGCCAGAACTCGGGAGGCACCCTGAGACCTCTGGGAACAGTGGTGGTCGTCGTCGTCCTCCTCGTCGTCCTCGACACCTCTCCTCCTTTTCTTGTCCCTGCTGTGGTTCGGAACACCCGCTCAGATGCTCCTGGAGAGGCTTCTGGAAACATCGCTCGGATGCTCCTGGAGACACTCTGGGCGCACTCTAGGCTCTCGGCAGCTTCCCGGAGCCCCCCTCTCCAAACCCCTCCCCCCGGGGCCCGGTCCGGTCGTTTTGGGGGGGGGGTCTGGCCAGCCCCGGCTGAACGCGTCACGGGCCTCGCGACGGGACATGATGGCCCCAAGAGGCCCACAAGATGGTCCAAGAGGGCCCCGAGTCGCCGATGGATCGTTCCAACACGCCCAAGACGGCCCCCAGACGGCCCAAGAGGCCCCCGAGATGCCCCAAGAGGCCCCCAAGAGGCGTCCCAAGAGGGCCCCCAGAAGCAAAAATCGTCCCATTTCCTTTGTTGACAACGTCCAAGACGGCCCAAGAGGCCTCCAAGATCGCCTCAAGACGACCCAGGAAGCCTCCAAGAAGGCTCCAAGACGGCCCAAGAGGGCCCCAAGACGGCCCAAGAGGCCCCCAAGACGGCTCCAGGGGGACCCGAACGGAAATTTCGAGCCCTCGGCCCCAAGAAGCCTCGAGGCCCCAAGAGGCCCCCAAGAGGCTCCAAAAGGCCTACCAGAGGCCCAAAAGAGGCCCTAAGAGGCCCCCAAACGGCCCCCAAAAGGCATCAAAAATGTGCTGCCAGGAGGCCCCCGAGAGACCTACCAGGAGCCTCCCAAGGGGGCGGCGGTGCGGCGTAAGCCCAAGAATCATTGAGCAATCGTAGCAACAAAGCTTTGTTTTTTCTTCTTGGCGTCTTCTTGGGGGTCCCCTCGGGGCCTTCTCGAAGCGTCATGGGGGCTACTGGAGCCATCTTCAAGCAACGTTGGGCCGCCCCAAAGCGTTTCGAAGTCCGCAGGGCACCAGGGGGCTTTCAGATACCCCTTGGGGGTTGGCTGGCAGTGCCGGCGAATATGGGGCCCTTCTTCGGGCTCTTTTGGAGGCGTCGTGGGCCCTCTTGCGACGTCTCCTGGGCCGACTCGGGGCGGTTTTGAAGGCTCGTGTGCCCACCTCAGCGGCCCAAAGCTTGGTACAACCAGAAGGCTGAAACCGCACCAAACGGCATGCTTTTCACTCAAGGCGCCCTCTTGGGAGTTCTCTCGGGGCCTTCCTGGAGCGTCGTGGGGGCTTCTGGATCCACCTCGAGACAATGTTGGGCTGTCTCAGGGCGCCTGTCGGCCTCTCGGCGGCCTCTTGGGGGTCGGCTGGCGGTGTCGGCGTCTGTGGCGCTGACCTGTGGGCTCTCGTGGAGGCGTCGTGGGCCCTCTTAGAGCTCCCCCTGCGCCATCTTGAGCCTTTCTGGGCCGCCTCGGGGCCCTCTGGGGCGCATCTTGTGCTATCTTGGGCGGTGGGGAGCCAGAACAAGGCAACAAAAATCATTGAAAAACAAACGGCAAATCCATGACTTTTACCCTTGGACCCCCCCTTGGAAGTCCCCTCGGAACCTTTCCGGAGGAGGCTCGCGGGTGCTTCTGGGGGCATGCTGAAGCACTGTGGGGCTGACTCCGACCTGCCGGAGCCCCGCAGGGCGGTCTTGGGCCAATCGGGGGTATCTTCAGCCGCCTGGGAGCTCTCTCAGGGTCCTCATGAGGAGGCCAGGGGCGGCCATGCCAACTGGTGGCAGCCATCTGGACCCGTCTTGGGGCCATCTGGGGCCGTCTTGGGGGGCCCTTGGGCCGTCTTGGGGCGGTCTTGGGGACCTCTTGGAACGTCGCGGAGCGTCGGACGCCCAAAAAAGCATGAGACGTCCCCAAACATATCCAACACGTGAAGAAGATAATTGCTTTTTGCGTCTTGGGGCCCTCTGGGGAACGCTCGTCGAGTTCTCTTGGGCCGTCTGGGGACATCTTGGGACGAAAGGCTTGACCCGTTGGTTCGGGCTCCTGCTCTTGGGCCCCTCTTGGGGCCGTCTTGGGCGCTTCTAGGCCGTCTTGGGGCTCTCTCGGGCTGTCTTGGGGCCGTCTTGCGGGCCTCTTGGGCCGTCTCGGGGCGGTCTTGGGGGGCTCTGGCGACGTCGTGAAGCGTCGGAAGACGGAAAAATGTAGAAGTTCTACAATCAACCTTTAAAAAGCTTACAACAAATCATTGGTTTTCGCGTCTTGGGGCCCTCTGGGGAGCGCCCGTCGAATCCTTTTGGGCAAACGTCTCAAAGCTATCTGGAGCTGCCTGGAAGTCCCGCAAGACCTCATGAAGCCTTCTGGTCTCTGCGGCACCATTCAAAACAATATGGGCGTCTCTCGGGCCGCTGCCGAGGGCGTCCGGGGAGCCCCAACCGTCATGGCGACCTGGGGTAGCCTGGAGTCGGCTCCCGACCCTGTATCCCGACACATTCCTGTGTATATATATATATATATATACACACGTCTATATATATACATATATCTATCTATCTATATATCTATATATCTATCTATCTATCTATCTATCTATCGATCTATCTACATATGTATATATATGTATATATATATATATATATCCAAATATCTATATAATTCTGTATGTGTATGTACATGCATATGTGTACATATATACACACGTTGATCTTTATATATATATATATACTTACATACACACACACATATATATATATATATATGTGGCTGGGGACCCCAGACAAGGCCCCCTCCCGAACGAACTCAAAACGCCCAAGAGGCGCCCAAAACGCACCCACACACGTCCACGAGGCCTCCCGATTGAGCCCTCATAGCCTAAAATCGTACGTTTTCTTTTGTATTCTGATGGATTTCGGCTGCCTCGCCTTCTCGCGCTTCCACGCTCCCGCCCAAGAAATGCCAAAAACCGCTCCAAGAGCAGCTCGAAGCGACGCGCGCGGACTTCAAGACGGCCCATGAAGCTCCCAAACGGCTCCCAAGGCGACCCAAGAGGGCCCTTGGACGGCCCAGGAGAAAGCCAAAACGGCCCCCAACACGACCAGAACGGGCCAAGACAGCCCCAAGAAGGCTCTAAAAAAGAGCATGAAAGGGAACACACACTCACATGATATGTCGGACTTACCGCCTCAAAATCGCCCCAGGATCTTCCCAAGGGCTCCCCCTGCGCCCCCGCGAAGCCCCAAGAGGCCTTGATGCTTGCCTCTTGGGCCCTCTTGGGAGTGCTCTTGGGAGCCTCTTGGGGCGTCTTGGAAACCTTTTGGGCAGTCTGGAGGCCATCTCGGGCGTCTTGGAGTGATCATCGGGCGTCTCGGACCCCTCTTGGACCGTGTTGAGGGCCTCTACGGGCTTTCTGAGACGATCCTGAGAGCCTTGAAGACGGGCCCCAGGAGCTCCGGCATCCTTGAGTAGCAATGCCCGGGGTACTTTTGGACCAGGCAACCCCAGGGGCCGCCACGCGCGCGCGAATTAAAACTTGTTCTAGCAACCAATGGCCAGAGCTCTTACTTAGCACGCCTCTGGCCCGTTGGGCTGGCGAAAGTATGCGTTACCTCACGCGCGCGCAGGCGCGTGTACATGTATGTGTACGTGCATACATGCATGCATGTGTGTACACGTAGACATATACACGTAAACATGATACATAGATATTCGCGCCAATAGTTCGACGTTCTGTATATATATTTATATATATATATATGTATATACAACACCACGCACATACACACGTATATATACACAACAAGATGCACTTAAACATTATATATACATATATAAATATATACACATATGAACATTGTATGTACAAATTGCATGCACGTGCGCGTCCACACACGCATGCGCATATGCATGCGCGAATATACACGCGCACGCACGCCGAGTGCGCGCAAAACTCAAAGGACCAAGGTGCATGGCGCAAAGCGCCAATGCATCTATGCATATGTATGTATATGCGTATATATGTAGCACAATATGTCCGGCGGCTTTATTTGTTAATCCTGTGTTGGGGTACCTGAGATTCCGTTGAGATCCAGACGCCAATGTCCAGGTGACCACCTGTTTGTGCTTCGCGGTGGGCACAGTGCACAAGCTGCAAAAGCGAGCCAGATGCCCTGGGCTCCAACGCTTGGGACACGTTCACTTGCGAGACCCAAGGCGCGCCTTGGACCCCGCCCCCCCCCCCCCCCACGAATTGCCACGAATTGCCTTGAACCCCGCTACCCTTCCGACGCCAGAGGGGGTGCGCAAGGGGTGGTCCATGAGCGAAGTGTCTATTCTATGCGCTCCAGGCTCGCAGGGCAGGGCAGGCAGCGGCACTGACGCGAATCCAGAGAGGAGCGCGCAAGGGGTGAGTGCGTTGTCCGCGTCAGGAGGACGAGGGGCAGGAATACGAGGACGATGTTCAGTACAAGGAGGGGGCGAGGGCGACGGGGAGGGCAACGAGAACGATGACCAGGATGAGGAGGAGGACGAGGGCGACGATCGTGAGGCACGCTTGCAGTCGATAAAAGAACAGGCGAAACAAGACATGCTGTTCGTCCTCTCACCTGCCTTTTACAAACACAGAACCTGTGTAATCTAATCGTCTCCCAATTACAGCCCAATTGTCGTCGTCGTCGTCATCACCATCTGCATCACAATCGTCATAATAAGCAGCAGCATCTTCAGCATCATCACCATCAGCACCAACAGCAGCATCATCATCAGCAACATCATCATCAGCATCATCATCACCGTCACGAGCATCACCAATATGACCATCATCAGCATCACCATCAGCATCATCATCATCACCACCATCATCACAGCCATCATCATCACCATCACCATCGACATCAACATCATCACCATACTCGTGCGCGTTGGCAGTTCGACAACTGCTTTGCTATGGTACGTTTGCTGGCATCGTCTCTCAGGCCTCAATCTGTTGATTGACACACTCCAGGGCGTTGCAGGCGCGGCATGTTTTCCTCGACAACGAAGGGTGTGCGCAGGGCGTGGTCCCTGAGCGCGGCCTCTACCCACGACGCGTTCGCAAGGCGCGGCCTCTACCCACGAGGCGCGACATCCCATGGTCCATCTCTCACTATCCATCTGCCGATGTCAGTCCTTCTGTCGGTGGAGCGGTCTACCATGGGTGGCCTTCATCCCTGCCTGCCACTTACCAGGGCATGGGTTCAGCAATGACGTTGACAAGTGGGATCGGCGCTCGTTGGCAAGTGGGCTTTGTCTGAACCATTCCGCACATCACGTTGCATATCACGGCGGCGCGCATCCCAGCAACGAGCGGCGCAGGGCATATCAACTTTGTACAACGCCTTACAGTAACTTGGATTGTGTAGTTGCGAGGGGAGCATACACCTTTGACAGGGGGGGGCAGTATCGGCCTCCATAGTTCATCACTATAGCTGACATCATGTGTTGCGCGCTTTCACATGCCTTGCCATTTGCGGGGCGAACCTTCTCCAACATGTTGGTGGTGGTGGTGATGATGATGACGATGACGACGACGACGACGACGACTGGGCTGTAATTGGAGGACGATTAGATTACACAGGTTCTGTGTTTGTAAGAGCGAACTCTCACGTACCCAGACGCAATTTTGGTAAAGACGATTGCCGAAACGACTGAATTAATCAATCGACTCACCTATTTATGTGTATAGGGGAATGTATATATATAGATATATATAGGGGGGAGAACATAAATAAGTATGTATATACATCTGTGTATATACATATATATGTGTGTGTATGCCAATCTAGGTTTTCTATGTTACATATATGCATACCCGTCGACCTTTGCCAATCACGCGATAAGAATCGGTTTATAAACCGTCCGCAACAATATGTTAAGGCACATCGCATAACTATACTTTATGTGTGACGCGCACCGCTGTATATATACATGTATGTATGTGTAACTTCTCATGCGAGGAATCCTATTACAAGTCGCACGATCGGATTCCATGCGCACGCCTTGCAGTAGGAATGAACCCATACATCGCCCACGAAAGGAATCCTATTGTGAAGCCGCACGGAAGGATTCTATGTAAACCGCCCAATATGAATCAATATGTAGGTCGCCTATACAAGAATTCCTACAGGTAAAGCTATACAAGAAAATTCTATGTGCAATTCGCACAATGGGAATCAATGTCTAACCCGCCTACGAAAGGAATTTCATTTGTATAGCACAGAGGGGATTCTACTTGGAACCCACCCACTGGGAATCAATGTGTAAATCTCCTACAAAAAGAATCATATTGTTAAGCCATACAAGAGGATTCTACTTGCAACCCACACAATAAGAACCAATGTGCAAATCGCCTACAGAACGGATTACCAATGAAAGGGGGCCGGACAAAGTTTGGAAGAAGAGCGAGCAAACAAAAAAACAGAACATGACATCTCCCACCGTTTTCCTGTTTCTTTCGTGCCCCCGCCCCCTGGCTCCCCTCCCCAAAAAACGGTGGGGAATGCCATGTTTTGTGTTTTCTTGTATTTGTACTGCGCTCCTCTCAAACTTTTCCCGCTCCCTTTCACAGGAAATCCAATTGCATGCAATTCACACATTGATTCCTATTGTGTGGATTATACATTGAAGCATGTCGTGCTGCTTTGCAAATGGGATTCTTTTTGCCGGCAATGTACACATTGATTTCTATTGCGCGGATTGCAATCATAATCCTTGCGTGCGGCATGACAAGTTGGATTCCCTGTGTAGGCGATGTACAAAGTGATTCTTATTGTGTGTGTGCTACAAACAGAATTTGTTCGTGCAGCTTTGCAAGTTGGATTCCTTCGCACGCGATTTACCATGTGTTTCGGATTGTCTGGATTAGAACCCTTTTGAACGGCTTTACACTCGGATGTATATTTCAGGCGACACAAAGAAACAAAGCAGAACAAAGCGAAAAGCAAAACGAAGCAAACAAGAACCGGCGCAACACAAAACACAACAGGTGAAACACATAAACTATACAAAACAGAAGATAAAACGCGGGAGCGCCGAGAAGAACACTCGCCCCAGAGGGCGGTTCACAGCTATTTTCGCTGGTAAGAAACATTTCCCTCCACCTCGTAGTGACAGAAGGCAGGCGGCTGAGGTAGGCGGGTTGGTGTGGTGGCGGGTTGGGCTAGTTGGGCTGCTTGGCTGGCTTGTGGGTTGGGTGGTTGGGCTGCTCGGGTTGGGTTTGGGCAGTTGGTTTCGACCGTGGACGGATCTACCCTTTCTCCGACATTGTACTGCGCCGACCGCGACGGCGGCGCTGTCTATAGGCACATCCACCCCGAATGTCTGTATATATATATATATATACACATGTATATGTCTATTTGTATGTAACGACATCCAATGTGTTCACAGACGCCTGTGGCTAAACAATGAAAGCAATATTTTGAATATAGGCCACGGATGTTGGTCTTCTATAAGCGGGTAAAATTGGCCCTCCAACCTAGACCCCATTCTTCTGCGGCGTTGTGTTGTTCGAGCCTGATCAGGGCCCCAGCCCGAGCGAAAACGCCCGCTGTTGAAGAACCGCGCCTTGATCTAAAAGGAGCCTTCCTGGAGACCGGTTTTTCATCCCGGGTGTTTTTTTACGGTCCTGGGTGATGGGCTGATTTTCCACCACCAGTACCATAGGTAGGAGAGGGAGGAAGAGGGGGAGGAGGAGAGGAGGAGGAGGAGGAGGAGGAGGAGGAGGACAAGGAGAAGGAGAAGGAGAAGGAGTAGGAGGAGAAGGAGGACCTCTCGATCCTCCCTTCTCCCACGTCCCAACCATGGTAATGGTGGTGGAAATTGGCCCATCACTGGGGCCCGGCGAAGGCTACTGGGGGCCGAAAACTATGGAAAATGCACGTCTTGTTTGATTGAATACGTTTGGAGGTCTGGTCTCAGGTAACGCTCTGGACGAACTGGTCGCGGCCGAACTTCGGCCTCTGGTCGCGAATTTCGCAACGAGCGAGCCGTTGACGTCTTCGAAACCCCCGCTTGGACCCCGACGCGCCGTCTCTTCGTGACGGTCGCGACCGAAACCTGGCGCGATCGAACTCCGCTACCGAAGCGCGACGTCGGGCGTGGATGAACCAGGCTCAGCGCAAACCCAGTGCAGACCCAGACAGCATGTTTGTTCATGACGTCGACCCCCAGCGCTCTCCACACATTTGAAAGGGCCCTGGGACACACAAATAAATAGATACAAATCCCAGGATTCCCTATATTTTCGTATATTTTCTGCATTTGTGTCTTCCCCCCACTTCCTATATGTTATCATATTTTCCCGGGGATCGACGACTAGTTGTGTCTGAATGTTTTGCCCCCTCCTGAACATTCCTCGGGACCGGTTTCTCATCCCGAGTGGTTTTGTGACGGCCCCGTGGCCCGCCGAGAGGGTCCCCACAGGCCGAGAGCAGCGGAACACCTTCCGCCGTTCTCATCTCGTGACCCGAGGGGAGGGCCATGCAGCTTCGCATGAGTTTGATGCCAGAGAATGGAAGATGCATTGGATCCGTCAGTGGATCAGTCTTGTGTACTGACGTAGAAGCTATGATGTTTCTTTTTGGTAGTGGGCCAGCTTATGATCCCAACCCATGTCCACCCCCGTCCCGTCTCCAGGGACTTCGCAATCCCCTATGATTGCGCTGACACCCGACCACGTACGCCCTGGCAGGGCGTCGCTGACGGCCGGCCGACGCGTGGGCGCAGCGGCGCCCACAAGGGGGTCGGGGGAAGGGGGGAAGGCTTCTTCGCAAGGGTGCTTATTCAAAGGCGCCGGCCCTAAATCTATCTAGGCAAGGCGCAGGCCTTCTAAGAAGCAGGGGTGCTTCTACAGTCGAGGCGTTGACCGAAGGAACCCTTTATAACGAACGAGGCCCCTTTTTTCCAGAAGATAAGGACAACCTAAGGCAAGCTGCGAAACAGTCAAATCAAGGAGCACGGAGACCCTCTCTAACGAAAAGGGCCCCTTCGTCAGCGCCCCGACTGTGAGAGGCCTCCCCCCCTCCCCCGACCCCCTCTGCGCGTGGCCGAGAATCCGGGCGCCCCCTGGCCCGGACCCGCGGTGCTCCCTGGGCGATGTCGCGAACTTCCGCCCTGCGGTCCAGGCACCTCTGATCTCGAGCTCCGCCGTGCTTGTTGCCCCCTCTTGCCGTCGCTCGGAAGTCCATTTCCCGTGTATTTGTCGGTTTCGTGCGTGCGTGTGTGTGTGTGTGTGTTTTTGCTCGATGGTCCAGGATGGTCCTCGATGGTTCTCGCCGAGAAAAAATGCACACCTCCGAGCGATGCCAAGCCCCTGTACGCGCCGCCAGCCGTGCCGTCGCTCGGGCGTCCATCCCCCGTGCGCAGGTCTCGGCCTCGTGCGTGCATTTGTTTATTGCTTGCCCGAGGATGCAGGATGCTCCTCGATGGCCCCCGCCGAGGAGCAATGCACACGTCCGAGCTATGCAGCATTTTACGGAGCTGGGCGCTCTGGCGCCATCGGCCGAACGAGCCGCATCGCGGGACACTTTGGCGGCACGGTCCGCCTCCGCAGAAATATTTGATGTAAGGCTGGCCGCGCAAACGTTCGGTGGCAACTCATGGGGGCCTCACTCCCATACCATCTTGTCGGCTCTTGCGAATCGACGCTAGTCGACGCTAAATCGACGCCAATCGACGCTAACCGACGCCATACGCTCTTCGACGCTAATCGACGCTACCTTCTGAATTCCGTCGTTGGCGTTTAACGACGGAATTCAAAGGTATTCCAGGTTCCCATGACTTGCTACCGCGCAAACGCGTCCACGCGAAGTCGCGTCCGAGCGATGCCAAACGAGGCGGGGCGTCGCGAACAACCGGTCGACGCGGATAGGCGGCGCGCCCGGGGGGGAAATGAGAAGGGGCGGGACTTCTCAGAAGGCTCGGAAATCCCCTGGTCTTCTGAGAAGTCTTCTATCTCCGGAGACAAACAAATTTTTTCAGAAAGCACGCGGGCTTCTGAGAAGTCCCGCCGCCTTCTCACTTCCCCCTCTCGCTCGCCGCCGAGACACGCAAGGGCATCGCGAATGGCGGGACGCCCGAAATGGGCACGGAAAAAATGAGTACACTGCCCAACAACGAATGGCATCCCAAACCATCAGCAGCCACTGTCGGGCAGGCGGCCTTCCGTCTCAAATGGACACAGTCCGCGGCGACGCCGACAGCGAGCCCTGTTCGGAATGGAACTGCCGTCGGTCTTTGTGCCCATTCTTTCCGTACCCAGGCTCGGCTTCTGGGCCCGCCCCTGATTTCCGACGTCGCGAGTTGTGCAGGACATGGCCTGGGGGGCTCTGGTGGGGAATCTCCGCCAAGGCGGCCTCGGCGACGCGCTGTGCCCTGCGGGCGGATGGCGTGTCGCTACGCTCCGCGGGGCGGGAGGCTCGGAAAAGCTCGGCACGCGGACGCCGGGGGACCGCGACATGGCGAGCGTGCCGCACGGCGGCGCGGTGGGCGGCCCACCGCCCCGAGGCGCCCACGGCCGGCCCGCGCGGAGGCTCCTCCCTCTCCGGGGGCGGCTGCCTCGCCGCGGGCGCGGGCGGCCGCTCGCGGGGGGGCTCCGCCCTCGCGCCCTCTGGCGGCGGCGGGGGCCTCGCCGCCGGCGCCTGCGGGTCCGGCCGCCCGA
Organism: Prorocentrum cordatum; assembly: GCA_963575745.1. NCBI lineage: Eukaryota > Dinophyceae > Prorocentrales > Prorocentraceae > Prorocentrum > Prorocentrum cordatum. Next base: position 252,557 of record CAUYUJ010002069.1, on the reverse strand, counting down.
ACAGAAGACGCGGCCAGGACGAGGAGAACATTGGGTGAGGATAACCTTCTCCTCCTCCTCCTCCTCCTCCTCCCTCCTCCTCCCTCGTCCCTCGTCCCTCGTCCCTCGTCCCTCCTTCCTCCTTCCTCCTTCCTCCTTCCTCATCTCCTCCTCTTTCTGCTCCTCCTTCTGCAACTCTCGGGCGGGTGGTAATGGGGGGGTACCCCGAAGAGGGGTGAAGAAAAAGGCCTTTTTCTTCACCCCCAATTTGGGCAACCCCCCATTACCACCCGCCCGAAACGTGAGAATCTCTGGGATCCGGCGGATCTGGAGGATGCATCGGGCGCCGCGGCCTTCTCAGAGAGTTCCGGAACGCTGCGAGAGCGTTCCAGCAAGCCCCAGAGCGGCTTTGTCCTCGCCCTGGCCCCGCCCACGGAGAGCCTGGGGGTTGCTGGAGTTGGCTTCACGTGCGCTGCGGGGGCTGCGGGCTGATCCATCCAGTTGGGGTCCCTAAGGGCTTGTAGACTTTTTCGTCAATCGACTTATGGAGATGGAGCCAGATTAATCCAGGTAAATGCAGACAAGTCCAGGTACATCCAGGTGAATCGAGATACACCCAGGTAAATCATGGCAAATCCAGAGATCTCCAGGGAAAGTTGGAGCAACTCGCGGCCGCTCCAGCGCGAGTCGAAGGACGGCAGAAGTCGTTAAGCCTTTAACAGTGGGGGCGCGAGCGAGGCATCGCGACCACTGAGGCCCCACGCATCACGAGCCACGAGCCGCCGCCCACGGAGCACCACGGCGGGAGCGGTGCGTCGCGACAGCTGAGGCATCACCGAGCACCGGCCATTAGCGCACCACCCACATGCCAGGGGTCGCTGAAGGCGCCCCTGGCCCAAGGCGCCTCCAGCTTTTCGCTCCATGTTGTCCCCCCCAGTTTCTGAGCATCGAGTGATATAAACTCGAGCATCGTGTGAAGATCGGTCTGGATTCCGTTTCTGGCAAGATGGTGACGTACACAGTTGTAGCACAGGCGGGAGAGACGGATTTGCAGCAGCAGCAGCAGCACCTTGGCAGCCGTTTACCTCAGAGGCCCCACAGAGGGCCGTGCTATCAGCACGCATTTTGCACTGTACACGCGTTGAGTCTGGGAAAAAAAAACAATGTGCCCATTTGGGGGCCCCTCGGGCCCCCCTGGACCTCTAGGAGGGTGCTCTGGAGGCCGTGGGGACCTCCAAAGAAGTCCTGGGAGGCACCTTGGGCCAGGGGCCCTTCTAGTCCCACCAGCCCTTTGGGCTAAGGTGGTCCAGCGAGTCTTCCAAAAACCTCTTCCCTTCAGGGAGGTTTACATCCCCACCCCCGCCCTGAGGTTTCTTGAGGCGGGCCGCGAAGCGTCAGGGCGCCCAAGATGGCTACAAGAGGGCCTCCGATGCTCCAATATGGCCTCCGAGACGGCTCGAGATAGTAGCCGAAGGTGGTTCAATATAGCTTCAAACATACCTCCAAGAGACCCGACGAGGGCCACAAGACGGTTCCGAGTGCTCTCGGAGCCCCTTCAGGACCTCCAAGCAGCCAAGGTCCTTCAAAAATCTACGGATCATCAATGATTGTTGCCTGCTCGCCGTTTCGCTTCCGATGCGCTTTTGAGGCTTCAAGAAAGACGGCCCCAAGAGCGCCCTGGAGCGGCCCAAGAGGGCATTTTGATGTCTCCAGGGGGGAGAGGCTCTTGGTTGATGGCATCCAAGATGGCCCCCAGAGGTCGGGCTCCGAAGGGACCCCCAAGAGGGCTCCAAGAGGGCCCCAGTACCCCTCAAGAACGCCCCAAGAGGACCCCAGGATAACATCTCCCAAAAGAGTCTAATTAAAGCTCCAAGAGGCGATTTCGAGGGCTCTGCTCTCGTCCTCGTTGTCCTCCTCCTCTGTCTCGTCCTCGTCCTCATCCTTGCCTTCATGGTCTTCCGTTTCCCTGTCCTCCTCTTCCTCGTCGCGGTTGTCGTCGTATTCGTCGTCGTCGTCCTTCTCCTCCTCCTCCTCGTCCTCCTCTTTCCCTCGCCTCCACGCGGGCCCGATGAGACCCTCCAAGGCAAACCACTTGCTCCCAGAGATCTCTCTGTTCATCCTGGTTGCCCGCTCTGTTTCACTACGTGTGCCTTTTCGTCACTATTCCTGTCAACTTTCATGGGCAGGGCTTCTAAATTGGCTGGGGGGGATGCGCGAAACGTGAAGAATGAACAACACCCGCAAAAAGGGACGGAACCATGGGTCCGACGATCAACGGCAAATGTGTAATGCAAAACCGACAACGGCCGCTGCAGGGAAGGCGAATGTGTGTCTCAAATGGGTAACGGCCGCGGCGACGCCGACAGCGAATCCGGTTCAGAGCGAACAAGACATGCTGAGCTGTTGGACTTTGCACCCAATGATTCTGCACCAATTTCGGTCTCCCCGAGCAGAGGACGAGACTCAAGCCGCACACCCAGCAGGGCGTGTTGGCACGACAACCGCTGAAGGCCGCCGAGGGGGAAGTGTCGAGGCCTTGTCCCTCCGAGAGATCGGCCGCCCGCGGTGGGGCCAAGGCAGAAACCGAGGAGCCGGAGAGGAGGAGAGGGACAAGCGAGGGGGGGGAGGAGGATCGGAGGGAGGCAACGAGGGAGGAAGCAAGGAGGTCCCAGACATGCTCGCGCCGTGCAAAAAATACGACGGGAACTTGTCCGCCGTGTTCGGGCTCTGGGAGCCCTCGCCAAGCGCCGAGGCTATCAAAAACGACTCGGAGTGAAAAACTGGTCCCAAAAACAAGGTCGGGACTTCCGAGGATCTCCTGACTCCGGATCCGCCGTGTGGGCGATGTCGCAAAATGAGCGGCAATGCCCGCCCTACTTTCCATGCCCGTTTGATGTAGATTTCCACCCTGCTTTGCCGTCGCTGTTGCCGCCATCTTTTGCGGATGTATACATATATGTGTATGTATGCATGCATGCATGCATGCATGCATGCATGCATGCATGCATGCATGCATGCATGCATGCATGTATGTATGTATGTATGTATGTATGTATGTATGTATGTATGTATGTATGTACGTATGTATGTATGTATGTATGTATGTATGTATGTATGTATGTATGTATGTATGTATGTATGTATGTGTGTGTCTATACATATATATATATATATATATATACATCTACGTCCTACTTTTCCGAGCCCGAAGTTTCCGCCCTACTTTTTCGCACCCTTTGGGGTGCAACTCCAACACAATCGCAACATCAACCAAAGTATGGCGGATTTGGAGGCAGGGGAGGCCCATGGAGACCAACGAAACAGGAGAGCCTAGAATCGAACCGACAAGTCGGATCGGCGATCGAAATTAATCGGATCGGCGGAAATTGGCAGCCCAGTCGGGAGAAGTCGAATCGGCAGAAATCGGCAGGCTAGCATGCCTCCAGTAAGGAATCGGAGTCCAAATCGGAATCCGAAATCGAATCGGATCGGAGACAATCGAAATCGGATCGAATCGAATCATAAGAATCGAAACGACACGATTACAACTATGCTCGCGTCGTGGACAAACATAGAAAACACGACGGGTGGATTTTTCTGTCGATTTCGACCTCCACGGGGCCCTCGCTGGGCACCAGGGCCGTCGAAATCGGGGATCTTCTGACTCGGGTCAATCCAAACCCGGGTCAATCAAACCTTGCAGAATCCCACAAGATGCTGCAAGATCCTGCATCCAACCCCGGGTCAACGCGAAGAATTTTGCAAAATCCTGCAGGAGACTGCACACACACACCCGGGTCAATGCGACCCTGGCCCTGCAGGATCCTGCAAGATCTGGCGCTCTGGCTGACCCTCGTTTGCATTGACCCCCGTCTCTTGAGCCTCGACGAAGAACGACTCGTGAAAAGCCGGCCCCTGGGACTGGTTAGGGTAAGGTTGGGTATGGCTTCCTACATTTGGATATTTGAAGAAAAACGGGGGGGGGGGAAGCAAACATAAGACTCAACAATAATCAAACAATACTAGAACAATCGTCCCCATACTATGACTTTACTAAGTTCCTCCAGTAGAGGGGGCATGCCCGACGTAAGGTTATGGACTTTGGGGGACGCTGACTCTGGATCCTCCGTAGTTTGACTGATTTCTCGACTTCATATTACGTCGGAGATGCACCTCAAATTATGCGACAATGCAGGGCGGAAATTCCCGCCTCGTAAAATTGTAATAGATAGTTTCGCAACATGGAGGGCGGAAAAAGCGACGGCAAAGTAGGGCGGGAATGGACATCAGAGGAGCTTGAAAAGTGGTTTGGAGCTCTCCGCTCTACTTTCGCCATCGATGGAGAAACGGCGGATCTGGTGTCAGGGTACCGCGTATTGAAACAATTAGGAAACCGCATGTATGAGATCTGAGATCCGGCGTTGCAGTTTTTTGCTCACAGCACGCGTTTTCGCCCAGCTTCGAGCGCCGCGGACCTCACAGATCGATCTGGCTCGAGAAATGACATAAAGAGATAGGGTCCAGGACTTTTAGTCTTTTTTGCAAGATGTTGCGCTTTGTTCGCGATCTCGAGGTCCGTCCTGGCCTCCCGGCGGCGCCAAAAGAAATGTCGCGAGATCCAGCGCCTCTGGGAGGTGGTCGCAGCCCTGGGCCCTGGGGATCGACGCCACGAGCAAACTGCAGCGTCGGAGGAGAGGGAGTTCAATCCGAAACTGCCCCTCGGGAAGGGGTCTGGAATTCTAAGGTCGTCGTCGTCGTCGTCGCTTCAGGCCCCCTAGCGTCGTAGAAGAACGACGGCGGGTTTGGGGTCATCCTCGGCTACCCAGGGCCCATGCCAAGCGCAGTGGCCGTCAACAAACAAGTCGGGAGGAAAAACCGCTCCCGAAGAAGGGATTCTGACCTCTGGGGGCTCACTTCATGAAAGATCACGACGTCGAGGGCCTCGGAGGAGAGAAGGGAGGCGGGATCCAGGTTCGAGGATGGAGGATTGTGGTCGAGCTTCCAATCTTTTCTGGCCTCCAGGTGCGTCGCCGACTCCTCGGCCGGACTTGCTTCAGAATTCTGGTCAGAAATTACTCCAGGAGGGGCCCAGGAGCTTCTCCTTGAGGGGTGGATGATGGAGAAGAACGATGGGTGACTGGCTCAGGGGAGAATATCGGCCTGGAATCGGCGATACATCACCGATAATTCGGGGACCCCCAACGCGAAACGGCACCAGTCCTGGGCGGGTGGGCTATCGGGCCCCTGTCGGCGATCAGCAGGCGATTGGGGGTCGATGCATCCCCCCTGAGCCGTTTCGGGCGAGTGGTAACGGGGGGTGACCTACATGGGGGGGAGGGGGGGAGGAGGGAGGGGAGAGGGGCAAGCTAGGTGCGCTCGCGTCATATCTGACGTCCTACCCCTCCCTCCCATCCCTTACCATGGCGCTGATTTTCTCTATCCGCGGATGCGTGTCGTAGCGGACCTGTGGCTCCGCGCGCGCCTGCGTAGTGGGTGGTGGTGCGCGTGCGTGCGTGCGTGCGTGCGTGCGTGCGTGCGTGCGTGCGTGCGTGCGTGCGTGCGTGCGTGGCTGCGTGCGTGCGTGCGTGCGTGCGTGCGTGCGTGCGTGCGTGCGTGCGTGCGTGCGTGCGTGCGTGGTGGTGGTGGTGGGTGTGTGGGTGTGTGGGTGTGCGTGTGTGCGTGTGTGCGCGTGTGCTGTGGCATGGCACGGGAAATGATGCCAGCGCTGCAGCGGGAGCACGAGTCGAAACGAGCGGAAGCGCGGAAATGAGGCCAACGCTGCAGCGGGAGCACGATTCGGAACGAGCGGAAGCACGGAAATGAGGCCAGCGCTGCAGCGGGAGCACGATTCGGAACGAGCGGGGCCCGAAAATGATTCCGGCGCCCCAGCGAGAGCAGCATTTTGAAAAAAAATGCAAGCGAAAACCCAACTCCAGGGAAACCTGTCTGTAAAAAACAATACGCGGGGGGGGTCGGCCACTTTCAAACCGTCATCAGGGGAAGAGGGAGAGTAGTATTCATATTGAGTAATTGTGGAGGGGGGGAGGGGGGGGGGGAAGAGGGAGGGAGGGGAGGGGAGGGAGGGAGGGGTGAAGGAGAGAAAAGGGCCCTCAAGGAGCCCTTTTTGGGCCCTGGGCCCCTGCTGGCTCCAACAGAGGGCCCTTGGGCCTTGGGGGTCGTTTCTCGGCGGCGTTCCCAGGGCAAGTGAGAAGGGGCGGGCCTTCTCAGAAGGCTCGAAAATCCCCCCAACCTTCTGAAACATTTTCAGAATTTTCCCCGAACACGGAAACCTTCTCGGAAGGCTGGAGCGCTCCTGAGAAGCCCCGCCGCGTTCCGAAATTGCATTCTCCCTCTCGCTTCCCCCCCTCGCTCACCGCCGACTCCCTTCACCTCCCATCGAAGGGGCTTTTCTGGCTACGGCTAGCCTCGGCTTCAAGTAGGATTCCCCGACCCGAAACGTCAAAACTCGAAGAACGTGCTCCGCCTCTGGCTTCGGGGGGGGGAGGGTTCCTCCGAAGGGCTTAGGCGACCCGTCCTCCTCCTCCTCCTCCTCCTCCTCCTCCTCCGCCTCCGCCTCCGCCTCCGCCTCCGCCTCCGCCTCCGCCTCCGCCTCCGCCTCCGCCTCCGCCTCCCTCCTCCCTCCTCCCTCCTCCCTCCTCCCCCTTCCTCTTCCTCCTCCTCCTCCTCCTCCTCCTCCTCCTCCTCCTCCGCCTCCGCCTCCGCCTCCGCCTCTGCCTCCGCCTCCTCCTCCTCCCTCCTCCCTCCTCCTCGTCTTCCTCGGGTCGCCTACGGCCCCGGGGGAAACCAAGTGGAGGCTGGGCGTGGGCCACCCTGCCATCGCTCGGGTGCCCACTTCGTGCGCTCCTTCCTCGCGAGGTGATCCAGGATGCCCCTCGGCGAAAGGATATGTACACGTCCGAGCGGTGCCAAGCCACTGGAGAGCTGTGCGGTCGATTTTGAACGAAATTCTGTCGTCCTCGGCGTCGTCGTCGCCGTCGAGGGTCGAGTGGCTCGTAGAGCTTCCCTGAGAGCGAAGCGGCGAAGTTTAAGAGTAATTCGGACGCGCTGGCGGGCTAGTTGGCTCGAACAATATCGACGGACGTTTTCTTGGTCGGTTTGAATTAATCCCACCAGCCCTCTGGGCGTCGGTGGTTTAGAGCGTTTCCTCTTCCACCCCTCCTTCTTCCCCTTCGGGGAGGGGTTTACCCCTCCCCCTACCCACTCCCCACTGACCTGGACAGGGGGTTCCGCGGCGCGTTGGAGTGCCCAAGATCGACCCCTGGGAGAGCTAAACTTCGACACCCCTCACGAGGATCGTGGCTCCTGAGGGGGGGGCTGTAATTAGGGAACCCCCCTTCGTTGATCGATCTCCTCCAAGATGGCTCCGAGGCCCCCCAAGAGGCCGCCAGGAGGCCCCCAAGAGACCCCCAAGAGGCCCCAAGATACCCCCCAGAGGCACCCAAGAAGCGCCCAGGAGGCCCCAAGAAGCGCCCAGGAGGCCTTTGGGGGCCCCAAGATGGCCCCAAGAGGCCCCAAGAGGCCCCCAGGAGGCCCCAAAGAGGATCCCGAACGGCCCACAGAGGCACCCCCGAGGCACCCAAGACGCCGAAAAGCCCATCAGGACGACCCTCGGGCGTCGTTTCTGGACGGGCTGGTGGGGATACGCGAAGCGTCTAGAATTTATCGAAATGCCACATTTCGCTAGAGCTCTAATACTTGTCCCGTCATATTCGATCTTATGCCCGCTCGGTATCTCGATCTGAGGTCGATCGGATGGATACGACTGTCAAAAAGCATCGGGGCGGGATCGGTTGTTGAAAGTCATCTTGGCAGGTGCTGCCAGTGTTCTCAACTTAACTTGAGCTGTAGATGAGATACAGAGCTGTTCGGCACATCGATCGGAAGAAAAACAGCAGGAGCGCTAGTCTAAAGTATTTAGATGCCTGAGGTCGGTCTGCTACCAGAGCTGGGACCAACACACTACTCGTACTCTGCTGTTAAAAAAGAACATGTTAGCTTTCTCTACTTCATTCGAGCTGTAAGCTGGCTACGGAGCTGGGAAGCACACTTCCAAACAAGGAATCATCAGGCACATTCGCTTACAGTATCGAGACGTCTCAAATCGGCCTGCAACCAAAGCTGCGACTGAAAAACTATTCGCACTGTAAATATTTGTTCGAGAGATGTGTGCGTTTCCTGAATTCAATTCGAGCTGTAGGCTAGCTACGGAGCTAAGATGCACACCGATCGACAGGAAATGCTGAGGAGCACCAATCTAAAGTATCTAGATCGTGGCCTCCGAGGGGGGGGCTGCAATCGACTACCCCCCCTCCCGCCCCAAGGGGCCCCCAAAAGCCCCCCAAGAGGCCCCAGGGGAGCCCAATACGCCGCCAGGGAGCCCCAAGACGCTCCCAAGAAGCCCCCAAGAAGCCCCCAAGACGGCCCCAAAAGGCCCCAAATAGCGTTCCAGGGCCGGCGGAATGAGCGAAGCGATTAAATAGATAATTGTTTGCACATTTGTTTTTTATGGGAGACGGTGTTGGTTTAATCCGAGTTGTAGGCAAGCTAGGGAGCTGGAAAGGTCACCGATCAATAGAAAATCATGAGACACAGTCGCCTACAGTATCGATACCTCTGAGATTGGTCTGCTACCAGAGCTAAAACTGAAAAACTACTCGCACTCAGCAACTTTATGTGAGAGATGATGTTTGATTTCTGTACTTAATTCGAGCTGTAGGCTAGCTATGGAGTTCAGATATACACCAATCGTCAGGACATGCTGAGAAGCGGGAGTCTAAAGCATTTAGACGGCTGAGATCGCTCTGCTACCAGAGGTGCGACTAAAAAACTATTTGCGCTCTTCAAATTTGAGATCGGCGGTGCTGGTTTTCTCTACTTAATTCGAGCTGTAGGCAAGCTACGGAGCTGGGAAGCAGACTATTCGAATGGAAATGATCACGAGCGCTAGTCTGCAGTACCGAGACGTCTGAGATCGGTCTGCTACCAGAGCTGCGACCGACAAACTTTTTGTGCTGCGCGAACAGCTACCAAGCTCGCATGCTCTACACGTGGCGAAAGTTTCTTAAGATTTGCATATATTCTGGAAACGTCTGTTCAGCTTATGTCGTGTACTTTCTTGCGTGGGTGTTTGTCTCAACTGAACTCGAGCTGTGGACAAGTAAGGAGCTGTCGAGCACATGTCTATGAAACCGCACACCCTCGCGCGCGCTGAATGCGAGATTACCGCGCTCGTATGCCATTCCTATATATATATATGTATATGTGTGTATATGTGTGTGTGTATGGCAAGGAAGCTCTACGAGTTCCCGGCGGTAACCAAGATTGACGGTTTACCGCTGGCTTCCAGTTTTCACAGCGCATGTGGGCCTCGCTGGGCCTTTGGGAGATCTCGTTGCCATAGCTGGATCCGCCCTGGCATCTTTCAAACGCACAGCCTGAGATGTCCAGGCACCGATTTTCAGGGGGGAGGAGACAGAGTGGACACTTCGGATCTTGCATCTTCACAGCGTGAATCGGATCAAGTCGAGGCAGACCGAGGACGAGGAGGAGGATGAGGGAGAGGAGGAGGAGGCGGAGGAGGAGGAGGAGAAGGATCAGCGCAAGGAGGAAGAAAAGGAATAGGAGGAGGCGTTGTCTAGTCGAGCTCATGGGCGACGCCTGTGGCTGCATCTGAGACGGGCGTCGCCTGCGAGAGCGGCTCTGCACCGCAGCCGAACTGCACAACGCTTAACCCAGAGGGGCGCTGGCTCAGGAGAGTGGAGGCCCATCGCCCGGCGCCAGAAAGGGTTCGATTTCGCTGACGGCGACTCGAACGCTGGACTGAGAGAGCCTCCGTGGGCCACCTTCTCCAATGGGATCGGGGCACCGCACGCTACGGGTCTCGTCTTTGGGGCCTTGGGGCGCCTTCCCGACATTGGCAGAGGCCAGGCTCTACCGGCGAAAACCGATCTAACTTCTCTAGGGCGACTCTCATTGATCCGCATGAGGGTGCATTCCGAATACGTGCCACAAACTGCAGGCCAGGATGAAACAGTCATCATCCAGCCTGACAGAAATATGAAGCGAACGACCGCTCAGGAGAAAGGAGGAGGAGGAGGAGGAGGAGGACGAGGACGAGGAGGAGGAGGAGGAGGAGGAGGAGGGGGAGGAGGAGGAGGAGGGGGAGGATGAGGATGAAGAGGAGTAGGAATAGGAAGAGGACGAGGCGGACGAGGAGGAGGAGGAGGAGGAGGAGGAGGAGGAAGAGGAGAAACAAAAAAACGACAACGCAAAAAGATGGAGGGGGAGGTGGACCAAGACCTCCGACGTCATCATTTTCTTAGAACGTGCACCTCCTGGAGGTCTAGAGTCTAGACCCCGTCCCTGGGAGCTGTTATTTGACGGCCCTGGGGCCCGGCATCTCCAGAAGCCAAATGTATAGAACCAGCGCGTACGATAAGAATTCTTTCTTTCTTGCTGATCGAATACTTGCGATGAGAAGTGTTAAATACATCTTCGTCGCGGGTCCCTGTGGAACTCGACGGACAAGAAACTTCTGCGGGGCACGTGTTTGCTGGCCGATGTCTTACATGATGCACCTTCTGTAACTGAGAACCTCCCGCCGCGATCTTCCACGACGCGAGCAGGTCTGGGGACGGCTCCCCGACGTCCCCTGAGATCTGACGCTTCCCCCAAAAATGCGGCACCGTAGAAAATCACGACCGGAGCCCTAGACCTCACCTTCCCGCCTCCGCTTTCGAGGCGGATCGATACGTGGTGGTCCCCCGGGCAGAGAAACTGGCGGAAACGCCCAGCGTGAAAAAACTGCTACGCCCAAATCTCAGGATCGTCTTTGGCCCCGCCCTGCCAGTCGTGGCCGTCCGCCGCCGCCGCCGCACGGGCCTGGGAACGCACGGGCGACTGGTGCCCGCGGGCGTCGCCCACGGCCTTCCGCCTGCGCGACCGCGAGCGCCGGCGGCCCCTGCGGGAGGACTTCGTCGTCGCCGTCGTCGTCGCCATCGTCGCCACCGCCGCCGTCGCCGTCGCCGCTGCTGCCGTTGACGTTTGGCCGCCTTCGCGTCGTCGTCACGTCGTCGTCGTCACGTCATCATGGTCATCATCATCGTCATCCTCGTCATCATCATTAGCATCATCAACATCAGCACCATCACCGTCATCATCAGCATCGTCATCGCCACCATCATCATCAGCGTCACCACCATAATCCGAAACATCATCATCGAAGGCCGATGGGTCGAACGAATGTGCGGATTCTCAATGTTAGCCAACGTTTGCTAGCTATGTCCACCAATCTACGTTGGACAATACATGTGATGCAATCGATGTGGCGCACTGTGCGCGGTGCAATTGATGTTGTAGAACGAATTGACACATCTCACGCTCTTGCAAACATCCCACCCACCCACCCGCAACTTGGTTTGCTAAACCCATGGAGTGATGATTGTGATGAATGCTTGGAGTTGGCTGGTGCATCTTTGCGGCCGCGCCAGCCCGCGCATGCGCGCGCGCAACGGCCTGCTAGTTTGGCGCGACCGACGTGGCCGCGGTGGCGCTGACCGCTGGGCACATCCCAACGGGCACTTCAGTGCGAGTCTGCGACTTGGGCGGGCGCGGTATCATAGCAGCGTCGACAAGTGTAGACAGCGACGACGGCACGGCCACTGACGGGGCCAATGTTGATCACGTCGACGACGATGACGGCGTCCTCGCGTCGGTGATGAATGTTTTGGAAGGAGTTCGACATGCGCGCGCGGCCGACGCGCGAGATCGGCCGTATGGCACTAGTTGACACGGATCGTGCCCCCCCAACCCCGACCACACGCGCAAGGGTGTGCGAATGATTTCGGCATGCGGCGCGAAAGGCCCGTTTGGCAGAATTCCATGAACACGTTGGAGGAACAGCCTGTGGTTGTCTTAAGAATTCGCAGGAGCGCGCGCAAACTTGCTTGAAAACTGATGTTTCGGAACCATGTGTTTTAAGTGGTTTCAGGACACTCGATTTTGAAACCGCTGCGAAACCGAAGGTTTTTGAAAGATTTCAGCATGCGCGCGCGACGACGCGTGCGCACGCACTTCTTCCCATTTATTGCAAAGGGTTCTCGCGACAGCACGCGCGCAAGGGCGTTCGAAATATTTAGAAACGAGCGCTGGCGAGGCCCGTTTGGTAGCATGTTATGAATATGTCGCAAAACCTATAAAAACTCGCAAGATCGCGCGCGCAAGTTTGCTTTGAAAATCCGGGTTGCGACACCATGTGTTTCAACCTGTTTGAACGCGCTAGGTTTTGAAATCCTTGCGAAGCTGGAAGGTTTTGAAAAATTCCGGCATCCGCGCGCGACGACGCGCGCGCGCGTGCACTTCGTCTTGTCTCTGATTTGTTATTAACGAGTGCGCGCGTAATGCTTTCGAAGAAGATGACGGGGGGAGATCGATGCCGGTTTGCCTGGAATGATATGAAGTCATATGAAAGATGGATACTGCGGCGTAACAATATGTAAGTTGCAATACGAAAAAAGGAACGGAAATTGTCATACGAAAAGGAGAATCCACCCTGCCGAATTTGTAGTTGTCAACTCCACTCTTCGCGCAAGCATCCCACCCGCCCACCCGCAACTTGGTTTGAAGAACCAATGCGGCGGCGATGGCGATGAGTGCTTGGAGTGAGCTGGTGCATCTCTGCGGCCGCGCAAGCCCGCGCATGCTCGCGCGCGCAGCGGCCTGCTAGTGCGGCGCGACCGACGCGGCCGCGGTGGCGCTGCCCGCTGGGCATTTCCCAGCGGGCACTTCAATGCGATCAGCGAGTTGGACGGGCGCGGCATCATGGCAACGCCGACGACGGTTGACACGATGACGACGGTGGCGATGCTTGGGACGAGGATGACAGCGACGACGGCAAAGCCAGCGGCGGCGCCGATGCTGACCGCGCTGACGACGACCCCCCCCCCCCGCGTTGGCGATGGCGGTGTTGGAAGGAGTTCGACGCGCTTGCGCGGCCGACGCGCGAAATTGGCCCGCATGGTGTTATTTTACGCGGATCGTGCCCCCCCCCCCCCCCCGCACGCGCGCAAGGGCGCTCGAATCGCGTCGACGTGCGGCGCGAGGGGGTCGCTTGCCGAATCCTAAGAAAATGCCAACAAAAAAGTACCCAGAAGGATCCGCAGGAGCGCGAGCGCGCGCATTTTTTGAAAGCTGATGCTGTAAAACCATGCGTTCTACATGCTTTCGGGGCACTCGATGTTGACATCCGCGCGAAACCTGCGCGTCTTTGAAGGATTTTGGCACGCGCGCGCGGCGACGCGCGCGCGCACTTCGTCGCATGTTGCGCAACGGGCCCTCGCGACAGCACGCGCGCATGGGCGCTCGAGCGATTTCGACGCACGAGCGCGCAAAGCCCGCTTGGTAGCAACTTATGAAAATGTTCAAAACCTATGGTTTGCCCAAGAATTAGCAAGAGCGCGAGCGCAAATTTGTTTCGACAACTTTTGTTGCGACACCATGTTATTGTTTCTGGGCACGCGTTATTGGCATCCTCGCGAAAACCCAAAAACAAGCACGCGCGCGCGACGACGCGCGCGAGTGCACTTCCTCCCGCTTTTGTGTTACAGAAGGATTCTTGGTCATTTACGGCTTGTGAAACGAATGCGCGCGCATAATGTTGTCTGCGGAGGATGAGGGGGGTCGATGCCAGCTTAGCTGGGCCATTTAGGATGGACGACTGTGCAGCATCATATATAGATGGCAACGCAAAAAAGTGAGCCGTTGACCCCGGGAAGGGGGGGTGATCCTACATCTCGCTAAGAAAAGAATGCATATAAGGTGCGATGTACGCGGTGCAACTAATTTCTGTTCGCAGTAAACTGTCGACTCCACTGCTCGCGCAAACATCGCGCCTACCCAGCCGCAGCTTGGTTTTGAAAAACCTCAGGCGGCGGCGATTGCGATGAGTGCTTGGCGCTGGCTGGCGCATCTCTGCGGCCGCGCCAGCCCACGCATGCTCGCGCGCGCAGCGGCCAGCTAGTTTGGCGCGACCGACGCGGCAGCGGTGGTGCTGGCCGCTGGGCGCATCCCAGCGGGCACTTGAGTGCGAGTCGGCGCCTTGGGCGGGTGCGGTATCATGGCAACGTCGACGATTGTAGACGCGATGATGATGATAGTAGCGATGCTGGTGACGATGCTGACAGCAACGGCGGCGCAGCCAGCGACGGCGCCGATGCCGATCACGCTGGCGACGATGACGGCGTCTTCGCGTCGGCTAGAAAGGTTTTGGAGGAAATTCGAAATGCGCGCGCGGCAGACGTACGAAAGTGGCTCGCGTGGTACTATTTGACACGGATCGCGCCGCCCCAGCACGCGCGCAAGGACGCTCGAACAATGTTGACATGCGCGCGCGCGACGCTGGTTGGTAGCAAAACGCAAAACATGACAAACGTGGTTTTCTTAAGAATTTGCCAGACCGCGCTTTCCTGAATATCAATGTTGCGAAGACATGTGTTTGCATGTTTCTTTGACACTCGATTTAAACATCCTTCCGGAACCGTGAGTTTTTGAAAGATTTCGGCACGCGCGCGCGACGACGCGCGGGCGTGCACTTTCTTTCATTTCCGCGCAAAGGATTCTCGCGACGGCGCGCGCGCAAGGGCGTTCGAAAGATTTCGACATGCGCGCGCGAAGCCCATATGGTAGTATTTTCAGACAATATAGCAAAACCTATGGTTTTCATAAGAATTCGCAAGAGAGCGCGCGCATGCTTTTTTTTGGTTCATTTATTTGTTGTTGAAGGTCTGCGTTGCAAAACCCTGTGCTTTTATGTTTTTTCGCTTGACGCTCGATTGCGATCTCTTTTGGAAGCCGAAGGTTGTTGAAGGACTTCGGTATGCGCGCGGGACGACGCGTGCGCGTGCCCTTCGTTTATTTTTCTTTCGCAAGGGATTCTTGAAAACTTATGACTTCTGATAAGGGAGTGCGCGCGCGTGTTTTTTTGCGGGGGAGGGCGGGGGGGGCGATGCCGGCCTAGCTGGAAAAGTATGAATTCACAGGTAGGATTGACATTGGGCCAGAATCGCATGTAAACTGCAATGCGAAGAAATGAATCTTGAACCCCTGGGGGGGGGGGGGCGGTGGTAGAACCTATTTCTTGCTTTAAAGGAGAATCTACAGTGTGCGACTGATGCGGCGCAACTCATCAATGCTCAACTTGAAGTTGCCCACTCCACTGCTCGCGCAAGCATCCCGCCCGCCCGCCCGCAACTTGGCCTGCAAACCCCATGCGGAAGCGATTGCGATGAGTGCTTGACGTTGGCTGGTGCATCTCTGCGGCCGCGCAAGTCCGCGCATGCTCGCGCGCGCAGCGGCCAGCTAGTCCGACGCGACCGACGCGAACGCGGTGGCGCTGACCGCTCGGCACATCCCAGCGGGAGCCTCAGTGCGAGTCGGCAACTTGGGCGGGCGCGGTATCATGGCAACGTCGACAACGGTAGACGCGATGATGATAGCAGCTATGCTGGCGACGATGCTGACAGCGACGACGGGGCAGCCAGCGACGGCGCCGATGCTGATCGCGCCGACGACGATGACGGCGTCTTCGCGTCGGCGATGAAGGTTTTGGAAGGAATTCGAAATGCGCGCGCGGCAGACGCGCGAGAGTGGCTCGCGCGGTATTATTTGACACGGATGGTGCCACCCCAGCACACGCGCAAGGGCGCTCGAACGATTTCGACATGCGCGCGCTCGCGAAGCCCGCTTGATAGCATGTTATGAACATGTGGAAAAAAACGATGGATTTCATAAGAATTCGCAAACGCGCGCGCTTTTGTTGAAGGTCCGTGTTGTGTTTTTTGTATTGTTTTTTGGAACTCGATTTTGGAACCCCTCCGAAACCAAAGGTTTTTGAAGGATTCTGGCACGCGCGCGACGACGCGCGCGCGCACTTCGTTTCATCTGTTGCAGAGGATTCTCGCGACGGCACGCGAGCGAGGGCGTTCGAACGATTTCGACATGCGCGCGCGAAGCCCGTTTGGTAGCATTTTCGGAAAATCTTGAAAAACCGCCGGTTTTCTCAATAATTAGCAAGACCGCGCGCGCGTGTTGTTTCTCACAAAATCGCGTTGCGAGACCTCTGCAAATGCAAATTTCTGTTTGGGCACTCGATATTGAAATCCTCCCGAAATAACAAGGTTTACATATTCCGGCATGCGCGCGCGACGGCGCGCGCGCATGCACTCCGTATTTTTGTTGCTTGGTAAATGATTCTTGGAAACTTATGTTTTCCGATGAACGAACGCGCGCGCATGGGATTGCTCGCAGGGGGTGGCGGGGGCGATGCCAGCCCCCCTGGGATAATGCAAATTCAATGTCAGGATGGGCGATGGGGCAGAATCATCTGCAAATTGCGATGCGACTAGGAAGCTCTGCAACCCCCGGGAGGGGGTCGGAAGAACCTTGTTGTGGAAAAGAAAATGAATTCCTGTTTGCAATGAGTTGCCAATGCATCGCCCGCGCGACCATCTCGGCCGCGCGCCCGCGACTTGGCTTGCAAAGCCCACGCGGCGACGATTGCGATGAGTGCTTGGCGTTGGCTGGTGCGTCTCTGAGGGGCGCAGCCCCGCGCGTGCTCGCGCGCGCGGCGGCCAGCTAGCGCGGCCTGACCGACGCGGCCGCGGCGGCGCTGGCCGCAGGGTATTTCCCAGCGGGCACTTCAGTGCGAGTCAGTGACCTGGGCGGGCGCGGCATCGCGGCAACGCCGACGGCGGCGGGCGCGATGATGTCGGCGGCGACTCCGGCGACAAGAACGGCAGCGACGACGACAGGGCCTGCGACGCCGTCGACGCTGATCACGCCGACGACGATGACGGCGCCATCGCGCTGGCGACGGCGGCTGCGGGAGGAGTTCGACATCTTCGCGCCGCGGCCGACGCGCGAGATTGGCACGCGCGGCGCTGCTTGGCACGGGTCGCGCCCCCCCCCCCCCCCCGCGCGCGCGCAACGGCGCTCGAATCTCGAATCATGTCGGCGCGCGGCGCGAGGAGGGCGCTTGGCCGAATTTCACGAAAATGCTGAACAGCCAACAAGAATTCCAGAAGAATTCGCAGGTGCGCGAGGGCATGCATTTGCGACAACTGATGCTGTAAAACCATGCGTTGCGCATGATTTCGGGGCACTCGATGTTGAAATCGCGCGACGCCCGAAGTCTCTGAAGATTGTCGGCGCGCGCGCGACGACGCGGGCGCGCGCGCTTCGCCGCATTTTTTGCAGGGGGCTCCTGCGACAGCGCGCGTGCAATGGCGTTCGAACAATTTCGGCATGCGCGCGCGCGAAGCCCGTTAGGTGACATGTTATGAAAATGTTGGCAACCTTTGCTTTTTCTGGAGGATCTACAAGAGAGCGAGCGCAAGCAATCCTCGTGGCGACGCCATGTGTCTCGGCGCGTTTATTGCGCGCACGATTTTGGAATCCCTGCGAACCGATGGTTTTTGAAGGATTTCGGCATGCGCGCGCGGCGACGCGCGCGCGTGCTCTTCCTCCAATCTGTAGCAGCGGATTCCGGCGCATTTTTTGATTTGTGATGCACGAGCGCGCGCGCGCAATAGTTTCCGCCGCGGGCGGGGCCGGCGCCGGCGCAGCTGGGGCAGTGCGAGCGCGTGCTTAGGATGGGCGAGGGCAGGATCACACGCAATTGCAACGCGAAAAAAGGGGGGGCGGGGAGGTCGCACATCTCTTCTAGGAAGGATGTGATGGTAGCGACGCTGGCGACGAGGGCGACAGCGACGACGGCAAGGCCAGCTGATCGCGCCGACGACGACGACGACGGCGCCCTCGAGTCGGCGAGGAAGGCATTGCGATGAATATGACATGCGCGCGCGGCTGACGGCCGACGCGCGAGATTGGCCCGCGCGGCGTCTTTCGACGCGGATCGCGCCCCCCCCCCCGCGCCCGCCCGCCCCCCCCCAGCGCGCAAGGGCGCCCGAATGATGTCGGCGCGCGGCGCGAGAAGCACGCTACGCCGAATGCAATCGAAACGCTGGCAGAACCGCGCGGTTTTCCCCGGAATTCCAAAGGGCGCGAACGCAAGGATTTCTGAGGACCGACGCAGCAAAAAGCCACGTGAATTTATATGTCTTCGGGGGCACTCGATCTAAAAATCAGCGCGACACCTGGGATGATCGGAGAGTTCCCGCGCGCGCGCGTGCGACGACGCGCGCGTGCACTTCGCCGTAGTTTCTGCGCGGGGTGCTCGCGACAGCACGCGCGCAAGGGCGTCGAGCGATTTCGACGCTCGCGCGCGAGAGAAGGACCCAAGGTTTTCTTAAGAATCTGCCAGAGAGCGAGCGCGCGCTTGTTTTGAAAATTCGCGTTGCGAGACCATGTGGTTTGATATGTTTCCGGGGCGCATCGTTCTGAAATCCGTGCGAAGCCGGAGGGTTTCGAAGAATTTCGGCATGCGCGCGCGACGACGCGCGCTTGTGCACTTCGGCCCATCTGTTGCAAAGGATTTGTGGCAACTTATGGCTGTTGATAAACGAATGCGCGCGCGTCGAAGCTCATGCAGGGGATGAATGGGGGGCGGCCAAGCTTTGGCTGGAATGGTACGAACTCACGTGTAAGATGGGCGATGGGGCACAATCATACACACATTTCAACGTGACGCAGGGAGCGGCTAAGTCCGGAGGTGGGAGGGGTGAGATCCTCATACTCTGTAAGCCAAAAGAAGATCTGCGGCTGGTCTATGTTGCGCCATCCGACTCCCGGCCCCTACCACCGTCCGCACCACATCCCCCACTGCTGTTCCCAGCACCACTATCGTCACCACCACTGTCCCCGCTGGTTCCACCACCATCCCTACTGTCCCCACCAGTACCCCCACCACTGTCGCACTGTCCCCACTGTCCCCGCCACTATTCCCACCACGGTTCCACTCTCCCCACTTTCTCCACGGCCCCAACCACTGCCCGACTGTCCCCGCCGTCCCCACTGTCCCACTGTTTCCTCCGCTGTCCCACTGAGCTGTCCCACTGTTCCCGCCACTGTCCCCACTTTCCCCACCATTGTCCCCGCTGTACCTCTGTCCCATTGTCCCACCGCCGTCCTCGCCACCACCCTCACCACTGACCCCACCACAACTGTACCCTCCACCGTCGCACTGTTTCCACCACATTCCCACTATCCCCACACCACTGTCCCCACCACCGTCGGTCGAGTCGGGCGACATCTTGAGGGTAGGGGCGCTCTTGTAGTTCGGCGTTTTGGCGATAGCCTTGGCAACGTCATCGATCGTGCATAAGCCAATGCGTGTGTCGTCTCTCGGGAGGATCCCAGGAGGGCCTCCAGGTTTGTCCATGTTGACCAGGGTGCCGTCAAAAATGTCGCAGAGGGCCTTGGTGCGGACGTGGGTCTCCTCCTCGGAATCCATGCATACCGTCGCCGTGGTGGGGTTGGTGACCGCGATGACTGGCGCCGTAGGCTTCGGAGCTAGGCGGCGAACTACGCTGTGGAGCTTGCGCAGGTTCATGTGTGCGTCCGCTGCCTCGGCCTCCGCCGCTGTCTCTGCGAGACGTCGTCGGCGTTCTGAGCGCACTGCCTTGGCAGCCGCCTTGGCCGCCTCGTCGCACAGGGTCTGGAGCTCGATGAAGCGCGCGCAGGCGGGGTCGGCGATCATAGCCATGCGTCTCTGGATGGTGTGCTTGGTCTCGATCCCGGCCAGGGTGTTGTCCGTCAGCTTCGGGCGCGTGGTCTGCGTGGGTGCCAGGACGTAGTGCGGGGCGGCAGCCTCAATGATGGCGTGCTCCACGGCGTTGAAGTATTCCGAGGGGGTGGCGAAAGGTAGCTCCTCGCCACACGTCATCCACCAATGGTTAGTGAGGCCGCTGTCCGTCATCATCTGGGCTAGGGTTGTGCGCATCTGGAGGACGCGCTGCGGGGGAGGTGCCCCTGGGTTTTTGAGCGCGTGGAGGTCGGCCACCATGGCGTCGCGGTTCCACCGCAGGGGCTTCTCCCCAGGCTGGCGACGCGCACGTGGCCCAGCGTGCACGTAGGCTTCGACAGGTCGGTGGTCGCGGTGTCCGCCAAGGCTGACTGGTAACTGTTGTAAAGGGGCTGCGTGCCTGCCCTAGGAGCCTGCTAAGCGGGTGCAGATGTAGTCGATGGTGGTCCATCCTTTGCCCACCGTGTGCTTCCACGCGCCGTTCTGGCGAGAGCTCTTGCCGAACGTGTTCAGGGCCATCATGTGGTAGTCCTGGAGGAGTTCCAGTAGGCGCGAGCCGTTGGTGTTGGTGGCTGCATACCGGCGTCTCTGTCCAGCGAAGCCCACGTTCGGCAGGGATGGGGACATGGCAGCATTGGCGTCCAGGTTGAAGATTAGGGCCAAGCGCTGCGGGATCTGGCGGAAGGCCGCTCGACACGTGTCCCAGAACTGGGTTTGTAGGGCCTTATGGGCTTCTGCTCGTTCGTGGTGGTCGGCTTCAATGCGGCCGTGGCTGACCTCGTTCAGCGGGGCGTAGCCATTCAAGATGTAGATATCACGTTCTCGGGGGCCTCTTCTAGTGAGTCGAATGCCCTGTAATCGCCCACTCATCCACTCGTGAGTGACTCGGAGCTCGCTCAAAGAGAAAAACTTCAGGTTGAAAGCTATCAGACAGCCATCACTACTGGTTCTGGTCGTACGCGGAGTCGGGATAAGTCTGTCGCCTTCTGTGGTCCACGGGGTGGCCAGCTCCAGCAGGGTACTCTGGAGGCTGATGATGGCAACACGAGCGGCGCGGGCGAGTCGAAAGATCTCGGCCAGGCGGTCCACTCGGATGAGGCTTTCGCAGTTGTACGTCCAAATCTTTATCAGCTGCTGTTGACGATGGTGTCGGGCACGCTGGCGAAGGTGATACTTGGCGGCGCTGGTGGCCGTGGGGTCTCGAACTGGTGTCGAAGACCTCGATGCCGTAGCTCGAGTGTACCTCGTACCACGGTACCAGACACTCCCGTCCAATTGCAACACTCTCGCAGCCCGTCGTAGGGCCCGCTTGCCTCCCCGATGCACTTGCTCCCTGGAAGCCGATGTTGGCATAGTCTATCGCGAGTTCCAGGTTCAGGACCGTCGTGCCGCAGTCCAGCGCTCACCTCACCGACCTTGGGAGTCGTGTCGGTCTCCCTCATCACTTGCGCCTCACGGCGCTGGCCATGGCGGCAGTATGGGAGAATGGTCGGGCTTCGGGCTGGGACTTGCGACCCAGCACGCAAGAGAGCACGCTTAATATCTCTCGAGCCGTCGAGGCTTCCGCCGGCCTTCCGCCAGCTTCCGCCGGAGGAGGCAGCCTCGTTTTACTTCCGCCGACCTTCCGCCGCCTTCCGCGGCGGAAAAGATTACAACTCCTTCGATCCTCGAAGGCGAGGCCCTTTTTGGAGCGCCCCATGTGTCCCCCGCACCTTTTCTATTTTCCCCTCCTGGGGGGTGCAACCCTCTATTTGCTTCCCTCGGGGCGGCGGTGACCCTGGGGCGGGAAACTGGGGCCAACGAGGCCCCGGAGCCGCCGAGCACCGACGAGTAACTGCCCGAAACTTACTCGAGCCTCGAAACTTCGTCCCGCCCTCGAGCCTATTTCGGCGGCGAGCGAGGGGGGGAAGCTTGGCGGCGCGCACACGGGGGCAGGGGGAGGGGGGAAGGCTTCTTAGAAGGAGGCTGCTTCTCAGAAGGCGCCGGCCCTACATCTACAGAGAAGGCCCGCGCCTTCTAAGAAGCATGGGTGCTTCTAAGAAGCCTTCCCCTCTCCCCCATACACCCCTCTGCGCGTGGCCGAGAAGTGAGGAGAAGGCCCTCTCAGACGGCGGCAGGACTTCTCAGAAGCCCTCGGGCCTCCTGAGAAATTTTCTGTGTCTTCGGGGAAGGCTTAGAGTACCTCTCAGAAGGCCCCTTCTCCTTCTCACTTCCCCCCCTCGGTCGCCGCCGACCCTAGCGTTGCCCCTGACATCTGCGCGACGCCAGACAGGAAAGCCATGAGACAATTGCTTTATCCCCTGGCGATAACGAGCGTGACCGGGGGTGGGTGGAAGGGGGCAGGTCACGTCACGATTCGCGCCAGCGCCGCCTGGGAATGCGTAGGAATGGCTAATTGCCACGCGGCTCCGGCGCAAGTCGTGACGCGACCAGAGGTGGAAGGAGGAGGGGCGGGGCTGGTCACGGGCGCTACCATCGCAGATAATAAAGATAGGCTCCAGGAAACTGGCACGTAAACACATTCATCGTGCGCGGAGCGCTTGGAGTCAGCGAGCCCGATGCACGTGCGGATAATTAACCCAGGGCCAGCAAGCCTGGTCCACACAGGGCCAAGCGCCGGGGAGACACTCGGCCAAATTGTTTGTGTCTTGGAGCTCTCTCGGGGCGTCCTGGAGGCCTCTTAGGCCGTCTGGAGGCCATCCTGGGCGTTCTTGGAAAGCTCTCGGGCGGTCTCGGGACCCCGGGGGCCTCCTGGAGAAGCCGTCCAGGGGGGAATGGGCCCCATGTACAAAGGGGTGGTGCCGGTCCGGGGGCACCCGGCCCGGGATCTCACCTACATGTGTGTATGTAAATGTGTGTGTGTGTGAATATATACACGCTTTCCTCATGCTTCAAACTTCCCTGAGCTTCACACTCGCACTTCTGTTTCGTCTACGTGGCGAGTTCCAGAAACCCTGGGTCCAACGAAAACTGGCATCTCTTGGGGGCGCAACTTTTGCTTCCGCTGGCTTCCGCCGAGCTTCTGCCAGAGGAGGCGCCCGCGTTTCACTTCCGCCGCCCTGCGGGCTTTCTGCCGAAGAGAAGATATCCACTGATCGATCCCTCGAAGACGAGGTCCTTTCTGGAACGACCCGCATGTCAAATCTCCACCGCATCCGGGGACGCAAAAACCCATGTCAATGCAAACCCCGGTCAATCAGGCCTTGCAGGGTCCTGCAAGATCCCGCAAGGATCCTGCAGGATCCTGCACCCAAGCCCGGGTCAGTACGACCCTGGCCCTGCAGGATCTTGCAAGTTCCAGCGCTCTACCCGACCCCGTTGGCATCGACCCCCGCCTCTTGAGCCCCGACGCACTCTGAGTCTCCCCGCAGGCCGCGAGGCTGCGGCGATGTGCACAGCTCCAGTCGGGAACTCTTGCTCGGCGGTGTGGCGACGACGGCCCCAGCGTCACGCTGTGCCTTACTGCGTTCAATGGAAGCCCATACCGTCGGCACCAACGGATGACACAAGCTGTACCGACACTAGTGCGACAGCAACACTGCAAGAGACGGGGCAGGGCGGATATCTATCTCGTGCGAAGTGTGTGCGTGGCCAATTCGGCATGGCGACAGTTTCACACCCTGGCCCCACCAGCAGCACTCGAAAGTTGTGGCAATCCCACCAGCCCTCTGGGCGTAGGTGGTATAGGGCGTTTCCTGTTCCACCCCTCCCTCTTCCCCTTCGGGGAAGGGTTTATCACTGTTCCCTATTAATAAACACCCCCTCCCCCAGGCGACTGGGGGCCAACCAGGGTCCATGACAACACCCCCCCACCATTCCTTGCAAAAAACAATACAAAACACACTCTGCCTCCAAATTCGGAACATGCGCAGCCAAACCGATGCGGCCCCCCCCCCCACCATCCTTGTCAAAAAACAATACAGAGTACACTTGGCGGCGGCGGCGGCGGCGGCGGCTGCGGCGGCTGCGGCGGCTGCGGCGGCGGCGGCGGCGGCTGCGGCGGCTGCGGCGGCGGCGGCGGCACGGCGGCGGCGGTGGCGGTGACGGCAGCGGCTGCGGCGGCGGAGGCGGTTTGGCAGCGGGGGGCGGCGCGGCGGCTGCGGCGGCGGCACGCGGCGGCGGCTGCGGCGGCGGCGGCGGCGTGGCGGCGGCGGCGGCGGGCGGCGGCGGCGGCGGCGGCGGTGGCGGCGGCGGATTGGCCCCCAGTAGCTACCCATCCAAAGACGACTGCTGAATATGCTGAGGCTCGGGCCAGACTCGGGTGCTACGTATGTGTTGGGAGGGCGGGTGGGAGTGAGCGAGATGGCTTGCGGGCGGGGAGGGGGTCTTGACCCCTCCCCCTACCCCCTCCCATGAACCTGGACGGGGCGTTCCGCGAGCGGTCTGCGCCGGCGCGTCTAAAACGGCCTCGGCGAGGAAGCCACAATCATTGGTTTTACTAAGGTTTTGGCCCCATTTTGGCCTCCTGTGGGGGGAAAGCTAATTAGGGACCCCCCTGCTTTGATCGATCTCCTCCGAGATGACCCCAATAGCGCTCCCAAGGCCCCCAAGGGTTCCCCAAGAGGGCCCCAAGAGGTGGCCAGGAGGCCCCAAGAGGCTCCCAAGAGAGGCCCCCAGGATGCCCCCAAGAGGCTCCCAAGAGACCCCCCAAGAGCCCAAGAGGCCCCCAGAGGCACCCAAGACGCTCCAAGAGGCTTCGGCGAGAATGCCAAAATCATTCATGTCACTAAGGTTTTGGCCACATTTTGGCCTCCTAGGGGGGGGGGGCGGGGGGGACACTGCTTAAGATGATTCCAAGAGCGCCTGGGAGAGCCCACGATGACCTCCAAGATGGCTCAAGATATCCCAAGATGCCTCAAAATGACTCCCACGATGCTCCAAGAGGCCCCAAGACCGCTCCAAGACGGCTCTCCAAGTGGCCAAAGAGCTCCCCCAGGAGGCCCCGAAGATGCCAAAATCCTTCCCAAACCTGAGGAAATCTATGTTGTTGGCTTTCTCGCCTTTTCGCTTCCGATGGCCATCCGAAGCCTCAAGATGGCTCCAAGATGGACCAAGAGTGCTCCCAAGGTTCCCAAGAGCGCTTCAAGAGGGCTCCAAGAGGCGCCCAGGAGGCCTCAGGAGGCCCCACCCCAAAAGGCGCCCAAGAGGCCTCCAAGAGGCTCCCAAGAGGCCCCAAGAAGCTCTCCGGGGCACCCAAGACGCGAACGCGGAGCCCCACGTCGCTGGGCATGCGAGCGGCGTCCTCCAGCCAATGAGCGCCCAAACGGCGAGGCAGTCCGGCGGTGCAAGCGGCGCACAGTCTGGTGGGGTTACTTTTTGATTGGCGGCTCCAAGGACAGATCCAGGAAGCGGGACGGTCTCGGCTGGGGCACAGGGCGAGATAATTGGCTACGACGGCGCATAGGCCGACGCAACAAGTGCACGTGCAAAAACTGGTGAGGTTACTTTTTTTCCTGCGGCCCGCAAGGAAAAGTCCAGAGGGCGTGTCAATCTGGTGGGGTTACGCGAAGCGTCTAGAATTTCACACTTCGCAGCCCCCCCCCCAGCAGGATGGCGAGGCCCCGTTTGGATCTCCGTGTGACCCCACTGTGCTGGCCCAGCAGCCCTCGAAAGCAGCGACATATTCACACGTCGCAGCCCCCCAGGGATGGCGAGGTCCCGTTTGGATCTGCATGCGGCCACACTGTGAGGGCCCCCCCAGCCCTCGAAAGTGGCGACCATTTCACACTTCGCAGCCCCCAGGGATGGCGAGGTCCCGATTGGATGCTCCCCCGGCAGCCCTCGAAAGTGGCGACAGGTTCACACTTCGCGGCCCCCAAGCAGGACGCGATAGGAGAGAGCTGAGAGGAGAGCGGGGGTGGGGGTCGAGAAGGAGGTGGAGACCCTCCCTGCTCTAATAGAGCAGGGGGGTCTCCCCAGAAAAATGATGCGTCACCCCCCGCTGCCATTAGCGATTGGCGGGGGTGGGCTGATGATGATGCTGATGATGATGATGCTGATGATGATTATGTTGATGCTGATGATGATTATGATGATGCTGATGCTGATGCTGATGCTGATGCTGGTGATGATGATGATGATGATGATGATGATGATGATGATGATGATGATGATGATGATGATGATGATGATGATGATGATGATCATGATGAGGGGGTGGAGGGGGACGGGGGGGAGAGGGAGGCAGAGGAGGGAAAATATAAGCCTTGGAGGAGGAGGTGTAGGAGGACGAGGCAATGATGGGGGTGGAGGCGGGAAGCGGGGGTGCAGACGGAGAAGGAGAGGACGGACGAGAGGGGGAAGGAAATTGCCAGGTGACGATGTTTTGCGCGAAACGGCATTTCAGATGTCACCCTTTGCCCTCCACCCTAAGAAAATACTCGGTCTATAGACCGAGTATTTTCTTCAAAACGAAAACCAAACCAAGGGAGGGTTGGGAAAATCCCCGGACAACCCCCCTGGGACAACC
Source organism: Prorocentrum cordatum (assembly GCA_963575745.1). Classification (NCBI taxonomy): domain Eukaryota; class Dinophyceae; order Prorocentrales; family Prorocentraceae; genus Prorocentrum; species Prorocentrum cordatum. The sequence continues at coordinate 226,392 of CAUYUJ010002069.1, read as the reverse complement.
CCATCAAGACGCATACCCCAAGCGCCCCAGCACGTACTTGTGGCTGGCGCTCGAGCGGCAGCCCAATACCCGCTTGGGCATGTGGCCGGCGCTGAGGCGCGAGCACCACGCCTAATGATGATCGCTTGGGCCACCCAGATCAAGGCGAATGAGGATCAGCCCAGAGGGGGAGGAGGAGGGAGGACGGGGAGAAGGAGGAGGAGGAGGAGGAGGAGGAGGAGGAGGAGGAGGAGGGAGGAGGAGGAGGAGAAGGAGGAGGAGGAGGAGGGAGGAGGAGGAGGAGGAAGGAAGAGGAGGAGGAGGAGAGGAAGGAGGAGGAGGAGGAGGAGAAGAAGGAGGAGAAGAAGGAGGAGGAGGGGGAGGAGGGAGGAGGGAGGAGGAAGGAGGGAGGAGGCGACAGCATCAATCCCAGACGGGAACAAAAAACTGCGTGACCATAACAATTAATGTCTCGGAGGTCTGGGCGGATCCCTTGCATCGGCGCTGGATCCGCCTCCCTGGCGCGCGGGGCGCGCCAGGGGCGGCGCCAGAGGCGCCGCCAGGGGGGCCCAAACCGCTGATCCCAGAAACCCGCTTGGACCTCAGAGAAATGATCGGAGGTTGGGGGGGGGGGGAGTCGAAGTGGAACGGAGAGCCCCCCACCAGGAAATCGGTTTCGGTTTCGGGTTCGTGTCGTGCGTGCGGGCGAGGCGAAGCTGCGTGGGCGGGCGAGGGGAATGGCACCGTTGTTGCTAGGGCGGGGCAAGACAATTGCCCGAACCTCCCCAAGTGGGCGGGCGGTGGCCAGGTTGTCCCGTCATGGTGTCCCGTCGGTATCCCATCGGTGTCCGCTGGCGGTGGCCCGTCGGTATGCTGCCGTGGTGTCCCGTCGGTGTCCCGTCGATATCCTCGGTTTCCCGTCGGTGTCCCGTCGGTATCGCGTCGGTGTCCCGTCGAAGTCCCGTCGGTGTCCCGTCGGTGCTCCGTCGTTGTCCCGTCGGCTTTCCGTCGGTGTCCTGCCGTCGGTGTCCCGCCGTCGGTGTCCCGTCGGTGTCCCAATTGGTGTCCCGATTGGTGTCCTGATGCTGCCCCGGTGGTATTTCGATGGTGTCCCGATGGTGTCCCCAGTGGTGTCCCGATAGGTGCGCAGTTGGTTCTTTCCCCCTGTTCTTCGTTTGCAGGCGGATCGCGTGTCGCTCGCTTCGCGGGGCGGCAGGCTGGAAGAGACTCGCGTGGACGACTCGGCACTGCCAAGCGGCTGGCGCGACGCGCCGAGGCGTCGCGGGCCAGGACCCGGCGGCGGCGCGAAATGCCGGGCGAGAGGCCTACCAGGTGGGGTCCGAGTAGGTGGGGTCCAAGGATCGCGCCACATCGCCAATGCAACGACGATGCGTCGGCGACTGCGGCGGCGCATCAGCGACGTCAGCGTGGAGAATGTCGGGCTCTACATCGAGCCGCATCGGCGATGCGGCGCGATCCTCCGACCCCAATCTACTCCAACCCCATCTGGGAGGCCTAGATGAGCTCACACCTCTGACCGTAGGTTTCTCCCCCTATGGCTGTATGATTTCTCCTCTGAGGGAGATGGCGAAACACCTCCTCGAATCTCGAGCCCAAACCCTCCGACCCAGACATCCGACAGTGCGACCCTTGTTCGATCCTTGGCCCCAGAGCTCCGCACCACCTCCCCGGGGATCAGGTTTCCGTCCTGGGCCCATCTTCGACTGTCCCGGGCCCCGAGAAACGGCCCCCGAAGGCCGAAGGAATGAAGAAGTGCCAACAACAGAAGACGGGAGTGAAGAGATCACTCCTCCAGAGGCCTGGGACCTCGATCCGACCCCCCTTCTGCGGCAACTCATGGGAGCCTCCCATGGCATCTTGCGAATCGAGGCTAACTTTAACCGACGCTGGTCAGAGCTGTTCGACGCCCATCGACGCTAAATCGATACTAAATCGGCGCTCACTTGTCGATCTCCCAATGGTAACGCACGCGAATGCACTCGAGAGAGGGAACCTCGAGGCCACACGAGGCCCCAACCAGCTGCTGCCGACCCCCCCCCCGTCTGGAAGAGAGGGAAGTCCTCCTCGAGCGAGACCTCCGCGAGCGGGAGCGGCTCGCCGCCGGCTCTTCCTCCGCGGCGTCGCCTTCCAGGCCCGCACCGGCGAGCTCCTCGTCGGCGTCCCCGTCGTCGTCCTGGCCGGACCCCCGAAGGATGCTTGCTTTGCTCTCGGGGGCGTCCGAGGGGGGGGGCGTCCACGAGGGGGACAGCCAGCGCGCTAGCATCAGGAACGCCAAACAGACAGGTTCCCCGACCCAGGTCCAAGGAACCGCCCGAAAACGCTCCTCGGCCCACAGTGGTCCGTATTTCAGCCCCGCGACCGTGTTCGCGAGTCACTGCCCGAGGCACGCGCGCGGCAGAGGGGGGCCGAGGGACGCACTGAAAGAGGACGGGGGGGGTCACGAAACCTGGGGGAACACCATGGCCCTGGCCATGATACCCCACACTCCGTGGCCATCACCCCCATCTTGGCCGCCCCCACTGTTCGGCCCCCGGCACCATCAAGGCCGGACCAGGGGTGAGAGGCTGCGCCCGGGGAGATCAAAACCCCTGGGGCCGCGGACGGAGGAAACCACACCGCCGGGCGTCTGGGACCGAAGGGAACCGTGTGCCTCTCTCCGGGGGGCCCCATCGTGACCGTCGATGATCCCGAGGGGCACGGCGACCCCACTCCCAGCCTTTGGGGGGATGATGGGGGGCCCCTCGTCCTGAATATAGGGGTGCAGCCGAACAGCCCCCCTGGGGGTGTATCCCCGAGTTTCCCCTTCTCGTCTGAGCAGCCATCTTTCGAGTGGGGGATCGACTACAGAATTCATTTGCCTCGAAATTGATCCTTTTTTTTCGGATCAACGCAGAATGCCCGTGTATTCTCGTACACTCGACGAGAACATTGATTCTGGTGTAAGTAGTCGATGCTCTACTCGTATCTTTTTGGGGGGGAGCTCAGGGACTGGGGACTGGGGGCCGAGAAATCGCCCTGCGACCGGTGGCCTCCCGAGACCCAGACCTCCGACGTCTCGATCTCTTCCGTGCTGGGCCCCCGAAGCTCTGGATGGTTTTCCTCCTCCTCCTCCTCCTCCTCCTCCTCCTCCTTCTCCTCCTCCTCCTCTCTCTTCCGCCATCCCCCTCCCCCTCCCTTCCACCATCCCCCTTCCTACCCCAGAGACAAACGTCTTGTCCTGGATAGTTGCCTGACGGTCCGGGGGCCTGGCGAGCGCCACCCAGACAGTGAGAACCACGACAAAAGGCGCCGCCTTGATTTTTGCCCATGCGTTGGGCGTTGGAGGTCTGGGGAGAAGCGCCGAAGCGGATAGGTCCCCATGTCGGGGGCGCGCAAACATGGATTAGCGATCCATGGATTTGGCGCGCGGTCGCCAAATCCATGGATCGGGGGAGGTGCCCTCCCCGAAATGCGGGAGGTGCCGCCTCGCGCGGCGGCGGAAATCCGCGAGTCCCATGGAAACGGGACCCGTCGCTAATCCACGCCCCCTTGATCCATGTTTGCGATCGCCTGAGAAGCGGATGGGTCCCCATGGGGGGAGTGAGGGCCACAGCTCCCCCCGTTGTGGCCGATCTGCCTCGCCCTCCGCGAGCATGGCCGCGGACCTTGGGGCGTCGCGGAGGAACAGAAGCAGCACGTCGACGTCGTCGTCTTCGTCGTCGTCGTTGCGCAGGCTCCTGTTTTTTATTGTCCTTCTCGTCGGTGCGCAGGCCTCTGTGGCTTTCTCGTCGTCGTCGTCGTCGTCGTCGTCGTCAGTTTGCAGATCTCCTCAACGTTTCTGCGGGTTGTCGTCCCTGCGGGCGACGGCTGAAAACTGGTGAGTGTATGACCCATGAGGAGGAAGGAGCGCGTGGCGCCCATCAACACGATGACGAAAACATTGTTTTGCTGGGCATCTCTGGCAACCTTTCTCGCCACCCACGGCTGGGGAGGTCTGGGGAGCGGCTCTGTTGAGCGGATGTTTGGGGAGCCCGGGCCCCGCGAACAGACATGCGCAGCACATTTCTCCAACATTTCGGCCTGGGCACCTCCCGGGCCCCAGCGCAATCGAAAAAAGGCCCGCGAGAAGAAACCCAAATACCGGGGATGGGGTCGAACGGGGGCGTAGAACTGACATCGGCGTCGTAGGTTTGAAACGGCGGACTGGTAGAGCTCGGCCAACTTGCACTTCGACACCAGCGTGATCCGCTGCTTGTCCGAGAAATTGTCGAGCGCCCCGGCAACGATCCGCAACATTCTCCTGCCGACCTGTCGGCGCGATGGCAACACATCCTGGTGGAAGTGGGTCCTGGACCTGGTTGGGCTGTACGTGTGGGGGGGGGGGGTAGCGGGCGCACATAGTGTTGTCGCACGTCGGAATAAACGGCGTTTTGACTTGGCCGCCACCCATGAAACGTTTTCGTTTTGTTCGGCTTCTCGGCGCTGGTTATGGCGTTTTGCCATGCCGAAGCTACGCGCACGTGTTTCCCAATGCGAAAAAACACATACATCGAGACAACAAGAAAACCGACTTTCGCCCACGCGCGTGTCTTGGGTAACTAAGCGCAGCCTCCAAACCAAATGCCTGCGAACAGGGAAACCAACCACGATCGCGCCAAACAAGCTCGTGCTGTTGCACACGACAAAGCCGAAAACATCCAAAACCCACATGGGGCATCGGGGTGGCGGCGGTCCCGCCCGAGGGACAAACACGGCGCGACAAGGCTCGCAAAAGACCATCGAGCTAATTTCGGGCCCAGCACGAAACGACCGAAACTGGACTTCAAACAGGTCGCAGTTTGGGCCCACGGCGGGCCCCCCCATCCACAGTCGGCGCGTACCGTCCGCTGCGCAGCCGCCACGTGCACCGAGCGGCGAAGAGGGGGGAGAGCACCCTCACTCGAGCGACGATCAAAAAGGGGTCTCACGCGAGATGGCATAACGAACTTGCGCCGCGGCTTATGCGGGCCGCCGGCGCGGCACGCCACATTGGAAGCGAGGGCGCTTGCGCGCGACCTTACGCGGGCACTTTACGCGCCAATGTCGGCGCAAACGACCCCGTGTTTTTGCGTCGCTCACTCCGCCCGCCCCTCCACGTCCCGACCCCGCCCTCTGCCCCCATGGAAACCCTCGCCGCGCCGCCGCCGCCCCGCTTCCTCCGCGCGCCCGCCGCCCGTCGCGCCCGCCGCCGTCGCGGCCCGAGGGCGGCGGCGGATGACGCGGCGATGCCGCGGCCACGCGGCTGACGACCAGGCCCGCGCGCTGGCCGCCCCCCGCCCAGAACGTCGCGCAACTTTTGTTGCCCACGATCGCGTTCCATTCGTTTCCCCATCCGCGTTCGGCAACGCATACTCCCGCCCATCTTTTTGATCTCAAAGGCACCCTCTAGTTATTGGTGCTCAAATCAGAGACCCACCCCTTGTTTTAGCAACAACTTCTGTAGACCTACCCACAAACACCGTTCGATGCCACTGCAGGCCTACCCTGTTTAGACCTGCTCTGCAAGCACGAACTCTTCAATTTGGCCCATCTGCGCCACTGCAGTGGGGACGACGGGGTGAAACGGGAAATGCCGGGCAACAAAAACGACTGGCGCGGGAAAACACAAAGAAGCTAAAATGGAGGAGGACGGATCGGGGATCGATGGGGGGCCAAGGGAAGAGCAGGATGGGGAGGCAAGGAGACGGGGCTTCAGGAGGGTCGCCGCCGCGAGCTGGGGGCAAGCGAATTCTGCAGCCGGGAGCGCACCGTTGTCGCTTCGCCTGCGGCCGCGGCGGGGCGCCAGTGATGCCATCCGACCCGGAAGAGCAGCCCGCGATCTTAGGTCCTCGATGCGCCGCGGTCGAAAACCTGGTCGCCGACCGCTGGTCATCCGCACTCGGCTCTGATACCTCTACGCTTGAACGTCGACTCTCGGCCCTCGATTCCCGGTCCTCGGGCGTGGGCTCGCGATCATCGGCTCGCGACCTCGGTCGCCGACCGATCCTGGATCATCCGCCCACGATCCTCGATCGAGCACCCATTCCGCCCTCGTCGTGGCGAGGCTGCGCGGCGACGCGGCGCGCCAGCTCGACGACCTGGCTGGCTGGCTGGCTACCTGGCTCGGCCCGTTCTGGGCCCCGACGAGCCCGAGCCGCTCGCGAACGGGCCCCCCGCGGTCGGGGCTGCAGAAGCCCCGAACCCGCGGGAGGGGGGGCCTTCATCGAGGAAGGGGGCGATGGGGGAGGGAGCAAGGAGGGGGGGTGGCGGGCGATAGCGAGGGCGACATCGACAGGGATAAGGCATGGGGGGAGTCGTGCTACGGTGGCCAAAATTTGACGCGCAAGCCTTGGCGGGAAAGCAACCTGTGGCCAGGCTGCGCACAGAAACAGGCCCGACTTCGACTTCGGGGGCGGGGGCGAAGAGGGGGGGGCAAGAGGCGCCGAGTCGCCGAAAGATTGTTCCGAGACGCCCATGCGGGCCTAGGGGCCGCCAAGACGGCCCGAGAGAGCCTCGATAAGCTCTCCAAGAGGGCCCCAACGAGCGACAATCGCCCCCTTCCCTTCGGATGATGTACATTTTTCGCACATGCGACGTTCGGGGGTTCACCGCGTCCAAATCTTCCCGGGAGGCACCAAATAACGCCCCCAGACGGCCCGTCAGGCCCCCGAGAGGGCACCCGAACCGCCCCAAAGGCCCCAATACGATTCCAAAAACCTCCGAGACGGCCCACGAGGCCTCCTAAACGGCTCCAAGAGTGGGTCCAGGCAAAGTCCCCGAACGGCTATTTCGAGCCCTCCGCCCCGAGAGGCCCCCCCAGGAGGCCCCCAAGCAGCTCCCGAGAGGCCCCCCCCCAAACCCCGAGAGGCCTCCGAGGCCCGAGATGGACCCCAACATACCGCCAAGAGGCCCCCGATAGGCCGCCCAGGAGACCCAGAGGAAGCACGCAAAGAGGCGTCTTGTCCACGACCACGTTTGGCCCCAATATGCCCCAAGCGAAGTACCTACAACCCCCCCTGACAACCCGCGACTGCCAAGACATCGCCGCCGGGGTCAACGAAGGACGCGCAGGAATCGATTCCACAACAACTGCTTCGCCTGCGACGCTCACCGCGCCCCGCCCCCAGAAAATGCAAGTCGCCCAGTGGCCCAGCACTAACAACGACGCCCAGACAAACGACAGCGGCGAGACAATGAGGGCGGGCGGAATAAGCGAAACGATTTAATAGCATTCGCGGGCCGACGCCGATCTCCGAGTAGCAATCGGCCTCGACGCGCAGGAGATCGAAGAACGGAGGTGGAAGGGGCGAACAGACAGGGCCGCGGGGGAGAGGTTGGCGAGGAAGGCAGCAAAACTGGCATGATCAGGGGGGCGGGGGAAAGGCGAGGACCGAGTCGACGAGGGCGTTGACGCAGCTAGTCGCCAGCGGCACAGCGGCGGGCGGGCGGGCGGGTGGATCTGGCGTTGCCCGCGACCGCGCAAGGGGCGATGGCGTTCAGGTTGCAGATCATGCGTGCCCTGCCCGCCGCCCCGCCCGCGCCCCTGCCCCGCGCACCCATCTCAGACGCGTCGCTCAATCCATATCCTATCCACCGTCGCCGCCGCGCACGAACGTGCTGCGAGTACGGTCCGGAACCGCGGCGGTGTCGTCCGCGGCAGGCTCCTCTGCGTCCTCGGTGGGCGGGACCTTCTCCTAATCGTCTTTCTCTTCTCTGGCGTCGGTGGCCTTGTTGCCATTCTCCTCGCTGGCGTCGGCGGCCTTGTCCGACTTCGCCTTGGATGCTGCCGCCCGCTTCTCGTCCCGAGCCTTCTTGCTCTGAAGGCCACCGCGGCGCGTTTTCGTAGGAGCCCTTGCTGCGGGCTCGGCCGTGAAAACCTCCGCCACCTTCTTAATCTTGTCCTCGCCGTCCTCGCTGCCCTCTGATGCTGCTGAAAGTACTGCGCCTGCCCACGGCTGCCGATGGGGTCAGAACGCGCACGTCAACGGCCTGGAAACCAAGCGCTGGTACACCCTGCCCTGGTGGCGGTCCCGGGGCAGAGGCGGCTAGACCACCGGCTCTGCCTCCTCCTCCTCATCACCCTTATCCTTCTCCAACTCCATCCCTCATGTCGCCCGCTCCGTGACATGTGCCCCTTCCTCTCCCTGTCCCCGTCGCCAGGCTCCACCCCCGCGTCCGACGCGTTGCCGCGCGCCTACAGCCTCTCCCAACCCGCGAGGGCAGGGCCGCCCCCTGCCCGCGGGAGCGCGGCTCCCGCCCAGCCCGCGGGTTCGGCGGGTTCGCTGGCGGCGGGGCGGCGGAGGCGGGGGGGGTGAGTAGGGAGGGGGGCGGCCGCGGCGGGCCGCGCCCCAGCCAAAACGGCTGGGCACGGCGTGCGGCGACGCAATGCACGCGCCGCGCCCCCGCTGTTGGAAACTGCTTGATGCCACGGGGTGTTGCATCCTGATCTACGGTCAGATCGTACGGGGTCCTATAGTCAGGCACAAACATGTATCCTTCGGATGGTTTCTTCCTCGCAAAACATCCCTTGTGACCAGACCTTCGAATGTAAAGAGGCAAATCGCCAGCAAAGGGGCGGCGCATATACTACAACCCGCTACACACAAAAAACAGAAACCAAACGCAAGTCCTACCGTAATACCCTAAATGGTGCTCACGTTTTATCCTAAAAGGTGACAGCGTCTGCTATTAATCACGCAAGGCTGCCCCACTGCAGAGACGGACGTCAACATAAAAAACTCAGACATGCGATTTACATTGTGCCCGGTATCAACAAAGCGGTGAGTGCAGCGGTGTGATATGTGCGTTTGAGCAAATCGCACATTCGAGAATGGTCGCGCGGTCTTTTGATTCGAATCGTTTTTTGTTGTGGGTGCGACGATCTCGTTTTCGTTGTACATATGTAGGGCGTGCGTTTCTTTAACGAGCCCATTCGGCGCTTGCCACCCCCCATGCAATTCCTCACTCGACCACCTGGACTGTGGGGGGGGGCTTCTCGGGAACTATGAACTGTTTTCTGACTGTCCCTGGGATCTGGGAAGAGCCCAAAGAACTTCAAACTCCACACGTCCGACGTAGTTTTTTTTTTCCCGTTTTTTTTTTCAAAACGCGGCTCACCAACGGTCTGGGCCTATTCCCCATGGGGCCAATCTTCCGTCCCGGGTAATTCTCACGGCGCCAAGGCCAAACGAGAGCCCCCAAGAGGCCGAACAATGATGTACGGAAAACGTGGGTACGATGCCCAACAGCACATGTTGTCCAAAACCGACAACGACCTCTGTTGGCCAGGCGGCCGTCTGTCTCAAATGTACAACGTCCGCGGCGACACCGACAGCGAGTCCTGCTCAAAGTGGACAGGATCGGTCTTCGTGCCCTCTCTTTCCGTACCCATTTCGATCGTACCGACTCTTCGCTGCGAGCCTTGTCGGGCACCCCGGACACGAACTTGGGGTGCGTCACGATGTTGAAAACCTCCTGGACCTTCGCGCGGCCCGTCGGGATCGCCTGCATGGCCTGCGGCTTCTGCGGCCAGCTGGCCGCCACGAGCGAGGGTCCGAAGCGGATCGAGGATCGACGACCGATCGCAGGTCGAACATCGAAGATCAAAGATCGGCGACGACGATCGAGGGCCCGACTTCGACGACGACGACGCCGAGGAAGATCGAAGCGCGAACATCGAGACCAACGCCGAGGACGACAGAGGTCGAGGCACGTGGCTGGCCGCCTGTGGGGCCCCCTCTGCTGCCAGCCAACCTGGATAGGGTCTGATGCCCGGCTGCTCCCGGGCTCCCCCCTCCCCCCACCGGTGACGGGGCCCAGGGACACACAAACAAATACACGCAAGTCCCAGGATCCCCCCTACGTTTCAATCTTTTTGGGGTGTTCGTCTTCCCCCCCACTTCCCATATTTTCGCAGATTTTCTGGGGAATCGACGATGAATTAATTGTGGCTGAGTGTTTTTCCCCCTCCCGAACTGGGCAGGGACAATCGACCCCAGATCGGAACATCGGCACTGCGAGGCATCACGACCGCGGCGGAGACCTCGGCAGGCGGTGGATATGGATATTTCTGCCCCCCCAAGGGTCATAATAGATTCATCTCCAACGCATGCCGAGGTCCCCAAAGGTCCATCCCGCAGGCGGTGGATATGGGTGAACCTCAGCCTCGGAGAACATGCGCCTGGGGCCGCACCAGCACGGAGCCGAAGCCTCGCTTCGGATCGGGCGCTTCGGGATGCACAGCGGCGCCATGCGAGCACCGAGCCGCGTCGGGTCGTTGGAACATCGGGATCGAATCGGATCGAGGCGGCCGGGGCTGGTGCCGAATCGGACCGAAATGAATCGAAATGGACCCTGCCGAGGCCGCCAGCCCTCCGCGCGCCTTGCTTCTCATCGCCGCTCTTAGCACTGGCTCTCTGGCTGCGGTCGATTATGTGACGCTGCCCGTGCCACTCCAGGCGCCAGCGCTCGCGACCCCTAGGGGCCGACCAGCGCGCTAGGGGGACTACAAGGTACCAATACCGGCCTGGACCTCTCCCAGTGTGCGTTCTGACCGTTACTTCAAGGAAAATTGATCCGAGGCGCTCTCGAGGGCGAGCAGCGTCATGGATCTCCTCCTCCTCTTCCGCCGACGCGCCTTGTCCAGCCACTCGGCCCTGGCCGCCGGCGTCATGTGCAGCGTGTGGCGGAGGTCGCACTTGATCGAAGCCTCCTCGACGGGCGCATTCCGCACGGGCTTGTGCACCCGCCGCGAGGTCACCTCCGCGGGGAGCCCGGGCTCCCAGACGGACTTGCCGTCCTTGCTCAGCGTGGCATACTCGGCCTTGAGCTGGGGCTTCTTCCTTCGGACAACGGCGGCCCTCCTCGGCGCACTTGGTCCAAGTGCTGTGGGAGCTCGACCACAAGAGACCTCCCACAAGAAACCCAACCCTGAGACCCCAGGACGTCCACTGATTTTTGGTGTGGGAGCGCCACGCTTTCCGTGGCAAAACCCTCGGAACCGAAGAAGCCCAGGGCACCCTGGAGGCACGCAGGGCCTCTCTTGGCATGGGCTTCCACTGCGGGCACCTCCCGGAGGCTCCACGTCGCGGCCAGATCCGCCTCGCCCCGAGCGGGCCAGGATGGCTCCCAGGGAGGGCCCCGGGGACCGACTCCGACCAGATCTGGCTCGGGCGGGAGGGCCGCCGTTGTCTCCGCCGCCCGCCTCTCGTTCCTGGCGCCGCCCGGGCCCTTGCTCTCGCTGAACTGCATCCGCGCTGGCCCGAGCGGTCAGACGCCAGAGCGGGGCGGCCAGAACCGCGGGGGGTGCGGGGCCCCCGACGTCGCGACGTCGCGGGGGCGGCTCGTTTGACACCGCGCGGTAATCGGCCTGGAGAGGCCGCGGCTCTCCGATCGTTCGATCTCTGCCGACTCTGGGTCACTGGCGGCGTTCAGCCTCTGTTTCCTCCTCGTCCCCTTCTCTCGCGGATCGCACCCCCCTCTCCTCCAGCCCCCCCACCCCAAGGTGCTCGCGAAGGGCGGCCGCGACCCCCCCCCCCCCGCGCCTCCCTGAGAGAAGGCACAGCAGAGACTGCACGAATCAGTGAAGATGCACCTGCCTCCGACGATACCTCGAAGGCCTGACTGAGAAAGGCCACGTTGAGCGTAGTCACTCTGCGATCCGATGACCACCTCTGCCCACGCGGCTTTGCTGTTTGAGATCCACAAATTAATTCGCAACTGTTGCCGTGTTTGTTCGTTGAGTCGGGCCCACCTTCCAAGGCACCATGAGGTCCTGAGGCTGGGCGCAACTCAACGCTGACCGAGTTACTTCACTAACTAGCGCATGCTCGCGAACTAGATGTTGGAATCCTGAGGACTGCTCCCCCGCCCCAGAGCCGCAACGCTGCCCCCCCCCCCCCGCGGGCTCTGCCCTCCACCGACGGGAAGCCAAGCCCTCCCCAGAGGACCGCGCCGCGCCGCCGCTCGCCGAGGCTCCGCCCCTCCGAGGCTCCGCCTCCCGTCCGCCGGGGCCAGCCGCCGACGCCTGGCGCGGGCTTGCACTTGCGCACCTCCTCCCTCAGAGGCCTCGAGGGATCGTCGATCGGATCGTCGGTCTCGGGAGGAGGAGGAAAAGGAGGAGGAGACGGACCTCCGTCTCCTCCTGTTCCTGCTCCTGCTCCTCCGTCTCCTCCTGTTCCTGCTCCTGCTCCTGCTCCTGCTCCTGCCCCTGCCCCTGCCCCTGCTCCTCCTCCTCCTCCTGCTCCCCTCCTCCTCCTCCTCCTCCTCCTCCTCCTCCTCCTCCTCCTCCTCCTCCTCCTCATCATCATCATCATCATCATCATCATCATCATCATCATCATCATCATCATCATCATCATCATCATCATCATCATCATCATCATCATCATCATCATCATCATCATCATCCCCATCCCCATCCTCATCCTCATCCCCATCCTCATCCTCATCCTCATTTTACTCGCGGTGTTGAAGTCTCAGGAACGTCTTATGGCACGACTCAGGATCACAAGGACGCAACGCTAACGTTAATTCGCGGCGTTGAAATCCCAATAATTGTGCATTGGCACGTTTTAGGATGCTCATACGGTTGTCTTCCAACGGGGCACTTCCCTCAGTGAACACAGAACCTCGTAGGGAACTGCGAGGAGGCAACTTGAAGGGAGGGTTGATTGAAACATCACATCGTTGATGGGCATTGAGTTTACAATGTCCCTCCTCCTCCTCCTCCTCCTCATTCTCGTCCAACTCCTGCCTGCCTGCCCGCCCCTCCCACCCCTCCTTCCCACCTGCCTCCTCCTGGTTGCCCCCTTTCCTCTTCCTGCTCCTCCTCCTCCTTCTCCTCCTCCTCCTCCTCCTGCTCGAGGCTCGAAACTGCGGACGGTTCCTGTTCATGCTCCTCCTCCTCCTCCTCCTCCTCCTCCTGTTCTTTCTCCTTTCTCCTCCGCCTCCCCTGTTGCCTCCTCCTCCTCCTCCTCCTCCTCCTCCTTTGACCTTCGGGGCCAGGGCGTCTGCCTCGTCGCCAGGGCTGGACGCAGCTCGAACAACGGGCCAGGACGGACCCTGGGAGTGGTCCAAGGGCAGACTTCCCGCGGATGCTGCATCGCGCGAGGAATCGAGGATCGGTGTCAACGAGCAAGGTTTTGAGTGTTGTTCGCTGCAAAGAGATGGGCGGACGTCGTGCCGCAGGACTCAGGAGGGCGCATGAGCCGCCCATTCGACCATCGAGAATGCCTCCAGGATGGACGCGAGACTCCAAGAGGGCCCTGAGACGCGCCGAGAGGCCTCCTGGGGAGCCCTCAGTAGCTAGAGACAGCCAGAGGCGACCCCAAAGTAAGCCTCCACGACGGTTTCACACTGAGCCCAATACGTTTTTCCAACTCGTTCGTCCTCGGACGTCTTTCCGATCGCCCCGCGGCTGCGTATGGCTCCGAAGGCTGGCACAAAGTCGCCATGAGCACAGTGGCCCCCTCAGGACGGCCCCTGGAGATCGATCCCCTTCGTCCGTCCTCCTCCCTCGTCGTTCCTCCCTCCCCCTCCTCCTCCTCCTCCTCCTCCTCCTCGTCCTCCAGCTCCTCCTCCTCCTCCTTCCTTCCTTCCGAGCGGCTTGACGACGCCGCTCGGTCACGGCGCCGCGCCCAGCCGGGCCGCCCGGGGCGGGCACATACTCGCAAGCGGATCCCCGAGCGAGGCCTGCGTACCCTCCCGGCGGCCGGGGGTTTTCCGGCTGACGCCCGACGCCATTGCAAGAGTTTGCAAGAGCTTCATGGATGGAGGCGGGCCATTTTCAAAATACGCATCTCGCCTAAGCACATTCGTCTTAAACGTGTGCAAGACTTTCACGGATGGAGGGCGACCCGTTTTGAAAATGTGGGGCTCTCGCCGACGCCTGGCGCGGGCTTGCGCTTGCGCACCTCCTCCTACAGAGGCCTCAAGGGATCGTCGATCGGATAAACGAGGATCGGGGGATCGAGGAGATTCGACGGGTCGAGGAGATTCGAGGGATCGAAGATCGTCCGTCCTCGATCCCTCGAAACCTCCTCGGGAGGAAGTCGAGGACCTCCGTCTTCTCCCTCTCCTCCTGATCATCCTGCTCCTCTTGCTCCTCATCCCCCTCCTCCGTCTCCTGCTGCTTCCCTCTTCCTCCTCCTACTTTTCCTCCTCCACCTCCATCCCTTTTTCCTTATAAGCAGCTCTTCCCTGTTGCGCCACGAGACGTGTTGGTAGGGCGGGCCGGGTGTTTCCCCTGAGACCCCCTCACCACTGATCATCCTTACGCTCAAAATGTGCAACACCTTCAAGTATGGAGGGCGAGCCGTTCTCAAGATGTTGCTCTCGCCATAGCGCCATGCACATTCGTCTTCGAAGTATTTTCAAACAATGCAATAACTTCACGGATAGAGGGCGGGCCGTTTTCAAGATGTTGCTCTCGCCCTCGTCCTCCTCGTCCTCATCCGTCTCCCTTGTCCTTATCCTCCTCCTCCTCCTCCTGCTCCTCCTCCTCCGACTCCCTCGTCGTCGTCCTCCTCCTCCTCCTCCTCCTCCTCCTCCTCCTCCTCTTCCTT
>CAUYUJ010002069.1:196831-206831 GCA_963575745.1 Prorocentrum cordatum | reverse complement strand
ACTACTGATGCGCCTTAGGTTATTGAACAATGCTGAGGTTCTCACCTGTTCGGGTTTCCGACCGCCCAAGACGGCCCAAGAAGCCTTTGAGAGGCCCCCCAAACAACTGCACAGCAACCCAAGAGACCCAAGAGGGCCAAAGGTAGGCTCAAAAGGACCCCAACCATCGCCCAAAAGAACCCCCAAGTGGGCCCCAAGACGGCCGTGAAACGCTCCAAAAGGGCACCAACGCGGCCTAGAGAGGCCCCCAAGGCGGCCCCCCATAGGCGTTAGTCCCCCAAGGCGGCCCCGAGAGGCCTCCAAGAGGCCCCATGAGGCCCCCAAACTGTTTTCAAAAAGCTCCCAGGAAGCCATCCGGAAACCCAAAAAAGGCCCCATAATGCCTTCCCGCCTCATCCTCACGTTTTCCTTCTTATCCTCCCGTTCCCCCTCCCCCTCCTCCTCCTCCTCCTCTCCTCCTCCTCTTCCTCCTCCTCCTCCTCCTCCTCCTCCTCCTCCTCCTCCCCCTCCTCCTCCTCCTCCTCCTCTTCCTCCTCCTCCTCCTCCTCCTCCTCCTCCTCCTCCCTGTTTCCCTGTTTCCCTGTGCTCGTTGAGACTTACAACGGAAACTCTTGGCCCACACTGCGAGAACGGTTGACTACCACTTCCGCTCTTATTTTGTTGGCACAGGAGATCGGATTCACCCTTGACGATGAGGGTGACAAGTGCGACGCAGTAGGGAAGTTGGGCTGGCGCATGCTCGCAGCACCTGCTGTTCCAGGATTATCTGGGAAACCAAAATGGGGGGCGGCCGTTCTGGTCCGACAGCATTTGGGCCTCAGGTGGCCTGCGGATGGCTCTGGCATCGTCGAGCACGGTCGGGTCCTTAAAGCCATCGTCGACATTCCGTCCTGGCCCCCCCTCGTTGTGATGTCGGTTTACCTGAAATCAGGCACTGGGCTTTGTGAGCTCAACCTGAAGTTACTTAAGAAAATCGGACAGGCCTTGCAGCACGAACACCTCTTTGTGGCGGGCGGAGACTGGAATTTGGCTCCCAGCCTTATCGAGTCCGCTGGCCTTCCCGCCGCCTCGAGGCGGTTTTGTTCGTGCCTAAGGAACACACGTGTGTCAGCCCCTCCTCTCTCACCACCTTAGACTATTTCTTGGCCTCGAACAGTTTCTCGAGGGCGGTCGAGGGCGTGAAGGCTGTTTTGACCTGGACGGGGCGGCCCCACAGGCCTGTTCAGTTGCAGCTTCGTGATCGTGCTGTCTCGTTGTACCAGTTAACTTACAGGTCGCACCAACGACTTCCCTGCGAGCTGCCTGTGGGACCGCCCCCCTGCCCGCAGAATTGGAGTATGGCTCGCGACATCGCTGAATGTGCGGCCGACGCGGCTATCTCGGCCCCCGTCGGCGAGGCTTGGGAATTTCTGAGCCAAGCGTGGGTGTACTTCTCTAACACCCTTGAGCTCGAGCTCGAGTCTTTTACGGGTGTTCCAGTTACCAGCGAGGGCCACAAGGGTTCAAGGTTGAAGGCGCGTTGGATCCCCATCTTCTCTCGCCCCAAAGGTAACGCTACGAACCTGGTCCACGTTGGTTGGGAATGGTTGGCCCAGCAGCTCCGTGAAACCCTCGGGGGCTGTCGCCGCTTCCAGGAGGCGGAGCAAGGGATCGGTCAGGACCCTACTAAGCTCGATCAGCTGTGTCAGGACGTGAATCATCAGATGCAACTTGTTGTAGCTCAGCCGTGCCCTGGAGAGGGACTCAGCGCGCGCTTGGACAGCACGATTGCACAGTCTCGTGAGCTAATGCGCCGAGGGTCCGCCTCTTCAGCCACGTGGCTGACCGACCTAGACGAGTTCCTCCAGGTCTTGGGAGGACGACTACGACGAGGCTGTCAAGGCCATCCAGAAGGGGAGGCAGGACTCATGGGACGAATGGCAGGAGAAAGCTTTAAGGAGAGAGGCTCGGGCTATGCGCCGCCTTACCAAACTGAAACGTCGGTGGACCCCTACCACGATCGAATCTCACCCTGGCATTTTCTCGGCCAACCCTCGGGACCTACTCGAGGATGAAAACGAGGCGCTGGCTAGTGTTTGGCATGCCAGCACTGCGCCGTCTACCGTGTGGGTTCCCAATAGGAATCATCTTCCGCGGCCGACTGCAGGAGATATCCGCAGCGCCAGCGCCAGCTTCTCGGCGCTCACCTCGCAGTCGCTCGACGGGCTGCACCCGCGGCAGCTCTCTCTGGTCTCGGATGCGGCCCTCGACACCTTCGGCGCCCTTGTCCAGGCTATTGAATCGTTGGGACTGTTCCCCAAACAGTTGTTTTGTTCACTCTTCCCCTTATTGGAGAAACCCAAGGGCGGGCTCCGCCCCATACTTTTGTGCGCAGGGCCCGTTCGTGCCTGGGAGCGCCTCCGCAGGCCTTGGCTCACTGACTTTAACGACCGTTTCCCCCGACGCTTTTGGGCCTTCGGCCCTGGCCGCAGCCCAGAGGATGCCGTGTGGCATCAGGCGGCGGCCTGCGAAGTGGCGGCCCAGACGGGCCAAGTTTCTCTCGGGGTTATTTGGGACGGCACCAAATACTACGAAAGCTTCGATTTAGTCTTGCTCAGGGATCGTGCTCTCAAGTTTGGGTTCCAGGAAGTCATCGTTAAAACCACTTTTAACTTCTGGCGAGGACCCCGAATCGTTAGGCTCGGCAGCATGTATGGCACGATCCCCTACTTCGCCACGTCGGGCCTGCCCGCTGGCGACGGATTTAACGACCTGTTTGTCCGTGTGTACAGCCTCGGGGCCTTCGACGGCTACACGCTGGCCAACCCCCTCGTCCCTCTCTCCTCCTACGTCGATGACGATGCTCTGACGACGCAGGCGGATACGGAACAGGAGGCCCTCAGTCGTATGGTCCAGGCTTGTGCGCACATGTATGTTATTTTCCGCGACAGTTTGAAGGTCGGTCTCCAGGCGGATAAATTAACTACGTTCGGAAGCTCTCTTTCGCTGGCCAGAAAGCTCGGCACTCTTCCCGGCCAGAAGGCTGGCCTTGTCACGAACAGTACAGTGTCCCTTGGCACTGATCTTGCCCCTGGTCAGGTGAGGTCGGCTCGTAATGCCCTTTGGAAACGCCGATCTCGTTTTGATTCCATGTTCAAGCGTCATAAGAAGTTGCAGAAAATGAGGAGCCGACTTCCACGGCAGAAGGGACGCATCGGGAAGATTTATGTTGCAGGCGTGGCTCCTGCTGATACTTTCGGCTCGGCTGTTGTAGGATTGAGCGACTGGGAACTGTTTCAGGCCAGACGCGTCCTCCTCTCCTACAAACCCCCCTGCCACCGTGGTTGTTCCCTCACGGCCAAGCTTGCCTTGCACGGGGACCCCGTTGATCGGGCGAGCGTGGCCCCTGCGGTTCATTGGGCCACTATCGTTTGGACGGCCATCACTTCCCCCTCGACCTCCCATTACTCGGTCAAGGAAGTTTGTCAGATGTGGTGCCGAGTGCCTTTCGACCAAGATGCGTCTTGGAAGAGCTCGAGGGGGGCCCATCCAGAGAATGCATATGTGCCTGTTTCGTGTGGGCTGGTGCGCCACGCCTGCTTTCACTTGGGAGGATGACTACGGTCGCGAAGTGCACCTCGGTTTCAACTCACCCAGCATGGTGAGTCACTTGCTTAGGTTGGCCACCCAGCGCAGTTTTGAACGGAAGCTGGCTTCGGATCTCCTGAATTTTCCTGGTCCTCGCGTGACCCTTGGCCCCTTGCAAAAACTCCTGGGGCCCAAGTCCAAGGTTTTGAGCGATCGGGAAAAATACCTTGCCAGCTCAGCGTTTTGTAGCGGAATCTGGACCCGCGCGCGAGCTCGCGCTGCAGGATACCAGAGCGATGGTATATGCCCCTTGTGCGGTGAGGTCGACAGCATCAGACACCGCGGGTGGCTTTGTCAGCACGAGACTGCACGGGCTGTTCGTGCCGAAGCTGTTGGAGAGCAGCTAGAGCTGATACAGGAGGCCCTGGAAAGTGAAGATCGGTTTTTATGGGATGAGCTTAAACTCGAACACCCCGAAACCCTCCACCCTCCTCCGTCTAACAACCCTGCCCCCCACCCTCTACTCGGCCGAGGGGGCCGAGATAGCGTGGGGATCCGTCGACTTGCGAGGGTGCGAAGTTTGCATGGACGGATCCTGTCTCCGTCACTCGGTGAGCGAACTTAGCCGTGCTTCTTATGCCTGGGTGTTCTTGGGCCCAGGTGAAACTATTGTGGCCTATGATAAAGGAACTGTGTGGGACGTTCTTCCCCAGACGCCGCAGGCAGCCGAGCACCAAGCCATGGCCTGCCTGCCCATCTATGTAGAGTACACAGGTACACTAATCAGCGATTGCATGACTGTGGTCAAGCTCTGCCTCTCCAGCCCGACGCACCAGACGTCGGCCAAGCACCGATATGCAGGAATGCGACGAGGGGCCCTGCTTCATGAAAAACGTGATCATGACATTGTTGTGCAGCACACACCAGCGCATCGGTCGAAAGAGGTTATCGATTCGCTCTCGCCCGTGGACAAGAGGATCGCCGTTGGCAACAGTCTTGCCGACTCACTCGCCAAGCGCGCCCTCTCTCTCCACCCCCGTCCCTCGAACATGCATTCGGACATAATCGATTCGAATTTAGTCAAGCTGAAGTTTGCCGCCAGAGTTTTGGCCAAAGTTTTGTGTGTTTTCGAGGTCGAACGGTTTGAACGCTCTCCTTCGGGCCCTCGCGCACGCTTCCTCAAATCCGGGGGCTGGCACGCGTGGGAACCCCTAGAGGAAGGACGAGCGCGTTGTTTGAGATGTCTCGCTTTTTGGAAAGACCCTTCCACCAGACCCATGATCGGCTGCTCAGGTCCTAGCAAAACCTGGCGGGGGGTCCTCGACTTCAGTAAAGGCCACACGCTTGCTCATACGCGTGTGACCAAAAACGAGGTTGAGTCCACTATGTTTTTCTGTACTACTTGTGGGGCCTACACGGCCAAGAGGTGTTACCTTTTAGGCCGTGACTGTCCGCTGCGCAAGCTTGCGGGGGCCCCCACGACCCTCCGTCGTATCTTTGAAGGCCAGCACCCTCACTATAGGGAGGAGGGGTCCCGTCTCAGTGTGTCGAGCCGCCGCGGATCGGCCTACATGCAGTATGCGGCGGCCCTGCCGCCGCCGCCTGAAGTTCGTCAGCCTCTACGCGGGATGGAGTCCCTGCCTCAGACGCCAGGCATGCTCGCTCTCGTGGCACGTATTCAGGCACGGGAGGCTGCTGCTAGGGCAGCAGCCCCTCGAGATGTTTCTCGAAGCCGCAGTCGCGGCCGCTAAGTCATTGGCATCGGTCCTGCCCTCTGGGATTGCAGAGGAAAAAAACCGTGTTTCCCTGTTCCGAGGCGGCCGCGGTCTATCCCGCGGGCAGCCCGACAAAGAGGATGGGGGACGAAGAAACGAGAGGCTAGGAACGATGGGATGGGAGCGGCGCGGCCGCGCCTGCGCCCGGGTCCTCCGAGGAGGGCAGCCCGCCAGCGTGTTCTTCCCCACCGCCCCGTCGTATTCGAGCCTCGGCCTCCCACGGCCTCGCTTCTCGAAACCAATGCTGGCGTCGAGAAAGGTGGCGGCCCTGGCACCTGCGGTAGTCGGCTCCCATGCCGACCTCTCTATATGGGGTCTGCCGACTGGTGGAAGGGCGCCACGTCGGCCGCCAACGGCCACCAATCCGTCGAGACAGGGCGCCTTGCCCACTTCCTGGAGACTGCCTCCGCGAAAGCAGACGCGACTGCTTGGCACATGCGGTTCGGGTGCTCCTCAAGTGGCGCTGCGCGCCACTTGTCTTAGGCGTCGAGGCCGCGCTGCACGGCGCGGTAGTTGTCCGTGTGGCAGCACCTGCCTGCGTTGGGCAGGCGCCCGATCACCCTGCGAAGCTCTGGCATGCATATGGCCCCTGGCCTCGTGGGCTTCTTGGAGCCAGCTCCCGCCTTGCACTGCTCGACATCGACGTACTCCGCCCACGGCTGAGCGATCTGGCAACCTCCAATACGCTGCACGGTCGGCGTCCGCGGGCTCAACGGGGTGCTCGATCATGCCGGGCACGTCGTAGGCCCCGCAGAGGAAAAGAAAAAACACCTGTACCCTCATGAGGAGGTCCCCCGTGGTAACTTGCTCCCTCTCGGCGCCCCCCAAGTGGCGGAGCCCCCGCAGGCGACGACCCGATCGCAGCGGGCGCGGCGGGCGGCGCGCAGCAGGCACCGCGCGACGCCGCGCCTGCGACTAGGTCTCGCACGGTGGGCCGCCCAGGAGCCCCGCCACAGTGCCCACCACGGAGAGGTCCTTCCAGAAATTCACGCTCTCGACGCGCGCCGAGTCGCCTCGGGTGCGATCTTTCGCTACGTCGACTGAGAGCATGACGACGTCCTGGCCCGATGCAGCTCGGATCGCCTCGAACCAATGCTGGACGTCTCCTTCCCGCTTTCTTCCGCTGAACAAGTGGAGCACGTGCGTGACCGCGGTGCCTATGGAGCGCTCGATCGTGCGGATCGTGGCTGGCTCGGCCTCCAGCGTCGGTGGAATCGCCGCGACTGCATCTTCGGCGCGGTGCTCTGGCGGTCGGACTTGAAGCGCGAAGAACGGCCTACAGCGTAGCTGGGCCCAGTCGTTGACTCTCCCCGCCTTGCTTTTGGCCGCTTGAGCGACCCTGATGGCCCTGGCGCTCTCGTGGAAAAGCGCGTCAGAGGCCCGGTCGCCGATGGTGTCCTTCCATGCTCGAGCGCAAGCCGTTGCGCAGCTGATGTGCCTGCGCAGACGATTGGCAGTGTGAGTATCTTTGCAACAAATCTGGCACGCGGTGCCCCGTGCCCACCGCCGCGGGCCATCCTGGCTCGGATGCCCCTGCGCTCGGTGCTTGGCAACCACGAGCCGCTAAGTGTCAGCGAAGCCGCATTCGTAGCAGAAGAACTGCGGGGTGCATTCGGCGCCCTGGTCCTCGAGCGCGGGGACGCGGTCGGCGGTGGCCAGCTGCTCGAGCTGAGCCCGCCATCGGCCCCTCTGCTCCTCGTCGGAGGCCGCCCAGGTAGACCGACGCAACGCGCGCTTGACGACGAGCTTGTAAGCCCCGGGCGAGCTGCGGGCCCACTCGACTACGTCGTCGAAGGCCATGGCAGCGTCTGCCTCAGCTGGATCGGCGCACTCGCGCAGCGTGGAGGGGTCAAAACGCAGCTGCTCGGCCCAGCCGTAGTTGAGCTCCCATGTGATGAGTGGAGCTCGCAACTGCCGCTGAGCATGCTGCAGCACTCGGGGCAGGAGTCGTAAACTAGCCAGCCGCAGCGCGCCGCAGTCCTGGAGCCGCTGCTCCTCGTGCACCACCATCACCATCATGAGGTTAGTGACGTGGCCTTGGGCCCGTGCGCGCCATGACTTTCGCGGCGCCTGCGCGCGGCTCAAGTGGTGCTGCCTTGCGAACAAGGCCAGGGCCTCGCCGCCCAATACAGGCCATGTGCTCGCATTGTACATGAGCTGCGAGTGGGAGATCGCGTCCGTTGGAATGGACCTCGCGAGCCAGTGGCAACTGCGAAGCCGGTGTCGCGCTGGTTCTCTTCGCGACCTCGGCGCCGATGGCCCCGTATTCGGACATCGCGGTGCCGAGCATGCGTTGAGACCGTGCTCCCTTGATTGGCTCGTCGATGCCATCCACTCTGATGGCGGTGTCGCCCTTGGCGTAGAACTCCTGCTTGTGGCGCAAGTGGCCAGGCCTGGAAGCATAGCATCACTACGGTCTCGCCAGCTTAAGGGCGCCGTCGCCTGAGCCGCGCGCGCCCGAGTCCTCGACCTCCTCGTATCCCTCGCCCTCGCCGTCGCGCGCGAAGGGGGGGAAGACCCCCTCCGCCTCGTGGAGGAGGCCTGCGCCTTGGAGGAGTGTGTGGAGGAGGCGGTGTACTTTGGCGAACATGAGGTTGAACGCGCTGTCGGCTAGTGGCGCACCAGGGCGGGTGCCCCTGCGTGGTCGCACGATGCCGTCCGCCATGCGATGGGCCGTCCACCTGTCGCGGTGGGCCTCCGCCACCAGCCCGCCAAGTGCGAGTGGCCCATAGCGTCGTCGAGGAGAGCGGGCCTGCTGAGGTTCTCTTCCAGTATAAGTGCCAACCATGGCGGAATGTCCAGCGCATCCACTACCCCCCTCAGATCGGCCTCGTCAGTGGGCAGTCTGTGGATTATCTCGACAATAACAGAAAGCGGCCCGCAAGTCGAACAACCAGACGGCGCAGCGCCTTTCGCGCTGCCTCGACACGTTCCATGGCCCCCCGTACCTCGGGACTCCCATATCGAACACTCGATTGGCCTGCCCCCTGTCTGGGCGTCGGGGAACACCTCGGCCAGCGCCCCAGCCAAGGCGCTACGCAAGAGCTGGTGACGTAGCTTGCCCAAGGTGTTGTTCAACAAGATCTCGCGGTAGGATGCGGTTAAAACGCGGTGACGTCGCCTTCGGGCATCGCGCCGACAAATCCCCGCATGAACCCCGGCGGCCCCCGCTTCACCAGGACGGCCCTCGCGAGGAAAGGATGGGGGGGCGAGCGACTTGAACTGATGCGGCCCTCAACGCGGAATCGGCTAGGCTGTCGGGCCCAGGGGCCCTGTCGCTGGCCACGCTCAGCTGCCCGACCACCGCGTGGCACGGGGCGGCGGCCTCGACCTGGAGCGGCGCCTTCGGCAACGGCTGACTGCCTATGTTACAACGCTGCCCCATTATGTCTTGGCTGATGATCTCCGCCGCTTGGGCGGCGCCGAAGTGCTGCAGCTCATGCTCGCTTTGCTGGGCGTCGCTGGAGATGGCCTCTCCGTTGTCGTCGAGGCGCAGAAAGAACGCCTGCCACCTGCGGGGCCTCCTGCCCCCGAACCTGAGAAGCCTCTGAAGCTGCTTCCACTCGAGACCGCGCTGGTTGCTCTGTCGGCGCTGATCTGCTGCTTCGACGGCGGCCTCCAAGAACCTGATTCTGTCGCTTTCAGCAAGCCGACGCGCGACGCCCTGCGAAGCCTCCAGAGAGCCGCGGACGGCCAGCAAGCACTGCTCGGGGGCAATGCTGCCGTTGATAAGCTCGGCCGCCCATGCTCGTTGCCAGCCCGGCGCCTCCTCGGCCACCACGCCTCTACCTTGGTCAAGAACGCGCCCTCGTCGCCGCCGCCGGCGATGGCACGGGCGTGGCCGACCAAGATAGCAGCGCTTAGCGTGCCCGGGTCCGCGGCCTCGCGCGTGGCCTCGATGGCGCGGCGGCGCGCGCGCGCGAGCTCGACGGCGCCAGCGGCGATGTGGGGCTTCTGGGCCTGCCGCTTCGCGATGCCGGAGGACTGGATCGCCGCCTGGTTCATGTTGTCCACGACCTGGCGGCTGTGAACATTGACATCCTGCTGCCAACTTACACTGGGGATGGCGTCGAGCTGGCTCTTGAACTTGGCTGAGGCCCCCCCGTCTTGAAGCTTTGTAGTAACGGCCTCCCTCTGGCGCATTGCCCTGCTTGCGGAAGCGGAAGGTCGCCGCGACAGGGTACTGGTCTTGCATGCTCTTGCCATGTTCGATGCTCGCGTCTGTGTCGACGGAGATCGTTGCGCCTGCTATGCCGTTGGCGACGCAAGTGTAATCAATGCGGCGTAAATGTCCCTGAGAGCCCACAAACGCGTGCGCAGTGGATGTGCTCTCGGCCGTAGTATTGACTGCTGCCTTGCCGATCTCGCCTAGGTACTGCATCAGGCGTTTCCCGTTGTCGTTGGCCTTCTGCGCGCGGCCCCAGCTGCCCGCCCCTGGAGAGGTGGGTGCACCGACGTGCCGTGCCCGTTGAAGTCGCCCATCATAGCGTACACCCTGCGCAGTCGATCTGCAGCTACCCAGCCATCCGAAGGTATTTTTTCATAGCTGCGAAATGTCTTGGTTTTTGTGGATTGTCTTGGTTTTTGTTCCAGACTGTGCGATGTCTTGGTTTTTGTCAAATGTATTGGTGTTTTGTCAGATGTCGTTTTTTTTGTCA
>CAUYUJ010002069.1:171831-191831 GCA_963575745.1 Prorocentrum cordatum | reverse complement strand
CACCAGACTGCAAGAAGGTGCCACTTCGAGCGGGACTGCCCTGTAGCAGGCTAAGGCGATACCGGCCGTCTTCGTCAAGCACGACCAGGGCCCAGTCCGCGCGGGCAAAAGCAAGTTCCGACGGGCCCAAGCAGGGCCCGCCCGAGATAACCTAACCGCAGAAGACCCGATGCTGGGGCCGATTCGCCCAGGGAGCTCCCGCATGGCCTTCCGTGTTGGGGGGGGGCAGCTCGGGAGGAAAGAAACGCCACCGGGGGGGGGGGCAGCTCGGGAGGAGAGGAACGCCAGCGGTTGCTTTCTCGAGGTCCCGGCGCCGGGCTTCTGTCTGGCCGCCTCGAAAACTTGGACTGCAAGCTGCTGCTTTCCTCCCTTCGCGCGCGGCGGGGCGCTTGCACCTCCCGTGCCAGGGCGTTCCCCGACTGGAGCGGCACGGGTGGCATGAGGGGTTTCCTGGCGAGGCCGCGCTGGTAATCTTGCTTGGGCCCGCGTGCGCGGAGAGGCCAAACTGCGGAGCGCTTCCTCGCGATGGGGGGCCCAGTGGGTCTGCGCGGGCCCGCGCGTGAATTCCAGCGAGGGTTCCAAAGGAGATGGCCCGTTCCAAGCTACCGAAGAACTGCTGGCCGCCAGCACCGACGCACACGATCTCCGCGGCGTCGATCGCCGCGTCGCCCGCAAGACTCGGCGGGGGCGTCGGACCACCAGAAGATCCAATAATCCGCGATCCTTCGAATCCGACCACCGAGCATTCTGGGCGCGCCACCCGGGCGAGCGCACCGCCAGACAAAGTGCGCGGGCAGACGAGCAGACAGCTGCCTACGGACACGCCCAACCAGTAAGCTCCCCCTTGGCACCCTGGAAGACCTGCCGAGGCACTTGGAGGGCTGGCTGCCCCCCCCAAAAGGCCTGACACTAGGTGAACCCTACAGCCTTGCGAAAAAGCCCGCGGGGGCCTAAAGCCCAGCCCGATCGCGCAGCGTGCAAACGGGGCCCAAGGGGTCCTTGTGGAGGGGCGGGGCCTCGGGGCTGACCTGCGGGCCCCGCGGGGTTTCCGCCCTGCGCCTGCGCGACGTCTCCTGCAGATTGCGCGCGCATGGGGCCCTGCGCGTGGCGCCCGATGAATAGGCGCGCCTCCGCGGCCTAGGCGTAACTGAAAGCGCCTGCGCAGACCCTTCCTGGGACGCGAAGCCTGCGCGGCGGCCATCCTTCGCCCCCCTGCCGCGGCAGCGGCTCCGAGACTTCGGGTGGCGCCGTTCTGATCGAGCCCCAGGGGCGGGCCCGAGTGTCCGGGGGGGCCAGCGCCGGGGGCCGCGAGGAGGCTGCGAAGACGGCCTCGGCCCTTCCGAGGACCCGCTCGAACGTTCGCATCCTCTGGCCACGTTGATTCCCATCTGTCCAAGCTCCTTGGGCACCGTAATCGCCGCTCCAACGCGCCGAGCGCGAACGTCGCGCGCCGCGTTTCTGATCGCGTCTGCGGGGTGGCCTGGCCCTCTGCGCGACCTGGCCGACTCGGGCGCAGGTCCCAAAGGGCCCCCCCTGGAAGGAAAGAACATCTGCGGCGCGCCAAAGAGCCCGGGCGGCCAGGTTTCTGCGGGAGAAGGAAAGACACCCTCGACGAGGGGCTCGAAAACGGGGGCCACCCCCGCACCGATATTATCGGAAGAGGAACGAACTCTCCGCCGAGGGCGCGCCCGCGCGCGCCCCTCCGCCCCCCCCCCCCCCGCTCCCCCGCGCAACCGCGCGACCGGAAGAGGGGCAGCGCGAGGGCCCCGATTGCAAAAGCAACGCAACAGCACTCTAAAAGTAAATGCAGTAAAGCTATGCAATCGCGATCAATACGCACTCCAATCGGACACGCGTCCACGGACTCGCGCGGCAAGGCGCGCGCGGAAGACGAGCGAAATTCCACGCGCCGCCCGGTGTCCAGCGGAAGCAAAGAAAGATATCCAGCGGGGGGTCCAGGCACGAGCCGGAGAAATCACCGAGGTCCTCCAGGAGGCAGCAGAAACGCAGCACAGATGCAAATGGTGCGCCCAAAGAGCAGCCCGCGAGGATCGCGCCGACGGCTCGGGGCATCTCGCTGGCGCCGCCGCGAAAGGAACGGACCCGCGGCCCAGGGTGGAAGCGGCAGGCTGCGAGGGCGACTCTGGCGCTGCGTCCAGTCGCGAGGTTTTCCCCCGCAAACGCACGTGGGCGGCCGCGCAACGCTGCGTCAGACTCGCCGGGTGACTGCGCGCCTCGCGTCCTCAACCAGCCTGTTCGCCAATGCGCCCGTCGGCGCCCCAGAAGCTTGAAAGGTCACGTTTGCGCCGCCATTCCTCGCCAGCTCCAGCCCCATCCTCGCCGAAGCGCGGATTGCTAACGATCGACAAGAGGGGCTGAGACCTCGTCCTTCTGCTCTAGCGGCGCCTGACAATTATGGAGGGTCAAAAGCCTGGCGCCTACAGTTAGCTTTCCCAGATCGCAGGGGCATCGAAGAGCAGGCGCAGAAACTCGCCGGGAAAGCAGGCGCAGCATCTTGGGTCGACGCCGTCGACCCGCAACCCCGCGTCGCGTCTGAACTCCCCGACGGCCGCGTGACCTCGACCAACCGCAGGGGGTGGAAGGGGGTGGCTCTTGCCTGGCTTGGCCGAGCCCTCGGCAATGATGGACTTGGCGTCGGCCCAGTTTTACTCCGGCCTACATGCTCTGAGGCGCTCAACTGCGCCACCCTCCCTCAGCGGCGCGCAGCCCGTGGCCGCTGGGGGCGTGCAGGGCGACGCCTTCTCGGTCGAATCACGGGCTGCCCTGCCCCCCCTGCGACTGCGTCGCGGGCCTGCGCGCGCCATCGCTGCCGGCGGGGCGGGGGCCTTTCATCGCGGGCCGGATGGGGGCGCGCGGGCCGCGCGGCGCAGCTTGGAGAGGCACGGCGTCAGGATGACCGAGGTCGCGCCTGGGGGGGCGGCGAAATTGCCCGAGCGGCGAACCTCGCTGGCCCCACGAGAGAGAGCGGCGATGTCGGGCGCGACGATGGATCCGCTGAGGATCTGGGACCGCGCAACCAGCCCAGGCGCACCTCGCGGCGCGTCAGATCCCCGCCCCGATGCAAGGCCTCTGACGCGCCTGCAGGCATGCCCCAATCCTCTAAACGCGCCAAAATGCCCCCCGTCGCCCCCCGGGCCGTCGCGGCCGCGG
This sequence comes from Prorocentrum cordatum, assembly GCA_963575745.1. Classification (NCBI taxonomy): domain Eukaryota; class Dinophyceae; order Prorocentrales; family Prorocentraceae; genus Prorocentrum; species Prorocentrum cordatum. The sequence continues at coordinate 188,660 of CAUYUJ010002069.1, read as the reverse complement.
GGGGCGATCCAGAAGAGCCGCGATGCGACCGCGGCGCCCGCGCGCGTCGCCGCAGGTCGCCCTGCCCCAGGCCGCCTCAGCCCGAGCTCCTTCCAGGGTGTCACCCGGGACCTAGCGCGTGGGGGCATCCCGCGCACAAGCGTGCCGAGCTCGCAAGCTAGCGCCCCCCGCGCGGGCCGCTGTCGCGCGAGAAGCCCCGATGCATCTATGGGCGGCCCAGCGTCGGGCAGGACCTGTTCGGTCATTCTCCAAGAGGGTTCGGCTACGCGCAGGAGCGACCCTGGGTAAGAGCGACCTTTGGTGCGCGACTTTCGGGGGCCGCGGGGGGGCCAAACCTGGGCGCGCAAGCAGCTGCCACTGCCTCGTTGTTGGCCATATGGGGACCCATCTGTGCCCGCGCCAAGGGTCACTCCGGCGAAAGGTCATTCTTACGTCTAGTCGAAGGCTCCCCCGGGCGCCACAGGCCCGGCCGCCCCGGGGGCCCGGCGCAGCTGCTGGCCAAGAACGCCCTGGAAAGAGCTCCAGCGGCCGCAATGGGCCGTCGCGCCCCATCATCCCTGCTAGACTTGTGGCGGGCCCTGCGCCCGTGCTGGCCGGGGGTAGTCGCGGCCCCCTGGCCGCGCTCGCTCGGGCCCGGGACGTCGAGGTCGAGCGCGCCGCGGCTTGCGACGACGCAGCGGGAGAGGTAGGCGGATCTGCTCCGCACTCGGGGCCCTCGGGGCGCGACCAGGACGGGGTTTTCCGGCCAGGGGTGGCGCGCGCCAGCCCGGGGGCCCATCCCCGCGGGGAAAGGGTGCCCGCCGCGCGCTTATCTAGATGCGCATGCCCGCGGAGATGTCCATCGGATGTTCTTCGTCGGGGGAGAGCCCGCGCTGCTTGGGGGCAAGCTTTCGGGCGCGCTCTTCCAGCCACCTCGCTGATCCCCATGCGCCGGCCCTCGCGCTGGCGCAGCTCGACTTCGCGCGCCCCCGGCCCTCGCGCCCAACCTGGCGGGGCCACTCTGAAAACCGCATCCTGTCGCGAAGTTCGGCCGCGCCAGGCCCCGCTGCAGATGTCCTCGGCCAGCTGGCGACGCGCGGCGCCGACTCCAGGTTCCAAGCGCTCCGCCATCCCCCGTGCGATGGGCCGCTGAGCGGGTTGGCCGGGAACCGCTCTGCGCGCTGGATGCACCAATCCAACAAGTCTCTGAGGCCCTCGTTCTCTGCGTGCACTAGCAGGCCCGGCGCCGCCCGCGCCGCCGCCGGCCCTCTGGGCGAGCGGAAGGGCCAGTGAATTCGACACCTCGCCTCGCGACCTTCTCCTGGCTCCTGGGCCGCGCGCGGGTCGGCGCCGTCGATCTGGGGGGCCGTCGCCCGCCGCCGCGCAGCTTCTGGAGCCGCGCTCGATGACCGCGCGGCGCCCCCCCTGCGCGGCCAAAAAGATCGACCACGGCGGGGGCGTGCCGGCTAGACGCGGCGACGCGAGCCGGGCTCGCGCTCGACCCATGGGCGCGCGGCGACCGGCCGCTCTACTGACCTCGACAAAAAACGCGGCAGGCGCGGCCGCCCAGTCCTGGCGGCCACTATTGCCCTACTAGGGCCCCCGGAGCGGCGGCCGCGCCCCACGTGCCCGCGGGGGCCGAAGTATCGCTGAGGCGCCCGTTGCGTCGGCAGGCGCGGCGCTCTTCGCGCGGGGAGCTCGAGGCGCGGCCGGAGGCGCACTGGTTGGCCTCGCCAGCTAGGGGTCGCCAGACCAACGCCCGGCAAGACCATCAGCGCGAGCGCGGCCAGCGCCCGCCCATGGATCGAAAAAGCGCTGCCATCCACCCGAAGCGCCGCCCCTATAGAAGCTCTGGCCGTCGTCGCTGGGGGAGGCGCCAAGGGCCCAACGTCGGGAAAATTGCCAGTACAAGCGCCGCCGACTTCCGCGCCGCCCGCCCGTCCAGGCCTCCGCGTCATTGGGCGGATAGAGGATCTCCGCGTCGATGATGACCCCCGCCCCTGTCTCGAGAACCGCCCAATACCAGACCCCCATCTTCGCGGCGCCTTTGACATGGGGAGGGGGGCGGGTGGGTGGGGGGGGCGGGCGGTGCGCGTTCAGGCGTTGCACATAAAGTGGAACCGACAAAATCGAACGCGGCGCGTCGTCTAAGACCTGGCGAGCGCAGCCTTCCTGTGACTAGTTGGCACGGCAAGCCCATCCCAGCTCATCGCTCGACGAGGCCCGGCTCCCCCTATCTGGCCAGCCGCGCCGCGGCTACTATAGCTACCCTTGCTGCGGCTGGCCGGCCTGCAGCTGCGAGCTAAGCTTGCGTTGTCGCCGCCGCGCTGGGCCGCGCCGCCGCGCGCGCCGCCTGTGGCCGCCCCCGTGGCCGATCCTGCCCTGGAGGGGCCTGCAACCGACTCTTCTGCGTCGCCAGCTGCTGCCGCCGCTCGAGCCCGCGTGGTCGGCGCCCCCGCTGCCGGCGCCTTCGTCTTCGCAGCGACTGGCTCGTCGGCGTCGCTGGCGCGGGCGCCGCTGGACGGGGGGCGCTTGAGGTGGGAAGCCTGCTTCCCTTCGATATCCTCTGCTTCGGCCTTGGGCTCATGTATTGGCCATCTCTGGGAACTTGGATTAGGGGGCTGTTTTCCTGCGCTGGGACTCCTTTCGGTCCTCGCCGGCAACCACCTCGCCCGCCTTTTCGAGCGCTAAGAGGCCCTCGCCATGCACTTTGAGCTCATTGCCGCCCAGGATTGAGCAGAGGTTGAGTCAGTTGAGCTTGGGCGAATCGAGATGCTTATCGACCTCCACGACTGTGGCGGCCGTCTCTTGACCGCTGCCTGGTGGAGGTCCCTGGCCAGGTCGACTTCCTGTGGGCGCTGGGGGGCCCTCCCCCATGGGCTTCCACCGCCGGGGCCCCGAGCTTCTCGCATCTCTCCACTGCCTTCGTGAAGGGTGGCTACGCCTGCTCGGCCTTCTGACTGGCCTGGCCGACGGACATCTTCGACCCGTGCTGCAAACGCACGCGGCCTTCGGGCTGCGTCCAATGCTTGGCCGCGATGTCGAAGCCACCCGCGTCGGACAACAGGTTGACCACCGCCAGCAGCCGCTGCTCCTCGGAAGGGGGGTGGTTGAGTGCCTCCAGCTTCTTCGGACAACTTGTCGCCAGGGTGTGAGCCGCCCACGATGGTGACAACACTGAAAGACCTCCTGCGGCTGCCAAGTTCTCTTTCTGCTTGCCAACACTGGCGCCACGGCCACTACATACCATGAACTGGAGGACGATGGCGGTTTGGAACGCGCGTCTGCCTGGGCGTCCTGGGCAAGCGTACTGGTGCCTCGCAATGTTTGCGCCAGAGTCGCCATCCTAGATTATCCCCACACCAACAGCTGCTGCACTTGGTGAACGAGCGCGCGCCAGCCTCGGCATGGCTACTTACTCGTGGGCCAGAACAGCTGCCGAACAAGGATGTGGGGTGAAGGGGCCCGCAAATGTCACACGACCGCTGGAAGGCTCACCGTGAGGATCGACGGATGAAACCCTGCAGAAACAGCCCACCTTGGGCCAGCCCCTCGGCTTCAGACAAAACAGGTTGAACCACTTTGGCTTGAGCCAAAGCGGATATGGATCCCCGACCATCTTGCTTCTCCATCCCTTCTCCTTATAGATAGCTTCTCCCTGTCGCACTCCGAAGCCAATACTTAGGGCCAGCCGGGCGTTTCGCCTGAGACTTCCTCACCACTCATGACTCTGAAGCTTAAAAACTGACAACCGTTTCACTCATGAAGGGCGGGTGGTTTGCAAAATGTGGCTCTCGCCTTAGCGCCGCGCACATTCGTTTTCAAAATTTGCAAAAGCTTCACGGATTGAGGGCAGGTCGTTTTCAAAATCTGGTTGTCGCATTAGCGCCGCGCACACTCGTTTCAAACATGTGCAACAGCTTCACAGATGGAGGGCGGGTGGTTTTCAAAATGTGGTTCTCGCTTTAGCGCCGCGCACATTCGTTTTCAAAATTTGCAATAACTTCACGGATTGAAGACGGGCTCTCGCCCTAGCGCCGCGCACATTCGTTTTCAAAACTTGCAATAGCTTCACGGATGGAGGGCGGGTGGTTTTCAAAATGTGGCTCTCGCCTTAGCGCCGCGCACATTTGTTTTCAATATTCGCCAAGAATTTCACGGATTGAGGGCGTGTCGTTTCAACATGTGACTCTTGCACTAGCGCCGCGCACATTGGTTTTAAACATTTGCAAGAGTTTCACGGATTTCCATGATCAGCGTATCAGAACTAGTGTTCTGAAGGGATTCAGGATTGCGCGGGTGCAACAGTTATCTTAAGCTGAAATCCCACAAATGGTGTTATAGCAAGATTCCGCATCGTCAAAACGCTGCTGCCATGCTGATACGTAGCGCGTAAATCCCGAGACCCATGTTTTGGCATGCTTCAGGATCTTCAAACGGTTGTCTTCCAACGAGGCAGTTCCCTCAATGGAAATGAACCGTTGTAGGGGCCTATGAAGAGGGAGTTTGGAGGGAAGGTTAATTCCAACATCGGTGATGGCTCTTAGGTTTACACTGGTCCTCCTCCTCCTCCTCGTCCTCGTCCTCGTCCTCCTCGTCCTCCTCTTCCTCGTCCTCGTCCTCCTCGTCCTCCTCCTCCTCCTGCTCCTCGATTTGCTCGTGTGCGAACTCAAGGCTCAACGGGCCTCGAGCGCAGAGGGCGGCAGAAGCGCAGGGAGATGAGGAGGTTGGGGAGGGGCCGAGGCGCCGGGCCGCAGCTGCGGCCTGCGCACACCCGCGCGGGAACACTGCCGAGGCACACTGAACAAACCGGCCGCCGCAACCGCGTTAGCTGAACACACCATGCGCGCTTCTTGAAGCTGCCGCTTGTGCAAGTCGCAGGCAGGGAAGCGGGCGCGCCATGGGAGAGCAAAGCTGGCAAGGCGAGGGGGGGGAGAATGCCGTCCGTGAAGGCGCAGACACGGCCCTCATCGAACAAGGCCACAGAGCCCGAAACAGAAACTGGAGCACGGAGTGAAGCAAGCTGAGGGCGCGCGCCCTAGCCGAGAAATGTGCTGGTGCCAGACAGGATGACATTTCAGCCGCTAATCAATATGTTTGTGCATCTACACACACGAAGATACATACATACTAGATCCATCGCTCAGACAAACACGGGAAAATGCCGACATTGGTCTCAAGACCAACCAGATAAGCCGGACAGGCGCAGCGGATCACGAATGGCCATGGAGGTCAGGGTCAAGCTGCTCCTCCCCCTCCTCCTCCTCGACCATCGACTCCCCCTTCACCATCCTCCTCGCCATCTATCCTCGCTCCTCGACCTTTGGCTCTGACCCTCCTGGAGGGCCAGGAGAGAGAGAGAGAGAGAGAAAGAGAGAGAGAGAGAGAGAGAGCCGAGCATTAGAGGCGGCCGCCTGCGGCTGCGGTGCAGCTCCGTGACGTAAGGCTGGCAGCGGCCTTGCCCCGTCGTCGTCGTCCTCCTACTCACCATCCGCTTCCTTTTCTTCCTCCTCCTCCTCATCCTGCTCCTCCGCCGCCTTTCTCTTACTCCCCTTCCTCCCTCTCCGCCACCCCTCCTCCTCTTCCTCCTCCCCCATCACATCATCATCATCATCATCATCATCATCATCATCATCATCATCATCATCATCATCATCATCATCATCATCATCATCATCATCATCAGCATCCTCATCCTCATCCTCATCCTCATCCTCATCCTCATCCTCATCCTCATCCTCATCCTCATCCTCATCCTCACCCTCCTCCTCTCCGTTTTCTTTTTCCTCCTCCTCCTCCTCCTCCTCCCCTCTTCTCTCCTCCCCATCCTCCTCAATATTGTTTCCTTAGTTTGTAGGGCGGGCTGGGCGTTTCACCTGACTTCCTCACCATGTATGGCCCTGAAGCTTTAAACTTGCAGAAGTTTCTCAAATGGAGGGCGTGTGATTTTGAAAATGTGGCTCTCGCCTCAGCGCCGCGCACAAACTTATTTTTAGTTCGCAGCAGCTTCAGGGTTGGAGAGCGGATGGTTTTGAACATGTGGTTCCCGCCTTAGCGCCGCGCGCATTTGTCTGAACACATTACAACAGCTTCAAGGCGGGTGCTTTTTGAAAACGTGGCTCTCGCGTCAACGCCGCGCACACGCATCTTAAACATTTGCAACAGGTTCGAAGATGGATGCCGGCTCCTGTTTAACATGTGGCTCTCATCCTAGGGCCGTACGTAGTCGTTTTAAAATGCGACAGCTCCATGCATGGAGGACGGCTCATCTTCAAAACGTGGCTCTCGCCTTAGCGCGGCACTCTTGTTTCACAAATGTTCAGAAGTTTCGAAGATTCGTACGGTTGAAGTCCTAGACATGGTGTTCTGGTACTGGTACGGTTTATGACCGTCAGGACGCAATAGTCATGTTGATTCGCGGTGTTGAAGTCCCAGGAACGGTGCCCTGGCACGATTCAGGATCGTCAAGACGCAACAACTACGTTGATCCGCCGCGTTGAAGTCCCGGGAATGGTGTTCCGGCTCGATTGAATATTATCAGACGGTTGTCTTCTAATGGGCCGCTTTTCGCAATGAAAACAAACTCTTGTAGTACCCTATAAGAAGGAAGTTGGAGGGAGGTCGAGTGAAACATCGTTGATGCGTTTTGGGTTTACACTGCCTCCTCCTCCTCCTCTTCCTCCTCCTACTCTTGCTCCCCTTCCTCCTCTCCTATCCCTCTCTCTTCCCTTCTTCTCGCTCCTCACCCTCCTTGCCATCCCCCCTTCTCCCGCCCTCCCCCTCGTCTCCCGAGCCCAAATGTGTTCCAAGACGGCCCCAACAGCGCTCTCAGAGGGGTCCAAGAGGCGCTTTCGGGGTCTCTAGAGGGGCGAGGCTAATTGAGTACCACCCGTCTTTGATCGCTGTCCTCCACAAAGGCGCCCCCCCAAAGGTTCTCAATGCTCCCAAGAGTGCCCCAAGAGGCGCCCAAGAGGTCCCCAATAAGTTCCCAAGAGGTCCCCAAGAGGTCACAAGAATCTCCCAAGAAGCCCCCCAAATGGCCCCCTGGACCGCCAAGAAGCTCCGCATGGTCTCTCAAGAAACATCCGAAGATGATCCGAGAGGCATCCAAAAAGCATGGCATTTCTGTTCGCCCTCTTCCAACTCCTCCTCCGCCTCCTCCTCCTCCGCCTCCTCCTCCTCCGCCTCTTCCTCCTCCTCCTCCTCCTCCTCCTCCTCCTCCTCCTCCTCCTCCTCCTCCTCCTCCTCCTCCTCTCCCTCCTCCCAATGCCCCCCCCCTCCTTCTCCTCGTCGTCGTCGTCGTCCTCCTCCTCCGCCTCTTCCTCCTCCTCTTCCTCCTCCATCCTCCCCCGCTTGGGGTATGACGGCTTCCCCAGCACTTTATCCAAGAGCATGCTCCTCAACATCCCTGATCAGGGCAACTCGCCTGGGCATCGTTTCTGGACGGGCTGGTGGGGTTACTTTTTTCGTCGCGGCCGCAGGCGAGCGCGCCAGCAGCGTCAGAGGTCGAGCGGGCTACGCGCGAGCCTAACTGCCTAGCGCACGGGGACCGGCGGCCGGACCTAAGCAGCCAAACCTGCCTAAGCTGCCGGGCTGCGCGAGGTGGTGCCAGGAAGCTGGTGGGGTTACGCGAAGCGCCTAGAATTGTCAAACATGCCGGGGAGGTGCGGTGAATCTTACGACGCCCACCCCGATCTTTGCCACATCCGCTGCCGTCCACCAGAGCCCCGACTATCTTTCGGGACCAGGGGATCAGATACATATGTATCCAACGTTCATTTGGAGAGAGCGTGCGGGTGCGAAAAGGAGCGAGCGCCGTCCAACGGACCTTCTGAGGCACTGGTGGGGGGGGGCCAGGAGGGGCATCGGAAGACCATTCCTGGCACGTTTGAGGATTGACTTCGCCCCTGCCCCAGTTGAGACTGTCCAGGGGGTGTGGTCAGAATCCTTTTCGGGGGCAGGGGCGAGTGGGCGCGGAACGAATCTGACCCCACAACGGCACGCGCTCGAGAGGCGTCGTACCTCGATGAAACTACTCGGTGAAACCTGACAAGATGCGGGATGCGCCAGCGCCTGGCCCTCTGACGCGAGATTCCGTGTTCAACGCCCCCGCCGAGCTCAAGCCGAACGAGGGTCTCCACTGCTGGCGCAGTGTCGCCCTGGGACGGCCAGACTTCCGCATATCTTTGAATCAAAATCAGTTGTAGCTGGAGGAGGAGGAGAATGAGGGAAGGAGGAGGATCACGAGCGGCAAGCATATCCAGATCCACGTCCTCATGATCTGCAATCTTGGGCGCGATCCCGTGGATACGCGGTCGCATGGATACGTTCAGCGTTGGGCATCTTCAAAAATACGCCCCTGTGCCTAAGGGGTCGCGGCCCAAGGGCCCAGCCCGCGACGCCGCCAATATGAATATGCTTCCCACCCACGAAACCACAAAAAGAAACCCTGACTTCATATCCGCCGTACTTAGTTTAATTCTCCAACTTCCAAAGGTGTCGCACAGAAACATCAGCAGAAAAGGTCCGCCTCAAAAAAGTAGGGCGGATCTTTCAGCAACGCTATGGCAGAAACAGCGATGGCAAAAAAGGGCGGACATCGGCTTTCGAGGAGCTTGAAAACTCCGCCGACACTTCGGCGAATGTGAGACGCTGCCGTCGTCTTCGTCATCGTCGTCGTCGTCGCCAGTCCCAAGGAAATTTCGAAATGAACAGAGAAAACAAACGTTGTAGTCAAGTCGATTCCCTTTCCCTTCACCTCTCTGACGGAGAGATGCGGGGGGAGGGGCTCAAATCAGATTACCGCCTGCCCCGCCCCCCTGGGGTTCCAGCGGCCCCCCCTCCCCTCCTCGGTCCCAATTGTGGACACGGAGAGGACAGGAGGGGAGGGCCCCTGAGGGGGGGCGGCCCCGGGTCAGAATGCCGCCGCCCCCCCCCCGGGTCCAGGCGGGCTCTGGTGGGGGGTGTTCGCCCCGGGGAAGTCGCCTTCGGGGCTGGCGGCACAGGGCGTAAGGCATTCACAAGAAGGCGGAAAATCTTGCCCTGCTTGCGAGAGCGCCCAGATTACGGCGGATCCAGAGTCAGGGATCGAAGGAAGGCGTCCAAAAGAAGGGGGTCAGCATTATCTTTTCAATGTGCTTTTAAGCTTGTCAGCGCACAAAGCCAATGTTGCCAGCACGCAGAAATTATGTGACCAGCCGTGGGCACTACGGCGCCCACAAGGGTAAGGCATACAATCCACATCGGAAGTTTCTTGCACGATCGTCCCGACTTAAGGCACAACCCAGCGTCAGTTTCGAACTCGACGTCGGGCAAAGCACGTCACTAAGTCAAGCAGCTTACGCCAACAATTCTAGTAATTCACGCCAAACAATCACGCATCTCAGTCACTCATCACGTGATGTGTCACCGACTTCGAGTTCGAAACTGACGCCTGGGTGTGTTTCAAGTTGGGACGAGCATGCAAGACACTTTCGATATTGATTTTACGACTTACTCTTATGCAACCCGTCCATCCTTCCATCCCCTCTTCTTCCTTCTGTCTCAACCCTTCCCCTCCTCCCTCCTCCTCTTCCTCCTCCTCCCTCGCCATCCCCCTTCCCTGGCAACCCCTCGCACGGAGGGCAGGCTCGACTGGGCATGCCCGCAGGTGGAAAGGGTCGAACGGCCAGCGGCGGCGGCGGAGGGGCGGGAGGGGCGGGGGCAAACGAGGTCCTCCAGGGTCCTGACTCTCTCCTCCTCCTCCTCCTCCTCCTCTTCCTCCTCCTCCTCCTCCTCCACCTCCTCCTCCTCCTCCACCTCCTCCTCCTCCTCCTCCGCCTCCTCCTGCTCCTCCTCCTCCTACTCTTCAGAAGGAGGGCGGGGAGGTGGACGGCGGAGGGCGGGGCCCGCTGCCGCGGAGGACACTTCCACGCTGGGGGGGGGGGGGTAGGGGGTAGGGGGAAGGGGGGAGGATCGACGAGGTGATTGGGAGAAGATGGAGGAAGAGGAGAAGAAGGAGGAGGAGGAGGAGGAGGAAGTTGAGGTGGACATGGAGGGGGAGGAAGTGGAGGTGGAGGAGGAGGAAGAGGAGGATAACCAAAGCCGAGAGTTGCAAAGGAAGAATAGGGAAGAGGAGGAACGGAAAAAGAGGGCAGGTAAAGGAGAGGGAGGAGTCGGAGGGAGGGAGCCCGGAGGAGGAGCAGGAGGAGGAAAGAAGGGAGCTGGGGAGGGAGGTGAGGGGGGGAACGGTGGAGGGGAATGCTCCGCTGCAGCAGGTGATCTGCAGCCTCGCCTTCGTCCTCGTTTTGGTCGCGCCCTCGATCGCGTCGTTGTGGGCGTTGATAGTCTTGGCGTCCACGCTCGCCCCAGCAAGAGCAGATGCGAGCTTCTCCAGCCGTTTCGTGCCTCCTCCGTCCGAGCCCGCGTTCACCTTCAGGAGCTGAATCGTGTCTGACCGACCTGGGCACGCGATGAGCTTCTCGGCAGTCTCGGAATCGTCCATGCCGTCGATAATGTGATTAAGGCTATCCAGGAAGAGCAACTCCACCGCGCTGCAGTCCACGAGGGCCTCCACTCGCCACGTCCTAGAACCACATCGGCGCCGCGGCCCAGACTTGGTTTCAGGGCATAGACGTCGGGGGGCCTGGACAGATTCCGCATGACCCTGGTCCCGTGGCAACTGCGACACCGAAAGGTCAGCTCGCGCGGGGATCGTCTTGACCAGCGCATCTTGCCACGCGGTCGAGCTCTTGACCGCCGCGTCCTCGGCCTCGCCGAAGTTCCCGGCGCTCGTCTTGAAGCTCTGGATCTCTGCGTTGGCAGTAATGAACTTCTCCAAGTCGGGCGCCTCGAAAGCGAAGCTGAACTTCTGGCCGCGCAGGAACGCCTTGCTCTTGCCCTCCGACTGGCACTCGACCACCCTCTTGACAGCTGGTAAGACGGCAGCGCGTATCTGGAGGCGCGGCTCGTTCAGAGATGCGCTCTGGCCGCCCAGCTCGCCGGCGACCCGCGCGCCGCCTGCCGCGACGTCGAGCCTTCCAAGGACAGCTCTCATATCCAGCATGATCACTGCGACTGCGTCTGTCTGATCCACCCTGCCATCAGCGCCCGCGACGTTTGACTGGAACTGCGACGGTGGGCAGCTGGCCACTGACATCATTGGCGATAGCGTTCGAGAAGTACACCCTCACCTTGGCAGTGGCATTGAAATTCCCCAGGGGCTAAAAGGCACCACGGCGACCCCCCCCCCCCCCCCCCCCCCCCTCAGCGAGGGAGGTGGGGCGAGCGGCCCTAGACCCGAACTGCCTGGGCACTCGCGCGGGCGCCGGCCGTTGGCAGCCAATGGCCTGTACTCGCGCTCGCGGTCAACAAACCTAACAGCCAACTGTTGGCCGCCAGGTCCGCCAGCCTTGCCTGGGCCCTGACTTGGCAGAGCTTCCACGGGCGGGGGACAGGGGGGCCGCCCTGGTGGCGACCCGGCCGCTCTGCCACTCCCGCGCAGTCTTGCCTAAATCAATCAGGCCCCAGGTCGAGCAGGTCCTTGTTGGCCATGACGGGGTAGACGCATTGCTCCATCCACGAGGTCAGCTCCTTCGCGGAGAGGTTGGCCACCAACTTGGGGGAGCGCGCGACCTTCGGGAGAGGTTTCCTCAGCAGGCTCTGCTCCGAACCGGAGAAATTACCGACTGCCTGCTCAAGTAGCTCAGCGATCTTGGCCACCGAGTCGAGCCCGGCCCAGCTGCTCAAAAGACCTTTGAAGGTCACCCCCTCGATGCCGAAAGTTGAATGGATGGATCTGGCACATGCGCTCTTTGATGGCGTGGTCGAGCTTGGAGATGTCGCGGAGGTGCTTGGCCATGGGGCTCGTCGATAGGGCGCTGCCATCCACGTCTGCGCCAACATCTTGGCCCTTCATAACCACCATGGCCATGGCGAGGTTCATTAGGCCTCTATCACGAAGTCTCATCCGAGCGACGTCGACCGTAGAGATCACACTCGCAGCATTGGAGCTCACCTTGCCGTCGGCCTTGAGTTGGTTGCTGAACGAGTTGCAGTCATTATATCGCACGAATGGCTAGCTCCTGGGCAGTCGTGTCGACGTCGGTGTTCTCCTGTGAATGGCGCGTCGTCCCTCGGCTCCGGCACTGGCTCTTTTGGCTGGGCCCTGGTGTCCACGTCGAGCGACGGCGGACTTCTCAGAAACGTTTTGCCTCGCCTTCCTGGGCGTCCGGGGCCCTGGGCCGCAGGCCAACAGTGAGCCGCTCTGACAGGAACATGGCTCAAGCCGAGGGCCTCGGACCTCCGTCATTTAACTAAACTGAAATTCGCAGGGGCCGGGCCAGGGCCAGGGGGAGGGCCTCGGGCTAGGGGCTACTAGCCTCACACAACGGTGGCTTGCTTGCTCGGAAGGTATTTGGATATCGTTTGTCCTGCGCCGCGTCTTCCACGGACTCGGCGAGCTCCGCCTCGCCCTTGGTCCAGAGCTGCATCATCGCCTCATCTTTCGACGCCTCCTCGCAGCGCGCCGCGACCTGCTTCTGCTTCGCCTTGCCCATCTTGTTCGCCTTCAGCAGGCTGAACATCAGAGGATCCTTCCGGTCTTTGGAGGTGCTGAGCTTCTGAGGCAGTTCGTCGGCGTCCGACATGTTGAATGATCTGAAGCCCAAGAGCGCCACGCGCAGGTCGAGGTCGTTCGAAGTGCCTTCTGGCATCTGGAAGTGCTCAGGGGCCGCGCCGGTGATCTTCGTAGCGTCGATAGATTTGCCCAGTGCATCTCTGGCGATCGCCGCCCGAGAATCAAGACCCCCCCATCCGGGAGGAGACTTGTTCGGGAGCAACTCCGCGGCAAGCATGCGGCAGCAGGCCGCGATGCTCTCGGCCTGCATACCTTCGGGCACAACCGCAATGGAGCATGCAAGGCCCGAGTGGCAATTCAAGAGGTCCGCAACCGTCGACGAGGCCCCGCTCGCGTCGTTCAGAACCGCGTCGAGAGCGCGACGGAAGACGGCCATGGACAGGTCGCCGTGACGGTCCATCGCCTCGTCCAAGAGCTTATTGAAATCAAAGGTGGTCGCCCCCCTCTGGAGCGCAGATTAAAGGCTTAGATGGCAACTCCATTTTCGGCGCGACATCTGCCAGCCGATCATGCCTCGACGCAGCCGTCTGTGCCTTGGATGCGCGAATGGTGGTTATCGTCTGCTTGGTTTTGTCTACTGTGCTCTTGAACTCCGTCATGAACTTCCGGTGCTCCCTGCCCTTGACATCGTGGAGGCCATTGTCGTAAAACTGGGCCATGAATGTCTCAGTCTGCGCTTCTGCCTTCAAGGCGGGCTCTGAGGAGGCCATCCACTGCTTCTTCTTGGAGGGGCCATCGTCATCATCGTCGCGATGCTGATCCTCTGCCGGCGCCTTATCCTGGGCAGCGAACTCCTTGTTGGCAACGACGTCGACGCGCGTCTCCTTTGATGCTGAGCTGGAGCCTGCCGCCTTGTGCTCTCTGGGGCATGCTGCTCGTCGCCGTTATCCACCTCGCCCACGTCGTCGTTATTCTCGGGATCGTCGGAGCCCCTGCTGTCGTCGGACTCGCCGGAGGCCTCGCCGCCGCCGTCGCCGTCGCTCTCCTCGGGGGAGGGCGAACGTTTCAAAAGGCAACGACTCAGTGGGTCCACGGGCGGGCGCGGTATCCCAGGGTGCCTAGCCAGTAGCGCGCACTGGCCGCGCCAAGCGTCGGGCCCACGCGAATGGGCCAAGTCGCGGGAGAAGCGCCCAGCCCAAATCGGCCTCGAGCAGGCTGACCCTGCCAGCACTCGGATACGAGTGGGCGCGCCAAGGGGCCCTCAACCTTGGCGGCCAGTTGCGCGCGAATGATGATGTCAATCCTGTTGTCGTGCACATTGCGGCAAGTATTGCTGAGGGCCCTGATACCTTGCGCATACTTCGCAACGTGGAGGCCGCTCGTGTTTTTGGTGTTGTTCGGCATTGTCGGCACCTTCCAGATCTTTCGAATGTGCGATGTGTCATTTTCGCCACGGCACACAAATGAACAGAAATTGTCGAGCAACACACATTATGTTAAACCCCGCAGACATGGAAACAAACGGCCAAGCCAACAGCTCGTCGGAGCCTCAGTCGAGATCTGTGGACCCGCTCCGGGCCCGATTGCGCTCCGGCGCGCGGTAAGGGGGCGTCCTGGAATCTCGCCCAGGGCGACTGATCTGCGACCCCCAGGGGTGGAAGAGGGAACAAAGGAGGTGAGGAAGACAGGATAGAGGCAGGAGAGAGGAGTAAGATGGGAGGCACAGATGAGGTGGGGCCACCTCGCGCGAGTACCCCTGCGGCCTCATTCACACCACATAGTATTTTATCAACTAGCTCACGCCTCCAGAACGCAACCTACAATCTACAATGCACACACTGCTTGGGGGCCACGGTCCACGTTTCCGTTTTGCACGCTCCTTCCCAGCTCGCGGCCAGGCGACGCTTTGTCTGCGAGTCCGAAGCGCGCCCCAAACTCGCAGCAAGATCCTACTTGCTGTTCGAGACCTCCCTAGGTCAAGCAGACCAAACCTAATCCGACCCTGGTCTGACCGTCGGGCCTGGGCCCATCGATGCGTCGAGCGCCGCTTCTACTGCGACGCTCGCGTCGACGCTGCATCCGACGGCGCCGAGGGCGGAGCCGAAGTGCCGCCAGTTTCACCGAAGTCCGCGCTCAGGCTCCGATCCAGATCCCACTCCTCGACGCCCGCGCCCACGCACTTCAGCTTCTGGCGCGCGCGAACGGCCGCCAGAAAAGTGGCGAGGATCATGCCGACCACGGGGGCGGCCATCGCGTTGCCAATGAGCCCCCTGAGCGAGATCTCGCTCGCGCAAACAAGGCGCGTCAAATTCGCGGGTTCCCGGCCCGCGTTGGACTGGGCGTCGGGCGTCTTAGCCGCGCGCATCTTGCCGGGGAAGAAGCACTCGCTGCGCCCAGTTGGAGCCCCGATATTCGGGCCAACGGCCCATGGGAAACGCTCCGCGGAGAAGCCGACGTCGATGGCGACGTCATCTCTGGCCCGCCCGCCGAGGGCGACATGCGCGCAGTCAATCACGTCCAACTCCCTGGCTGAACTCCTTCTCGATGGGATCAGGCACCTCGGAATGAGTCGAGAACGGCGGGCTGCCTGGCCCCCCGATCTTTGGCCACGTGCACTTCGCGCGGGCCCCGTTCGATTCGAGCTCCGACGCCGCCCGCGGCGTCTGGGACTTTGCCCACGCGCGCGAGTTAGGCACGAACGAATCAAGGCCGGCCTCGCTCAAGAACTTGAAGTGCGGATGCGCGGGCTTCGGGCCCCCCAGCTCATTCCAGCTAGACTCGACCGCGCCCAGCGCTGCCAGCCCGCCCTCGCCCATGAGGGCGCCCGCGAACACGCGGCGGTCTCGCGCGTGCGAGGCCGACGTCGTGGGCCGACGCGTCGATGGCTTTAACCTCGCACCTCGGCAGCAGCTGCAATCCGAAATCAACCTCGACCTTGCCGATCTGCCGCGCCCCGCGAAGGATGACCCCCAACGGCGTAGTTTCCTGGGCCCCGGCGGCGCCGCTGCAGGATGACATCGCGTCACAACCAGTCAAGTTCTCCAACGCACGCAGCTTCGCAGGCTCCTTCCAGGTGGCAAGGAACTCTCGAATCGCGAAGAGGGTGTTCGCATCTGGGCCACTGAAAACATCGCGCCCGTCGAAGCGCCTGCAGTTCGCGACCGAAAAAGGGCGGCATGGGAAACCGCCAATGAACAAGTCGAGCAGCTGATCGAGAATATTCGCGCACGGCCCGAGGAGGTTCGGCGCGCCCCCCTCCCGCTCGCGCGCGCAGCACCCCCCGTCGCCCTTCGAGGTCCGCCTCGATATCGCAACGCGCGCGCCCTGGGCTGACGCTCGCCGAGGTGAAAGCCCCGCTCGAGACGTCGCGGTCGCCAGAGAAGAACGCGCTGGGAGGGGGTCTCTGGAAGCAACTGCGTCATGGCCTCGACGGGCGCGTCGGTTTCACGGGCGCCGCAAGCGCGAAACCAATGACCAATCCAAACTCGGGCTCGAAGTGTTTGGGGTCGACGCTTGGTGGCGGAAACGGCCTCCTCCGGCCCCGAGGTTGCCGCCTCCGCCGCCGACCGTCAAACCCAGCGGCATTGGGCGGCCATTGTCAGCTCGATCCTTGGCCAAGTGGGGCGGGGGCGGAGGCGCGCGGTTTTCGCCCCGGGCCCCTGGGCGCGCAATCCCAATGAACAAGGGGCGGCGGAACCGCCCCGGCGGGTGGAAGACGCGCCCGCGAAGGCCGCGCCTCGTGCGCGCGCGGAACATCGCAGGCCAATCACGCGGGCGCCTGCATCCGCGCGCGCTCTCGAGCTCACCGAAGTTCTGGAGAGCCATGGGCGCCTCGTCAATCGACTCGTCGGACTCCTCCTCGCCCGAGCCGGGCTCGTCGTTGACGCCCGCGTCCTCGCCCTTCGGCCGCAGGTCGGCCGCCGCCTCGCCGCCCTCGCCCGCCGCGCCCCTGGCGGTCGGGAAAGAAAAGGCGGGGATGGGGGGGGGGGCGAGGGAAGAGGCTCGGAGGACGGAGGAGGGGAAAGAAGAGGAAGGAGGGAGGAGAGGGGGAGGAGGAAGAGAGGAGGAGGAGGGGCCCAGGAGAGGAGGAAGAGCCAGGTGCCAAAACGATTTCACACATTTTCAGAGGCCATCAGAATCTGGCATTCCCTTGCGTACAGAACCAAGATAACTCAGAGGCCACGACGGGTCTCTCTCTCTCTCTCTCTCTCTCTCTCTCTCTCTATTTTTCTGTTTTGTTTTCTCTCTCTCTCTCTCTCTCTCTCTCTCTCTCACTCTCTCTCTCTTTCTCTCT
>CAUYUJ010002069.1:135000-171731 GCA_963575745.1 Prorocentrum cordatum | reverse complement strand
CCCGAGCAGTTGCCGGCGCCGAACTGAGCCTTGAGGCCAGCGGTAATATCCCCGCAGCAAAAATCACGCATCACGGAAACACCACGTGAAACGGCGAAGTTTTGGCGGGGGGCCCGGCAGAACATCGGATGGCCGCCGCTGCCGCTGCAGCACTGCCCCCGCAGTTGTCCGAAACCCTGGGGCAAATAAAAAAAAGCACCCGGCCTCGTCTCCGTGGGAAGCCCCGTCGTCTGACTCGCCCACCTGGCCGCCCAGGCTGTTCTCAGGGTAGAATATCGCGGGCGGCGCGGCCTCGGCCTCGAAGACAGGGTCGGCCGGGCGATCAGCGCGAGGAGCAGCAGCACCGCGAGGCGGAGTCTGAGGCCCCTCGCCCCCCCTGCTCGCGGAGGGCTCGATGCGAGCGAGGCCCGTCGCGGCTGGGCAATTATCTTTGGACAACTCGCGAAGGGGCCAGCGGGCCGCCAGCGCCGAGATCTCACACCTTCAACGCATCACGACAGAAGCTGTTCCCTCCTCAAGAGCCCTTCTGGAGGACCTTCCTCCACCTCCCTGGCGAGCGCCCTCGCGGGCGCAGTCGCCGACCGCGAATTCCCGCGCGCTCTTGCAGCGCGCGCCTGGCGCGCGCCCGGGGGCGGCCCTGCGGGCGCGCAGTGGGCGCGCGGTGCGTCCGGCATAACTTGGGCCAGCGCGCGCGGGCGCCTCGCGGGCGCATGGCGGGCGCGTGCCACGTGCAAATCAGCGCGCGGAAGTCTTGCCG
Source organism: Prorocentrum cordatum (assembly GCA_963575745.1). NCBI lineage: Eukaryota > Dinophyceae > Prorocentrales > Prorocentraceae > Prorocentrum > Prorocentrum cordatum. The sequence continues at coordinate 170,974 of CAUYUJ010002069.1, read as the reverse complement.
CGCGACTTATGGCGGGCGCGTAGCGGGCGCGCGGGGGCCCGCGAGGTTTGCCGCGCGTGCTTCGGGCGCATAGCGGACTCGCGGCGGTTGCCTAGCGGGCGCGCGCAGCATGCAATTTCGTTGGCGCTGTGCGTCGCGGGCGCCGCAGCGGGCGCCGCAGCGCGCGCGCGTGCCGCGACGTGGCAGAGCGACAAGATAGGGAGATGACAGGCAGCTACGACGCGCAATCATATTTCACTGGAAGTAGCAACTTGATATATTAAAGTTACTACGCCCTGCTGTGATAGAAGATAAGGACCTGGAAAAGGGGCAGACAAATCAAGCACGTGATAAGCTAGGGTGAAACAAGACCGGCCCCTACACGATATGATGCGCTAGGGACACGCACTGCATGTCATTCGAATGATCGACCCCCGCGCAAACAGACGGGGGCATCAACGTCGCTCGCGCGCAGCAGCAGGCACGCGACTGCGCGGCTGTGGAGCGACAAGTCACAGGGACCCGGAAGCCACATAACAAACAGAGTCAGGGAGTCTCAAGTACCTGCACAGTCTCTCGCTATGCACATACATCTTGCGCGGGCCCCGAACAGCAGACACTCGCAACCCGGATGCGTCAATCACCTGGGCCCGTCGGCGCAGGCCGAATGCAAACACGAACAACAACTTCAGTACTAGTTCGAGCCGTTCGATGCCCTCAAAGCCTCAAATGGACTTTTGCACAACGTGAAAATTGAAACCTGAGGGAGTTCAAATCGCCCGAACACCCTGTTAGCAAATCCAACAGAAAAGTCCACTGTGGGATAATCCACTGCGCTAGGAAGCACTCTCGCGCCCCTGTCCTGCACGTGGAAAGGCGCCGCCAGGGCGCTCGAGCTCGCGCGGCGCGATCTTCCACTTGGCGCCCACGTCCGCCCGCGAGCCCTTCGACTCGCGAGAACTTTCGTTCGCCGAAAAGTCGCTGGCCGCCATCTGTTTGCCGGCCATGAACACCGACATGAGAGCTGCCTCGAGCTTCTTCCCCCCGCGGCTGGGCGGCGGGCCCGCCTTGCAAACGGTCTCTGAATAGGCCGCCGCGAGGTCGGAACCCATGGCGATCTCCTCCCGGCCGCGCCCGTCGAGATCCCCCTCGACTGCCTTGGCCCCCAACTCGTCGAGCTCGCCCTTGGACCTCGTCTGATCGTCGTAAAACCCCGGGGGGGGAGTCGCTCTTCCGGAGCGAGGTGCCCCGCTTGATTTGCGCGTGCACCGCCGTCCTGTCGCTCGCGATCCAATCGCGCGTGAGTGGGCCATTTCCCTCCACGAGAGGCTCTTCTGGCATCTGATCTCCGCGCTTCGGCAGCTGCGCTCGCCGCGGGTGCGTGGCTGACTCCGCCGCGGTCTTCAGGTCGCTCAAGCTGCAACTCCTGCCCGAGCAGGCCTACGTCGCAGAGCTGGAACGCGCGCGACCCCCCCCCCCCCCCCCGCGGGGACATTGGGCGGGAACCGCGATCGCCAATCTCCGGAGTGGAGCTGAATATTCTGCAGCCTCTCGCTGCCGAACAGGCGCAGGCTGCCGTCGCCGCAGCGCAAGTCGACGCTGGCGACGGCGGGAAACTCGCAAAACGCTCTCGCGAACTGCTCGCGCCAAGAAACGACGAGGGAACCAGTGGCAACCATCGGAATCATGGGGCCAGAGACCATCGCCAGTCGCTACTAGGGCGCTCTCTATCGATTCTCACTCCCACTCACTCACTCACTCACTCACTCGGTCTCTCGATCGGTGCGACTGTAGCAGCGCGCGCTGACACCGCTCGCGAGCTCGGACAGGCCCCCCCCGGGCGCACCTGCGCAGCTTTCCGAATTCACGATTGGATTCGGAATGCATTGCTACAGCCGTTCCGATAAGGGCGTGCCTACTAGACTCATTGTCGCTCGGACGTCCATTCCCCGTGCTTTCGTCGGCATCGTGCGCTTTCTTTGCTCGGCGGTCAAGGATGCGCCTCGACGGCCCGATGGCCCGAGGAAAAATGCACGCGCCCGAGCGATGCCAAGAAGAGCTGCCGAGATGCCACCCGCACAAGCCACCTAGGTTCTGTCACGGAATCCGCATTCATGTCATTTGCAAGGCGAGGCGGAGGACAGGGGGAGGGGGCGGGGCGGGCGAGGGGCGGGCGCGGAAGGGGGGGGGCAGTGATGTCAGATTCCAAGATCTGCGCCGTCGACGCAGCCGCTGCGACGACGGCCCTACCCGCGAGCGGGGCGGGGGGGGGGGAGGAGGAGGAGGGGGGCCGCTTGGGGGCCCTGAACTCCCCCCCACCCCTCCTCTTCGCCCTCGCCCTCATCCAGGATGAAGAAGATGAGCCATCCTAAGCGTCGTCATCCGTGCAGCTGCTCAGATCCTCATATGCTCGACTCCTCCTCCTCCTCCTCCTCCTCCTCCTCCTCCTCCTCCTCCTCCTCCTCCTCGTCCGCCTCCTCCCCCTCGCCCTCCTCTTCCTCTCCCACTTTTCCGCCCCCGCCCGGCCCCCCCCTGCCCCCCCTCCTCTTCCTCCTGGAGGGCCGAGGCCGCCGAGGAGGGCGGGGGCCATTCATGGGCGCGCGCTGTGCGAACCGCCCCCCGGGCAAGCCGTCGGCGACGGCCCGACAGGCACCTTGCGCGCGCGGGCGCTTCTTCGCGCGGCCGACTGTCGCGCGGGCCGGTTTCTCGACAGCCTGCAGCGCCCTCCTCTGGGCGGGGAGCCGAGGCCCGGAAGAGCCGCCCACCTCTGGGCAGCTGAGACCCGCCCCAGGAGTTTCGAGACGGAAGGTTTCACCATCGCCAGCATTACCCCCCTCCCCCTCCTGGCCTGCCCCCCCCCCGCCCCCATCCTTGCCCGATCGGGGCGCCGTGCTCTTCGAGGTGGAGGGGGGGGGGGGGGGGGGGGGGCAGATTCGTGGAGCGTGAAGTTATGGCCATCAACGCGCCAAGTTTCCACTGTTGTCACTGTTAAAGAATATAAAAGCATCGGGGCAATCGCGCTACTCGAATCGCGTAAAAACATTAGTCCCGGGCCCCCTTGCGCCCCTCCCCTGGGCCCCGCTCTGGAGGACATCTGCAAGCGGCATGGGGGTGGCAACGCAACCCCGCGCAGGCCTGATTAAGGCTCGGTCCGCACCGATCGCGCCCTCGACTTGACTGTGCTTCCACGTGCGAATCCTAGAACAATCCTCGTGAATCGCCATTTCGTGGCTACCGCGTGCTCTCTGGTGAACCCCGTGCGTTGCCGAATATGACTTGCTGGCCCATTCGCGCGCGCCCCCGTCGTTCCCCCTCTAGTCGTCAGATCGCCCGCTCGCGATGCAGTTTCGGGCGGCGGCGGCGGCGGCGGCGAGGTTCCGTGTCTGAGCCTGAACCTGAGGTCTTCGCATTGGCACCTGCGCCAGGCTCCGACTCGTCGCTTGACTCGGAATCGTCGCCCCCCCCCCCCCCCAGACATCCCGGGGAAGCGCTGTCCTGGGTCGGCGAATCGAGGTCGCTGCGCGACAGCTCGCGCATTGGATCCCCGATCCCTTCAGACTCGAACTCCGTGAACGCGCTCTCGAAGGCGGCCTCCCGCGCCCTGCTGGGCGCCTTCTGGGACCTCCCCGCCCCGCCCCCCTACCCCGGGCCCCGCGCCCCCAGACTCCCGGACTGCCCTGGGCGCCCCTGACATCCCCATATCCCCCTGGGCCTCTGGGCCCCCCCACGGCTCCGTCGGTTTGCTCGCTCGGCGTCGGTTTGCGTTTTCGTTTTCATCCTCCAAGCCTTTTCCCGAATTTCGTGGTCCTCTGGCATGGTTGGTGGCTCGTCTACACTCTGTTTCGCGCATTTGCGCTGTTGCCAGCGTTATCCCCGGACGTCTGCCGACGCCGCTGCCGCCATGATGCTCGCGCCGTTCAGTCCCTCATCGTCACTGCGAACCCCATCTAGGGCCGCGGCGCGCGCGTCTGCGAGCGCCCCGGACATGGCGGATGTAGACGGCCCGCCCGATGGCCCAATTGCGTCGTCCAAGGCCTCAACAGCGAAATGCGCTCGGCGGGCTTCGACGTCGCTCGCGCCAGAGTCTCGCGCCCGATTTGCATGGGCGCGGGGGGGCGGGGGGGGGGCGGGCCGCGGCGAGGATTGGGGGGCGGGGGGGGGGAGAGGGGAAAGAGGAACGAGAGGGAGGACAACGAGGAGAGAGGATGAGGGCGGAGGGCGGAGGAGGCAGATGAGCAGGGAAAGAAGGAACGGAGAGATAAGGAACAGGATCAAGAGGGGGCGCGGGGCGGCGGCAGGCGGCAGGAAGAAGGAAGGAGGGGGGGCGATGGGGCGAATGAAATCCATGAGAACGGAAGGCCTGGCCCGGCCGCGGGCCGCGGCCCCCCCCGCCCTGCGTCGCCTCCACCCTCGTTCCTCTTCCTTCCCGCCCGAGCCTACTTCCCGCGGGGACAGGCAGCCTAGAGCACCCAAGGGGCCCCGGGGGCCCAAGAACCAAACACTTGAGTCCCTGAGCGATTCGCACCAAATCGAGGCTGCCGTTATGGGTCTTGATCCGGTCTAAGGGTTAAGTTATCCGAGGTGACGCAATGGGGCAGCTTTCCAAGATTGCGGTCGATCCGATCAGGGCATGGCCACGCCCATTGCCGATGATGTCCTGGCCCGCGTAGCATTTGAACATGCCGGCGACGAGGCCCAGGCTCAGATGCCACAAGGAAGCATTATTAGATTGGAAATCGCCCAGGGCAATCGGAAGCCGGAGATGAAGACGCACGGGCGCAATCTCTGTCGGCGGGAGTTCCAGTCTGTGGGCCGCCAAGACTACGTGCGCCATGGGGTCGCCGACATCACCGATGATCACGAACGTGTCTATCGGTTCCGGGGAGCATGCTTGAACAAATGTCCGAAGTCTCTTCGTCGCGCTCGCGAATGAATCGTGGTCCGCGCACTCGCGCATGCCCTGTTCGCAAGCAGTCTCGCAACGCGCGCGCCCAGGGGCCAGCCCTTCTTCGCGCTCCACCCTTCTGCCCAGGACTTCATTCCAAGCCTGGATCTCATGCGTCATAGTTGGGCGCCGTTCAAATTCTGCCAGCTCTCTCTTCAGTGGGACCCCTAGCTCTCCGATATCCCGCGGGCTGCCCCGACGGCGAGGCGCATCGTCTAAGGCATCAGGGGCCGCCGCCATGTCCGCCAGCTCGTCAGTTGAAAGAGCGCCGTCGTCGTCCTTGTCGCCGCCTCGATCTGTCGGAGACCATCTCGAGCTTCTTTGCAGCGGCAATGTCGCGGGAATGTCCCCGATGCCGATCGCCCATGCCGCCCCATTCTCGCCCGCGCTCTTTCATGGACATCCTAATGCGGATCTCAGCCCAATCTGCCAGCTGGCCACGGCGCTGCACGAAGGCGTCCCAGGCGTCGAACAACATCCTCCTGTCCCCAGCGCAGCGCGCAGCGTCACCTCGAGGCTCTGACTCCAAAGCGACACGATGGAAGCGCAACTCCCCGGCCAAGCGCTTCGGGCTCGCGCTGGCGAAGAGGGGCGGCGTGCCAAGGGGGTTCGGGGGGCGCCTCCATCCACCCCCCGCCCCCCGACCCCCCCAACCCGCCGCCCCCTTCCCCCCGCAAGGGGTGGGGGGGGGGGGGTAAGGCGGTAGGGCGTCAGCTATGACGCTAGTGCACCTAAGCTAGCTTGCCCCATCCCCCCTCCTCCCTCCTCCACCTGCCCAGTCCAGCCCTCGCCCCCCTGAGCGGTCTCCTCGCCCCCTCTCCTGCTCTCCGAACTTCCGCCGGGGCGCAGGAACTTCCCCCGGGCCCAAAGCCCTGGGCCAATTTTCAGAATTTCAATTCCAGGCGCCCCGGGCGCACGCCATGCGCCGCTGGGTCTTGGGGCGCGCCGCCTCCTGGTCATAAGTGCTAAAACCAAATTGCTCGCAAATGCATGGGGCGATGTCCCTCGCCCGGGTCTCTTCCGCGATTGCAGGAGAGCGCAGGTTGCGAAGGCCCCAGGGGGCGTCGCAAACTGGCGTGTCCACGAAGGATCGCGCTGCGTTGGATCTCGCGCCAGGCAAACCAGAATTCCAAATCTGGCGTAGCAGGCGCGACCTACCACTTCGATCGCACGCCTTCGCGGCGACCCAGACATCGCCTTCAAGACTCGGATCCTGGAGTCGGGCTGCTCCTCGAGGGCGCCTGCGAACTGGTGAGGACGCGTCGACAACTTCCAACGATATCTCAACTCTGGATCGCGAGTTCTCCGGAATCTCAAACTCGCAAGGGCGGGGCTGCTTCGGCACGCTGCAGTCGTTCCGCATGGCCCGGGCCAAGGGCCTGTGAACAGGGGATTTGGCTCGTAGCAGCGCAGCCAGGTTCACCGCGGCGTCGCCGCGCCTCAAAAAATCAAAACCTTCTTCGCTCGGAAACCTTGAAGCATGCGCCGCGCGCCACCTTGATAAGCGCCCGGTCCTTCACCCAAACTGATGGGCAACAGGGCGACCGCGCGCCGCGCGCCCGAGAGCGCCGCCCGCGCAGTGGGAGGACGCTTCCACCACCCGTTCACACTCTGGACTTTCGCCTTCCGCCCGCGGAGAAGACGAAAGAGTGCGTCGATCACCTGTTTGGTAGCGGCTGTCCGACATTCCTGATCACCGTCGCAACGGTTATGCCTGCGCTGAAAAACGATCTGGCTCGACGCCCAGCTCCCGCGCAACACCTCTGCTGCATCTGTCGTGAGTTTCTGAACTTTGGGCCTCGAGTATTAATCGGGCAAGTTCCCCCCACTGAAATTCTCAACATCTGCTTTTTCACTTGCCGATGCTCTGGGCCATCGCGGAGGTCGCGGCGAGCGAGCAAATTTTGGCGCGCGAGCAACTCCACATTGCGACCGAGAGATGCCCAAGAATCACTCACGTCCATCGCGTCAGCAACCCGAAAAAAGCTCCATTACCAGATGGTGCACCTCGAGCAAAGGAATTACACATCGATGCAATGAGCGCACGGTGCATTTCACAAATATAAATAGCGTGCCTGGCTGATGCTTTAGAGACTGCGTAGCTGCGTGGGCTGCAAGGCGTCTGAGAGACGATGCGTCGCCCCCCATCATCGCAATCATCGCCCGCGTGGAATCTCGCGGCCGCGTGCCAGGGTGCTGGACCAAGGCCCGAAAGGAAGCTGCGTCACTCAATGTTGTCCAGAGGGTTTCGGCCGTGGTCCGCCTGACGAACTGCAGCTCGCAAACCCATGGGTGGGCTGACTTCGAGGAGTTCGTCTCGACCCGCGCAGCGATAGTCGCGGCATGCGCGGTGGCCGCCGTCGACAATTGTGAATCTCCAGGGGCGCCGGCGTCGCAAAGCACTCGCTGCCGAGTCTCGCCCCGCTTGGCCCTTCGGGGGGGCGGCCGTCGAAAAGCGCAAAAAACTCCCCTGCCCTCCGCCCCCCTCCTTCCCTCCTCCCCTCCGAGTCCCTCCAAGAGGTTTCTTCCTTCTCGTCCTTCCCTCTCCCGCGCCCTTCATTCGCCGTCTTTCTTGCGCCCCCCCTTCTCCCTCGAGGGGCCGCCAAAGGGGGGCGGTCGGGGGCGGAGGGCGAGCGGGCGACACGGGTGGACCTCCATTGGGCTCGCCCAACCGAAGGCTCGTCGAGAACATGTTCCCTGGACGAGCTGCAGCGAGAAGGTGTCGACGTAATTCCAGACAGTCGGGCCCGATGCGAAGTGCATCGAATATGGAGTCAGCCCATACTTTTCTTGCGGTGTCGAATCCTGGGCGGATTTTCGAGCTGACAAAAGGTGACATCGCTGATGGGTCCAAAAGGATGACAGCTCCACTCGATGACCTTAGGATGGCTTCAGATTGAGGGCGTGGTCCAGAATTCGAATTCAAAAATGAAAACGTAGAACCGGAATCCCCGAACCTAGAACTCATATCTCAAAACTTAGAACCTGAATTCCCGAATCTAGAACTCTGAATTTACAGCCATGAAGCTGGCCAATTCCCAAACTCGGAACTTAGACTTTAAATTCCCATGGACACTTCGCACTTCGGAAATGTCTATGGACATTCATATTCTAAATTCTACGGCGCGCCCACAATTTCAAGCCACCCCCAAGGACCGGCGCCGATGCCTCTGGCTTGGACTCCTCCTGGGCCTCCGCAACAACTCGTCGTTTGCCTCGGGCCCGGCGCGTAGCACGAGCAATTGCAGCACGATCTGGAACATGGGCGGCGGCGGGGGCAGGGGTATGGCCTGGCAGTGGGCGGGAAACGGGGCCGAAGGGCGGAAGGCCAGAAGGCCTTTCCGCTCCCCTTCCAGAAAGAAAAAACGAAAGAAGAGAGAAGGACAGGCAGCGGACAGCTGCCCCTTTCCTCAGAGGAGGGGCGCTATCTGTCCGCTGTCCACCCCTCCCTCCCCACATCTCCATCTCCCCACCTCGAGGGGAGAACGTCGTCCATGACGACCCCGGGCCCGGGCCCCGGCCCCCGCCGCCCCCCCTCGAAGCCAAAATGGCTGGAGGGGCGTAGGTGCAGCGGCGGCAGCTCGGCCGTGCAGAGCACCAGTCCCCTCACCTCCTCCCTCCTCTCCTTTTCGCCTCCCTCTCTCTCTCCCTCGCCCTCCCTCCTCTGTCCTCCACCACCCTCCGCCCTCCACCCTCATCCTTCCTCGTCCTTTCCGTTTCCTTTTTTCCCTTGCTCCCTTCCCCTCCTATCCTCATCCCCCCTCTCTGAGACCCTCTCCCCACCTTTTTGGTTTCTCTCAAAGGGGGCCCCGAGAAGGCCGCAAGGGCCCCCAGAAGGCGCCAGGGAGCTTTAAACACTGTTAAGTTACCCTTGAGAGTTCCAATATGGAGTGCAAAAAACAAGCCCGAGATGACCACGATAATGTCCTGACAAGGCCAGAAGACTCCAAGAATGAAAGCGACGAGGAGTAACTAGTACGCTCGAAACTGTTGCACCGCGAACTACTGACTTCTGTCAGCAGGAACCGATAGTTGCCTACCACAAGTCTTGGATTCTAGATTCGGAAGTCACAGCCGTTGGTATGATAATTTTCCTCACGAGCTAAGGCGGATTCAAATGATAAGGTTTGCAAATCGTGGCCCGAGGCATGTGCGCGGCACAGAGGGCGGCAGGGGAAGCACAAAGGTAAGAAACTACACAGAGAAATGTGGGGAGAGATCATGGCCCTCCCCCCCCTCTTGGCCGCCCTCGAAAGGAGGAGGGACTCCGATCCCGACCGCTCTTCCCCAGGCGGGGTGGCGTCCGCCCCGACCGCCCCTCCTGGGCCGCCTCGCGGGCTGCGGCCGGGGCCCACAAAGTGGTCAGCAGGGCCAGCGCCGGAGGCGGGTGGCCGGCCATCGCGGCCTGGACGGGGTGGGATGGAGGGGAGAGGAAGGGCCGGCGGGACGTACAGGTGGGGTTGTGGCAGTGGGGCTAGCGAAAAAACGCTCCAAACGGCCGTCTACGACCCCCGGAAAGAGGAAGGTCGTTTCTTGTCGTTTCCCGCAGCGGTCGTCACCCGGGGGGGGGCCTAAGGCCCCGGGTGACGGCAACGGCAACGCGAGCACCAGCATGCGCGGGGGCGGTCCTGCCCGCATCCAGGACTAAATTGAACCAGCTGGAACTGATCCCAACAAGCTGGTACTTCTTCCAACCAACTCGAAAAGACACACATGTACCCATTTCAACCGACCAAGTCACCCCACCGTATGATTATAATTGCGAAGCGATGTCGTAATATCCCTAAACCGAATACTGTGCGTATGTGCGCACACGTACCGTAGAAACTGATAGAAACTAACCTGATTGCCCGGGTTGGAATGCGTGCCAGGTTTGTCCAGGGATGTTGAAATGAGGGCTGTAAGGTTGAAAAGGAATTAAGGGCTTAAGGTCTCAAGGGCTCAATGGCTTATGGGTTGAAGAGCTTTGAGGGTTAAAATGTTTAAAAGTTTAAGGTACCAAGGGCTTTCAGACATAATGGTATCTTCAACGGTGTAAGTGATTAAGGGCGTAATGGGTTAAGGGCTCAAGGGCCCAAGGGCTTCAGGGCTTAGAAGGGCGACGGGTTTGGGTTGAAGGCGCTTCAGGGTTTCAGGGCTTAGAGCACTGAAGGGTTTCAGGGCTGAGCTGTTAGAGGACTCCAGGTTTTAAGGGCTCAAAGCGTTAAATGTTTCAGGGTTTGAAAGTTCAGGGAGTCAGGGGCTCACGGGTTCAAGAGCTGATTGTTGAAGGGCTAAATGCGCTAGGGGCTTAAAGGCTTAACAGACGAAGGGTTTCAGGCCTTACGGGTTAAAGGGCTGAGGGTTCAGGGGCCTCAGCAGGGTCCAGGGCTTAAGTGATTAAGGGCTCACGGGCTTCAGATGCTTCAATGTTTTCGGGCGCAAGGGCTCAGGGATGCAAGGGCCTAAAGGCTCAAGGGCTTAAGGCTTTAACAGTGAATGCCTAAAGGGCATAAGTGCTTAAGGGGCTGGTGGGGCTTAAGGGCTCGCGGGCATAAGGGCCCACGGGCTTAAAGGGCTTGAGGAGCTCAAGGGTTTAAGGGCATGGGGGGGGGGGGGGGGGTAGCTAGCGAGCGACGGAGCAAGGAATAACACTTGGAGGGGAAGGAAGAGGAGGAGGAGGAGAGGGGCGGAGGGGAGAGGAGCGGGGAGGAGGAGGAGGAACGGGAGAGGAGGAGGAGGAGGAGGAGGAGGGGAAGAGGAGGAGGAGGAGGAGGAGAAGGAGGAGGAGGAGGAGGAGGAGGAGGAGGAGGAAGGGGGAAACAAGGAGTAGGAGGAGGAGGAGGAAGAGGAGGAGGAGGAGGAACAGGAGAAGGGGAGGAGGAGGAGGAGAAAGATATGGAGGAGGGGACAGGAGAAGGTTGAGGAGGGAGGAACGGGGGAGGAGAGGAGGAGGAAGAGGAGGAGGAGGAGGAAGACGAGGAGGAGGAGGAGAAGACGAGGAGGAGGAGGAGGAGGAACAGGAGAAGAGAGGAGGAGGAGGAGGAGGAGGAGAGGAGAAGGAGGATGGGCAGGATAACGCTGAGGAGGAGGAACGGGGGGAGGAGGAGGAGAAGGAAGAGGAGGAGGAGGAGGACGGAGGAGGAGGGGAGGAGGAGGAGGAGGAGGAGGAGGAGGAGGAGGAGGAGGAGCGGGGGGGGGAGGAGGAAGGGGGAGGAAAAGAGTTGAAGGAGGAGGAGGAGGAGGAGGAGGAGGAGGAGGACAAGAGAAGGAGGAGGAGGAAGAGGAGGAGGAGGAGGAGGAAGAGGAGGAGGAGGAGGGGGGGAGGAGGAGCGAGAGGAACGGGGGAGGCGGAGGAGGAGGAGGAGGTGGAGGCTATTTTTGGCTATTTTTATGTTCGGCCCCCTGGCGCCCTGCCGGCGGGCTAAACCAGGTGCCGCCAGCGCAGCAGTCAGGCCGCGCCGTCGCCGTCGCCGAAGGGCGACTCCCTGCACGCCGCCACGCGCGCCCGCGCCCAGCGAGCAGCGGCGGCGGGCGAGGCGAAGCCGTGGAGCTCGGCCGCCTGCCAGGCGTCAGCCGTGGCGGGCCGCAGCCCCCAGCGCGGCGGCCGCCCTGCTCCAGCGGGAGCTCCAGCGCCGTCCTCAGCGCCTGCGTCGCCGTGGAGCACCGCCGCCAGCCGCGCCCGCTCCTCCTCCGTGGGCGGCTGCGGAGCCAAGAGCCGAGCCCTGCTCTTCGGCTCCTGGAGGCGCATCAAGAGCCGCCGCGCCTCCGCCGCCCTCTCGCCCGGGGCGGGCCGCCCTTTGCAGCTGCCCAGCAGGCCTGCCCCAGCTGGAGGGGGCCGCTTCCAGAAGCGGCAGCCGCACTTCAGGCACCAGGCCATGGCCCCATCGCCGTTCACGAGGCGCGAGACGACGATGCAGTGCCCGCGCACCGCCCGCGCCACTCCAGCTCCAGCTACCGCAGCCTTCAGCTCGGGAGCGGCCACAGCTGCATCCGCAAGCTCGTCGGCAGCGGCCCCAGCGGCAGCGGCGGGCGCCTGGCCGAGCTCCACGCCAGCAGCGGCCCCAGCAGCAGCGCCAGGCGCCTGGCCGAGCTCGGGGTCGGCCTCGAGCGCCAGCGCCGCCACCTCCGCGTCGGCCAGCTCCGCCGCGTCCAGCGCCGCCTGCGGGATGTCGTAGACGAGGTCGGCCGTGCCCACCACCCCGTCCGAGTCCAGCTGATCGCGGTCCACCATGGTGGCGGCCAGCTCGCCGACCCAGCGCCCGAGCTCCTCCACGCGCCAGGCGCATGCCTGGAGGAACCAGACCCGCTCCTCGTCGATCGGCCACAAGGCGGCGCCTCGCTTGGCCCACAGGTCGGCTGCCCTGTTGCCCCTGATCAGGAGCTCATCCTCCCAGGAGGCCGCTGCAGCGAGCGCCTTGTGCGCCTTGACCTTGCGCACCGTGGCCGACGGGCCTGGCCCTGCCCACCACTCCTGCCACAGGTGGCGGCGCGCCTGCAGCGGCGCGAGGGCCTTGCCCTGCGAGAGCGCCAAGCCGACCGTGCCCGCGCAGTCGCAGAAGACCTCGAGGCCCGAGCCGTCGGCCGACGGCAGCCAGCACTGGGCCAGCATGTGGAACGCGTAGTCCTCGCCGTCCCTGGCCTCCTGCTCGGGCCCGTACGCCCGCGGGACGATGCCGTGCATCCCGCCGATGACCTCCCCGCTGAAGCCGATCGGCACCACCGCCCAGCCTGCGCGGCGGGCCCCGCGCAGCGCAGGAAACCTAGCGCTGCCGTCCACGAAGACCCTGCCCGCGAACCTCGAGCCAGGCTGCGCGCCGAACCAGCGCGGGGCCGCGAGCGCGGCGTCGGCCGCCGCGGGGAAGGCTAGGGCGGGGTCGGGGCACAGCGCACGCGCGAAGAGCTCCGCCGCGGCGTCCCCGCGCTGCGTCACCAGCCGCGCCCCCTCCAGCAGCGCAGGCGAGCACGCGCCCCGCCGCAGGGGCAGCCAGGCGTCGCACTCGAAGGCCCTGTGCCACAGCGTGCCTCGGCCACCGCAGAGGCGGCAGAGGCCGTCGCGCGCCTTGCCATCCTTCCAGAGGCGCTCCTGCGGCCAGTGGGAGCCGCCGAGGACCGCCACGAGCGCTCGCCTGTGGCGGGCCTGCCAGTGCGGCGGCGGCGGCGCGGGCACCAGGCGGCCAGCGCCATCGGCGGCCTCGGTGTCGGCCTGCCCCTCGGGGCGGCGGCGCGCGTGGAGGAGGCGTTCCAGCCCCTTCCAGTGCACAGGCCATGCCCAGGCGCCAGGCCCGCGCAGCCGCTTCAGCGCGAGCACGTCCGAGGCCAGCATCGCCGACGCGCGCGCCACCTGCACCAGCATGCCAGGCGAGTAGAACTCCAGCGAGACGACGCGCGCCTGCCAGTCGATGACGGCATTGTAGGCCACCATCTCGCAGCCGACCCGCCGCAACGCCATCACACAAGCCTGCGCAGGGTCGCGGCACTGCCCCCAGGGGCTGCGAAGGTCGAGCAGGCCTTGCGCCCCGAGCCAACACTCTTGCACCACAGCGGCGCTGGGCAGGCCCGCATCCAGCGTCATGCCCCAGGAGCGCGCCACCTCCGCCGCATGCACCACGAAGGGGTCGCGGTCGGCAGCGCCGTGCAGCGCCCGCAGCCGCAGGCCGACGCTGGCGCCCATGGGCAGCCTGTCCTCCGCGCACATGGCGGCGACCCGCAGGCCGTGCAGCCTCCCGCAGGCGAGGCCCGCCACCGCGGAGCCCCAGACGGCGGCGGCCGCGGGGCTGCCCCCCTGGATGTGGCCCACCTGCGCACCAGCACTGCGCAGCAGGCGCGCCCGCGCGCTGACCGCCGCCGCGCGGCCGAGCCGAGCGCCCTGCTCGCGCGCGCGCCTCCAGCGCCCATCGGCGGCGTCGCCGCCAAGGCAGCGGGCGCCAGTCCAGCGGGGCAGCGGCCCGTGCGCCCAGCAGCCGTCCAGCGCGTCGCCGAGGTCCTCGCTGTTCGCTAGGTAGCCCGTCTTCGCATCCGAGATGACCAGCCCCTTGGCGACCAGGCCCTCTGCGAGGGCAGCCGTGGCCCTGGGGAGCTGCTGCGCCACCTGAGCCCTGCCGCCGACCGCCTGCAGCAGCACGTCGTCGACGACGTTCTGCAGGCGCACCGCTGGGTTCTCGCGCACAATCTTCACGAAGAGGGTGTGCACCAGCAACTTGGCCAGCCCGACCGCACCACTGCAGCCCGCCACAATGGCGCCGTTCGCCTCGAACGACTTGGAGACCGAGCCGCACCAGGACACGCGGCGCTGCGTGCGGTACGACACGCAGAAGCACTGCAGCAGCGCGAGCGGGAACTCCGTGGCGACCGCCTGCACGCGCAGCTCCTCATGGCTGGCGTGCTCGTAGAACCGCGCCAGGTCGGCGACGCCCGTGGCCGCCGAGAGGCCCCTGCTGCGAGCAAAGGCCGCCAGGAGGTTGTGCACCACCCCCGCGCGCTCGCACGGGCACTCCGACGTGCCCCAGAAGGCAGGGTTCTTCAACGAGACCTCCCAGCGGGCCACCAGCGGCTGCCGCATCCTGCTCCAGACCCTCAGCCAGATGGCCGTGAGGCCGACCGGCCGCTGGCCGCCAGCAGCCTTGGGGATGAACACCACGATCAGCTGCCACAGCGCCTCCCGCGAAAGCTTCCGCCCCCAGGCCATGAGGAGCTCCAGGCAGCGCTGCCTGTAGGACCGCGGGAGGCGCAGCAGCTGCTTCGGGTGGAGCCTATCCCACCCGAGGCCGCACCCCTCGCGGTAGGTGCCCAAGACCCGCTCGAGGTCCTCGAGCTCCAGCGGCGGCAGCACCGACTCATGGATGTCCCAATCCTCGGGCGCCGCCTCGCCTGCGCGCGACTGCTTGATCCAGAGCGGCTGCCGCGCCTCCAGCAGCGCAGCCACTGCGGCCTCGCCCGCCACGGGCATGCGCGGGTCGTCGTCACCATCCGCGCCCGCGAGCACCACAGTGGGCACCACCGCGACCTGCTTGGTGAAGCGGTAGGCCGCCGAGCCGCCCTTCTCGGTGGCCGCGGCCTGGGCCCAGGCGCGCCACTCCGCGGCCTTCTGCTGCTTGTCCAGCCCCCAGCGCTGCCTCGCCTCCCCCTGGACGAATTGCACCGTCAGCTGGCACGATGAAGAGCTGAGCAAGCCCACCACGCGGGCCACCGACAGCCCAGCCAGCGGGCCATCCTCAGGCCACTCGAGCTCGAACGCCATCAGCACCTCGCGCTGCTTGCGCAGCGGCGCCCAGCAGCGACCTCCTGGCGCCGCCTCCTGCAGCGCGCGCCAGCGGGCGCATGCCGCCGCGAAGGACATCCAGCGTCTGCAGGCAGCGCCGACGCTCCTCTTGAGGTCCTGCTTCCAGGCCACCTCCATCTCGACCCTCTGCGCGCGCAGCCCGCCAGCGCGCCCTTTCCAGCGGCTGGGCGGCACGATCTCGTGGAGGTCGATCAGGTAGGCCCCCACCGCCCCGAACCACTCCTGGCATCCCACCATGAGCGACTGCCCGCCGCCAGGGCTCCAGGCCGAGAAGGCACGATCGAGCTGCGCTGGCCGCACTGGCGGCGGCAGCGGCAATGGGAAGGCGGCAGGGAAGAACGGCCGCTGCACCTTCGCCGCTGGCCTCACGCCGCGAAGCACCACCTTGAACGGCACGTGGTCCTTCGTCGGCGCCCTCAGCAGCACCTCGGCCGCATCCACAAAGCCCGCGAGGACCTTGCTGACGACCGCGAAGTCGAAGACCTTCGTGCCGCAGGTCGGCTCCTCTGGGGCGACGAGCACACCACCAGCGCTGCGCGCCCACTCACGGACGTCCTCGGGCTCCATGTTCCAGTCGCCCATCACGATCCACGGCGACTCCAGCTGCCCCACGAACTCGTGCAGCGCCGCCAGGAGCACGATGTTCTCCTTCGCCCTGCCTACCTTCGTGATGAAGTAAGCCGAGATGAAGCGGCACGGCCCCCTGAACCCCAGGTTCACCTCGCACACCTGGAACCGATGGGCAGGGAGCCCAGGCGCGGCGGCGGCCGCCGACGGCCGCAGAGTGGCCACTGCCACTCCTCCCGAGCTCTCCAGCGGCCCTGGGCCCGTCGGCAGCGCTGCCTGGCCGTGCCAGCTGAAGCCGCGCGCCTGCATCCAGCCCGCAGCGCGGGCCACCGCCTGCTTGCCCTTGAGGCGGTGCTCCTGGAGGCAGAGCACCGCAGGCAGCCGCCCCACATCACCGTGCAGCCACTCGACCAGCGCCTGCGCCGAGCCCCGTGGCGTTGGCCGTCACCAGCTCCACCACGTCCGCCGCCAGCGGGCGGCTACCCAGAGGCGGGGCCTGCCACCCGCTGGCGCTTGGCCAGCGCTGCGCGCCAGGCAGCGCGCTGCTGCTCGCCCTCCATGCCCAGCTCGTCGAACACGGCGTCAAGCCCGACGAGCTCGGGGCCGAGGTCAAGGTCGCCGACGCGCTTGCGGTCCCCAGGAGGACCAGCAGCGCCATCATCACTGCCATCAGCCGCGGGAGCGGCCTCCTGCGCCGTGGCGGCCCGCTCAGCTGCGGCTGCAGTCGCGCGGGCCCGCTCGGCCGCCGCTGCCTCGCGAGCACGGGCGTCGGCGGCGGCGAGCTTCTCCACGAGGCTGCGGGCCTCGGCGGCCATCGCGAGCAGGGCGCCGCCCTCCTCCCCGAGCAGGAGAACCCGCTCCCGCTCCGCCTCGAGGCCCTTGAGCAGCGTCTTGCCCAGGCAGCCCGCGGCCTCCTCAGGCTCGCCCTCCTCCATGGGCGACGGCCCCGTGTGCTGCGCCAGGTCGGCGCGCTTCCTGGCACGCACAGCCTCGGCCACCTCCTCCAGCTGGTCGCGCCGCTTCTGGAGGACATCAGCCTGCTCCGCCACGCGGACAGCGACGGCCGCCTGCTCCTCCTTGACGGCCGCCAGCGCGATCTCCGCGCGACCGACCTGGCCCTTGATCTTCGCCTCCCTGGCCAGGAGGGCCTGGAGCGACAGCTCGGCCAAGGGCTTCGCTGGCGGCGGCGCGTCCACCACAGGCACCAAGGCCCCGAAGTCCTGGACCAGGGCCGCCGACCAGCCTTCCCTGGGGCCAAAGTGGCGGAGGAGGGCCTGGCGAACCTCCTCGTCCTTGCCGCCGCTGCCCCTGGGCTGCTCCTCGGCCGCCTGCTTGGCCGCGCCCCGCGCCCACGGCGCCGGCGTGGCCGCAGCGGCGGCAGGGCCAGGCACATCCGAGGCAAAGCGCACGCGCTTCGCCTCGGCCTTCGCCTTCCCTTTGGCCTTGGCCTGCGCCTTGGCCTTGTCGATGGCCTCGCCGATCGTGCCAGCGCCGCGCGGCGGCCGCGCCGCCTTGCAGAGCCTGCACTCCATGCGCCAGGCCATGTTGCTGTAGCCAGCAGCGCACGCGCGACACGTCCAGGGGTCGCCACCCTGGCTGGCTCCGCGCGTGCCACCAGCAACGCCATTCGCCATCGGCCCGCGGGGGCACGCCGCTCCGAAGTTTGCTCCGGCAAGAGCGAGCACCAAGCTCGCCCCGAGACGGCTAGGAGGAAGAGGAGGAAGAGGAGGAGGAGGAGGAGGAGGAGGAGGAGGAGGAGAAGGAGAAGGGGGAAGAGGAGGAGGAGGAGGAGGAGCGACGGGAGGGGGAGGAGGAGTGCAGGAGGAGGAGGAGGAGGAGGAGAGAGAGGAGGAGAGAGGAGGAGGAGGAGGAGGAGGAGGAGGAGAGGAGGGGGGGAGGAGGATGAGCGAGAAGAAACGGGGAGGAGGAGGAGGAGGAGGAGGAGGAGGAGGAGGAGGAGGAGGCAGGAGAGGTAAGAGGAGAGGAGGAGCGGGGGGAGGAGGAGGAAGTGAGGTAAAAGGAGTAGAAGGAGGAGGAGGAGGAGGAGGGGAGGAGGAGTAGGAGGAGGAGGAGAGGAGGAGAGGAGGAGGCGGGGGAGGTCAGGAGCGAGAGAAAGGAGGGAGGGAGGAGGAGGAGGAGGAGGAGGAGGAGGAGGAGGAGGAGGAGGAGGAGGGGAGGAGGGGGAGGAGGAGGAGGGAGGAGGAGGAGGAGGAGGAGGAGGAGGAGGAGGAGGAGGAGCAGGAGGAGGAGAGGAGGAAGGAAGAGGAAGGAGAGGAAAGGGGGAGGGGGAGGTGGAGGGGGGAGGAGGAGGAGCAGGAGGAGGAGCAGGAGGAGGAGGAGGAGGAGGAAGAGGAGGAGGAGGAGGAGGAGGAGGAGGAGGAGGAGGAGGAGGAGGACGGGGAGGGGGAGGAGGAGGAGGAGGAGGAGGAGGAGGAGGAGGAGGAGGAGGAGGAGGAGGAGGAGGGGAGGAGGGGGAGGACGAGGAGGAGGAGGACAAGGATAATGACGAGGATGTGAATCAAATGAATCAGAAAATGGAGCAAGCTCCCTAGAATACCGCGAGCAGGGAGAAAAGACTCCCCGCGAAGCAGACGGCACCTGGCCAGCGCCAAGCGCAAGCAAGAGTGACGCCTCTAAGACGCCTTTGGGGCTTTTCATGGAGGTTGCTGGGAATTCATACAAAAGTGGTTGGAAGTACTACCAAAAAGGTTGGAATTAGTACTACAATCGTTGGGATTGGCTTTAGTTGGTTGTAAAATGTCCCATTTCCGGTCCTGCTCTCCCCCACTCACGTACGATTGTTACCATTACCCTCCTGGGGGGGGGCAGGTGAGGACTACGCGCTAGAGGATGAAAATAGTCTCAGGCAGGGCGAGATGGGGAGAGAAGGAACGAGGGACGGAGACACAACTGCGGACAGAGTCTGTCCAGACAGCGCCCGGGCTGGCGGGGCGCGCGCCTGACCCTTGTTGCCAGGGCGGGCATTACTCGAGGGTCCGAGCGACCCCCTCGGCGTGCGACCAGGAGAGACAGATAGAGAGGGAGAGAGGGAGGAAGAGGGAGAGGGAGGGAAAGGGAGGGAGGGAGAGCGGGAGTTTCCTGCCCGCGGGGGTGGGAGTGGGGGGGCGAATCTGGCACGCTCGGGGCGAGCGTCCGACAACACCAGGTAGCCTAAACGTGTTGACGGCATCCGCGCAGAGCCGATGTGTGTGTGTGTTTCGGGTTCGGCTGGAGGCGTCGTGCTGAGCAGACAAAGCGCGACGTTTACCTGGGATTGCTGTCCGACGTGCGAGGCTCATTGTCGCTATCTCGCCTGTACACTCGCAACGTTCTGCTTGGGGGGGAAGATGATGTGGTGGCAGGTTCGTGCTGAAATCGACAATGCATGGTGGAAATATCACACTCTTCTTGTAAGCGTCCGCGCTTCAGAACCGTGCTCTCGTCTAGGCCCCGGTCGTGGCTGCCGGTGAAGAAATCGTAACATACCTTTTTGCACTAGTTTTTGCCAGGGGTGTGAGGGGGCTGATGGAGCACATGTTGTCCAGCTCGTGACTCAAAATCGTACTCTGGCTGGCTCGATGGCAGGGTACTGCTCGGTGGTCGAAGCGCGACGCGCACTTCGTACTATTGGAGGTGCCCGCGTCGGAGATGCCCAGAGCCAGCTCAGGTGAGAACGGTGTGTCCACTGGCCTCCGTTTGCGTGTGAGACACCTAGCTTTCCCCCCCTCGTTCCATCTCGTTCCCCCTCCCTTCAGTGGTCCAAAATCCAATTAGAGTGTCATGGGGGAGTGGAGCTTGGGGGGAGCTCGTCAGCTGCCAAGACGCCCCGCCCCAAAAGCAACAGGAACGATGTCGAGCGCCGTGTCATGATTCGGACAAGCCTCGTGAAATGCAGTCCTGGAGGCGCAGTAGTTTATACAGGGGTCGGCGGATGTGGCGTAAGCCTATATAATCAAGTTAGAGTGTCCTGGGGAAGTGGAGCTTGGGGGGAGCTCGTCAACACACCTCTTGGGCTCTCGCAGCCTCCAAGTCCATCCTCCGTGGAGACGCCCAAAATGTGTTCCAAGATGGCTCCAAAGCACGCCGGAGAGGCCTCAAGACCACCCCAGGTGGCTCCAAGACGGCCCAAGACACCTCCAAAACTCCCCAAGAAGAACCCCGAGAAAGCTTCAGGGGCACAACAATTGATTTTCCGTAGGTATTCTGAATGTTCTCGCGCTCCCGCACGTACATGCAAGACGGCCCGAGAACCCCCCAGACAGGCCCGAAAGGCCCCCGAGAAGGCCCGGAGACGCCCCATGAGGGCCCTAAGACGGCCCAAGAGGCCCCCAAGACGGCCCGAAAGGCCCTCAAGAGGGCCCCAAGAGGGGCCCAGGAGAGGCCCAAGAAGGACAACTTGCAGGGAGCCCTCCCCCACAAGATGGCTCCCAGGATGCCCCCCCCCCCTCCCTCAAGCCCCAGTAGCCCGCACAAGGCTCCATGCCCCCCCAAGCAGCCCCGCAACAGACGCGGAGGAAAAGGAGGATGAATCAGCAGCAACTACAGGCAGGCAGCACGACGGGAATCGGCAAACAACGCATATAGCCGTACCTCACCTCATCTGGGGGTCGGCGGGATGGCGTAACCTACTGGGTAAACACGGAACGAGTAGACATGCGGGAAAGGGGGAGGAGAGGGATTGGAAGGGTGTAAGGGGTGTGTGACTGAGTCGAAGTGTAGATAAGGCTGGAGAGGGGCTGGAGACAGTGTGGAGGAGAGGGCCAGGGAGGGCTTAAGCCAACCAAATCAAAGAGCGAGTGTGAGGAGGGAAGGAAGGAGAGGGGGGACTGGATGGATAAAGAGCACTTGAGCGGGGAAGGAACAGAGGGTGTGTGTGTGTGGGGGGGGGGGGGCAAGCACAGAAACCGCCCCCTTCTCCTCTCCCGGCTGTTCCTCCTCCTCCTCCTCCTCCTGACGAGGTGCCAGGCGTGAAGGCCCCAATCGAAGCCGCCGGGATCCCGTCACGCCCCAGCTGGTGCAGGCCGTGGCCGAAGTGGACCCGGGCAGGCCGCCGGAGGAGCTGGAGAACGGGGCGCTGCCCGAATGCGACGCTGCGTTCGCGGAGGTCCCGGAGGTCCCTGCCTTCCACGCCCAGCCCCGAGCGGTTTGATCCAGGAGTGCAGCATTGCCGTCGATGGTATCTACATGTGTTTCGACGAGGACATCGCTGATGCTCGCGAAGCTTGTCGCGATGGAGAGCGTGCGGACGGAGGTCATGCACTCGACGACGATGAGGTGCAGATCATCTTGAAGAGCGTGCTGGAGTTGCGGCAGCGTGGGCGTGAGATGCGGCTGGTTCTAGCAGGATGGCGTGGTCGGCTGATGAATGTCCCGATGCGCCGTTGGGGGCGGGCGCAAGTCATGAAATGACGATCCTCGAGTTGAAGTGGGCGCTGACGCTCCGCGTCCTTCTTCGTGGTTGGCGGCGTACTGCGGGGAGCAGTGCCAGTTCGCGCAAGTGCCGATGAGCTTCGTGAGCACGATGGGTTCCGGGTCGTCGGTACCCGAATGGTTGCATTCGGGTGCCTTCAAGGGTTGGGCAGGCCCGCCGCGTCGGCAGCCCGCGTGCGGGCGAAGCGACGCGCCTGCGGCCGGGCGGCGTAACGGCCGCTGGGACGGCATGGACGTGCTGGGGCGCGGAGATAATCCCGTCGTCCGTGAGGTGCACCCCGCTCGGGCGTTGCATGGCCATGCGGTTTAGGGGCGTTAGATCCTGGGCCAAGTGGCGATGTTTCGTCTTAAGGGCGCATGCTGCCGGCCTCGGGAATGGCCAAAAGGATCCCAAAGGATCCTCCTCCTCCTCCTCAACATCTTGACTGATAAATATCTTGGGGCTCTAGAGCGGGGACGGGTTGCGGACTGGGAGGGGAAGCATCCAAACATCTTGCCCAGTGCAGTTCTGCGCCGAAAGTGGCGTCTGATGCCGATCTGCCAGCACGCGGCCAAAAGGTTTGGATGGGTGCAGCAGATGACCAGGGACGCTGCCGCGCACCGCCAAGTGATCGCCGCAATTTGGGGTGCACTACAGAATGGGCCCGAGAGCTTGGACGCCGATGGCAAGTTCACGGCTTCCGCGCCGCCGATCGCAAAGCAGATTGAATATGCTGTTTGGACCTTTGCTAATTTCAGTGGTGCCGAGGACTTCTTTGAGGCCTAGGAGAGATAGGAATGTTCTTGGAAGGCATTAGAGGAAGAGGAGGAGGGGGAGGAGGAGGAGGAGAAGGTTCGGGAGGTCTGGCGAAAGGTCGATCCTAAGTTACTGCGGACAGCCGTTCTACATGATGGAAAAGATCTTCCTATCCCGACTCAGAAGACCCGCCCAGGCTGTTAAAGAAGTCTGAGGGGCCTCAAAGGAACCTGGAAACCACGTGTGTACCCTAAATGATGAACATGGAAGCGTGTGCTCACAGGTCTTCGATACTCTGAGTGCTCTCTTCGCGTACCAGTCTCGTTCGAGGGGGAGAGTACGGGAAATTAAACCATCTCTTGTAGACGGTGGTCTCGAACGTTTGCCTGCGGTGCAGGGCATGTTTCTCGACGAAGGACAGCGCTCGACAACGCGTTCGAAATTCTTGGCTAAACAACAGATGCCGGCTCCATTGCGCGGCGTTCGCATGGTGTCCCGTGAAACTCAAATCGCGTGCGTGCCTCATGTGCGGTGAGGAGCATGGCACTCTTGACGACTTTCTCGATCACGCTGTCGAATGCCACTTGCCCCCTCCTCCTGTTGCCGCTTTGCCACGAGCGAAACGAATTCGCCCGAATCTTGCTCACCAGCCGCCGCCCAAAGCTGCTGCGAGCCATGTCCCTGGTCCTCAGAAGAGAGCCGCTCAAAGAACACGATCGTCAGCAGCGCCGCCGGAACGACGAGAAACCGAAAATCGCCAGGAACCCCGCGGACTACAACCCCGCCAGTAAGAGGTTCATTGTACGCATGATGAAAATAATCACGTGGCTGTCCAAGTCGCGGAGGACGGCGGGGGGAATCTATTTCGACCATATGATCGCGCCGCGCGACGCACCAGAGGTAGCTCGCGCGGCAAAGCAAAGCGCCAAGTACAACGAGCAGGTGCAGGCCAAAAGCAGGGGCCAAAACCTCGAAGCGCCCCACCTGCACGCGTTCGGAGGTCTACTTGAGGTGCTGATCAATCGCCAGCTGAACACCGGCAAGGCCAACTTCGACAAGGTGAGCAAGTCCAACCAGCGCCTGTGGGAGATCGAACACGAGGATCGCGTGAACGTGGTGAAATTCGCTAAGCTCGACAAGTGCTACGACCATCAGACAAGGCGCACCACGTCGTGCATGGGCGACTGCCACAGAAAGCTGATCTTCGCTGACTCAGCTCAACGGATAACTGATGTCGGGGAGAGCGACAGCGTCGCACATGGAGAGGGTCCCGCAGGAAAGGTTCGAAATCTTTATCCGATAGATACGGACGCGGGAAAATCCATTCGTCATTCTCGAAGTTTGCTCGTGATCCTGATAATGTAGGAGCTGACTTTCAGAGCGTCGCGAGTGGCGAGCCGCCAGGCGACGGTGCCAGCGACAGTGCCCCAAGCAGCAATGACACCGTCAATGATTGATTCAGCGGCCGCGCCCGAGGGTTTGCATTGCCCCGCGGACCAGCAGCCGCAGGTCAGGGCATGGCAAGAACGACGACTCGCATAATCGATCGCATAAATCGACACCGCCGCCCGAGCACACCGCGACACCAGCTCCCGCAGCAACGACGGGGGTCCAGGGGCCCATGCGGAGCATGTCGCGCAGTCCCTCGACTGAACCCAATGGATGTCAGAGGATATCGTCTTCGGGATGATCTCTGAGGCCTTCGAGGAGAATTTCGACGCCGCCTTCGATTGCTCCCGCAAGTTCCCAGGCCCAACATTTGGACGCCCGAAATGGGTACGGAAAGAATGGGTACAATGCCCAACAGCAGTTCCTGTTCATTCTGAACAGGACTCGCTGTCGGTGTCGCCGCGGCCTGTGTCCATTTGAGACAGGAGGCCGCCTGCCCAACAGCGGCCGCTGTTGGTTTGGGACAACATTTGTTGTTGGGCATTGTACCCATTGTTTTCGTGTCCATTTCGGGCGTCCAAACAACGGTTCGCGGGCAACGGCGGCAGGAGAGGAGGCTCGGTTCGCGGCCCGGCGGCACGCGCAGCGCACAGGAGGAGAGGCCCCCCAGGGCCCCAGGGATGTTGAACACTTTTCGCTCGCTCAGGGAATCCCCGAAATCTCTGCGAGATGGGAGGCGCTGCTCTGTCGCGGGCACGAGCGAGAGAGAGCGAGAGAGAGAGAGAGAGAGAGAAAACAAAAGAGAGAGAGAGAGAGAGAGAGAGAGAGAGAGAGAGAGAGAGAGAGAGAGAGAGAGAGAGAGAGAGAGAGAGAGAGAGAGAGAGAGAGAGAGAGAGAGAGAGAGAGAGAGAGAGAGAGAGAGAAAAAAAAAAAAAAAAAAAAAAAAAAAAAAAAAAAAAAAAAAAAGTTCGTCGCGGGGCTCGGCTTTCCCCCGCGGGCTTGGGCGCGGGCAACTCGTGGCTGCGGGCCCTCGGGCAATGTGCCGGCTGCCTTGGTTTCAGCCCCCCCGGCGCAGTGGATCTCCATCCAGGGCTGGCACCTGGGCATTCTCGAATTCTACGCGGACGAACCAGGCCCCGACGGTGCGCTTCTCAGTTCTGTTCCCCTCGAGCGTGGCCGAGGCGCGCCGAGCTCGGCGCCCGCGCCCCGAGGCGCCGCTCGCCGGCGCCGCTTGGCCTGGAAGCCCGCCGCCCTGATCTCAAAGGCGGCTTCAACAGCGCAAACGGTTGGATGGGCGGGGGAGGCGAGCGCGCGCAAGGCACTGCGCAAGTAGAGCGCACAAGTAATGATGATGAACGACTCTCAGAGCGGAGGGAGCACGCCAAGTCTGCCTGCAGGGTTCAGGTCGGGGGCGACTTCGGCAACTTAGGGCCGAATTTCTAGGGACCTGGGGCGCGACCGAAAATGCCCGAACTGAGCAGAGCACTGCGCGCACCCTAATCCAAAGCACGGGGCATGTTTTCGGAATCTGCCGTTCGCGGCCCGGTCCAATCAGCGCCGAGAATTTTCAAGAAGGCGAAGCGCCGGGCGGGCGGGGGGGGAATGATCGCCGCGCGACGCCAGCCCCACCCAATGCCATCGACGTCCACCAGGTAACTACTCAGGGCAACCTTTCCTCATTCGAGCTGCAAACGCGAATTAAGATGAATAGCTGATGCGCGCCGCGGCGAAAAGGCTTTCCGAGCGAGGCGGGGGTGGTCTCTGGGATGAGCGAAGGTGGGCGAGCGCATGTCGAGCTGAGTCTTGAAGCAGTGGTCCATTCGGGAAGCCTGCAACGGCACCTGATTTTTTTGGGGCCAGGGGTCTCGATTGCCGGGAGGACGGGCGCAAACGCGAACCGCCAGCGTCATCGCCATGCCCCGTGTTGATCGAAACCGAAGTCAATTCACGCCAGAGTTTCACCAAATACCGTCAAGCACGTCTGCCAGTCTGGGATGGTGAAAAGGCTAGACCGAATCAGAATGGCCATAATATTGACCAGGGTTCTATTAGTTTACGAAGCTCCCCAGGCCGGCGGGTTATGCCAGTCCGAGTTCGACTGGCAGCGGAACGGCGTCTTAAGCAATAGGGCGAGCTGCTGATACATATTCCAGAGCGGGCAAGTGGGCGGGCAAGGGGGGGAACTGGGAGACGTGCGAGAGCACCGGGAATGCACGACGACGATAGAGAAGTGGGTGACCTCAGCAGCGGAGCCGCTGCCAGCAATCACAGCACACTTGGCATGATATTGAACCACTGGCGCCGCCCGCGAATTCTCGTCTTCGGGGCGCAAGGACATCCTCGGGCATTCGAGCTTTCCCGAGATATCGATCCCCCTCCAGGGCCCCAGAAGATTATTTCCGGATCCACGAGTGATGTTCTCGATGCGTTGCGGGGTGGCTGCGTCGACTAGCAGGGCGATCAGGCGCCTCGGGGCCTCGAGCTCGAGACGCGCAGTCAGCTGGGCCGGGGCAAAGACGGCGGCGACCACAAGGAGCGCCAAAATACTAGCGAGCGCCAGTCCGATGTCGTCGGCGCAAGCGCGGGCGCGACCGCGGCCCGCGCCGTCGACCGCGAGCTGGAACGCCTGCAAGAACAGGTCGAGCGCGAGACTGAAGAAGACCTGAAGCCGGGCACCCCTGGATAATCCCGGCAACGATGGAACGCATAAGCCGGGTCGCGCCACCGACGCTTCAAGGACAAATAGCACGATCATGAATCGCCGAAAAGACTAGCCGAAGGAAGCGAGGGACATCGCGCGCGTCTAGCGCCAGAGACAGCCAGCGCTGGCATAGTTAGACTCGGAAAGGCTTGGCCGAAGTCGAACTCCGCCAACAGCGGTAGCGACGCCTTGAGCCCCGCCGAATCCGCCCTGAAGCACGCATCCAGCTCCACGGCGTTGGAGCATGCCCCTGCCAATCGCGAATCCCCGCTGATTCGAATCGAGTCCAACAAGCGCGCGACGAGAGAGCTCGAAACAACAAATTCCAGCCATCACCTTGCAAAGAGCGCTCTTGAGCCCGAGAGGCCCCGTGTCCCCGACGCCTCGAAAGACCCTTTCTGCGCCGCTTGCATCCGTGCCCTCGGGGGCGAAAACACCCGAGAGTGAAGTTCCAATCCAGAGGGAAGCCCCGCAGCATCTACTGCAGGCTCGCAAGCGGCATTTCTGCGACCAGCGGCGCGCGCTGCTAGGCCGCGTATATGAGACGACCAGGCCTCGGACCCGAGCCCTCCTGGCGCCCCGACATGTCCCGCGAAAACTGGAACGGAGGGGGGGGGGGGGGACATCGCGGCGCGATACCTGGGGGGCCGGGTGCCCGAGGAAGTCCCTGGCACTGGGCTCGCCGAACTGCTTGCTCGTGAGGATTGCCATCAATCCGCGGGGCCCCGCGGGACCTGGCTCGGCCCCTGCAGGGCATGGCCCCGGGCCTGGATGCCCGAGAGGCTCGCCGGCATGCCGGAAGGAAGCCCAAACTGCGCAGCTTTATTGAAGGGGCCACAAATAAAAGGATTCCCCATACCTTCCCATATTTTCTGGGCTTCTGTCTTCCCGCCCAACTCTCATATTTTCCTATATTTTCTGGGGGATCGACGATTAATTGTGTCTATGTGTGTTTTCCCTCCTGATTTGTTATTTTCTGAGCCCGCCCTCGCAAACGGCCCCGACGCCCATCGTCCTCCGCCGCGCCGGCGCGACCCCAGATCCGGCGACGGCGCTCCTCGGCAGGCTCCGCGCGCAGCAGAACAGGCAGACTGGAAGGCCCAGCGGGCTCGACGAGGCGCGCGGCCCTGGCTTCCACGAACAAAACCAACGCTCGCGAGCGAGGTGGTGGGACAGCATTCACTTTCTGCTAGAAGTATGTCTCGTCGAAATTCCGCGCGCGCAACTGCGCGCAATGGCGCGTCGCGCTTGATGGCTGTTCTGTGGGTCTGCGACGGATGCTAGCATTGCGCGCGTGCCGCGCGGCCTTGACGCCGCGGCGGGGCGTTCATGTGCCGGTGCTCTGCGGCCGCCGCTGCTTGGTGCAACCACTGGGCGTGCTCGCTCGTCTAGATAGCATCCTGCGGGATAGGCCCGGGATCTTCGGCGGGTTGGCGGGCGCTGAGCAATGGGGGCGCATGCTGCTGCATGGCCTGGTCTGCGTTGTATGTAGATGCCGTGGGGGCCCAATGGCATCGCCGCTCGAAGCCTGCTGTGAAGCCACCTATCCAGGAGATAAACCGAAGAGCCTATCAATTAAAGATAAATGCTTCTCGCCAGCATAGAAGTACGTCGAAGCTTCCAGCGCGAACTCCGCGAACTGGCGGACGACGCCACGCCGTTCTCGAGGCTGCTGAAGAAGGGGGAAGAGGAGCGGCACTCGCACCATCAGAGGTCAGAGGGAACGAGCAGGGTAGGGGGCTGCAGGCCAAGTTGAAATCGCCAGCGGCGATCACGAGCTTGCTTCGCGGCTCATCTGGAGTCGAGGATGGGGGAGGGGATGTGCTGAGTAACGAATTGACGCGAACAGAACTCGACCAGGCCCGAGGACCTCCGGAAGGGGGCTATAGCGCGCTCGCCACAAAACATCCACGGTTTTTAGCTGCTTGGACTGAATTGCGGCACGGGTGACGACGACTCCAGCGTCGCGCTCGGCAAAGCGAAATGGCGAAGTCAAGTCAAAGCGGAGGTGAGGTGCAAGAGACGGAAGAAATCCCCATCTTCAGCAACCGCGCCGCGGGCTTCCTGCGCGGCCATGATTGACCCAGGATGGGAAGGGGGTGGATATAGTTGAACCCCGCCAGCCCTCTGGGCGTAGGTGGTTCAGGGAGTTTCCTCTCCCACCCCCCTTCTTCCCCTTCGGGGAACGTTGATCACTGCTCCTGATTAAAATGCGCCCCCTCCCCCAAGCGACCGGGGGCCAACCCGGAACCACGCCGACGCCGTGCCGGCCCGTTCACCACCGCCCCTGTCAAGATAACAAAACAATCCGCACTCTGCCTCCACATTTGGAGCATGCGCGGCCAACCCGACGTGGCCCCCCCCACCATCCCTGGGGCAAATTATTTGACAAGGACGGCGGGGGCGTCAGCATATTCTCTGCAGCGCGCAGGGCTACCATTCCTGACAACAAACAATACAACATGCACCTCGCGGCTGAATCTGGATCACGCGCGGCCATCCCGCGATCACTGTCAAGTTGTCATTGACAGGGGCGGCGGGTGTGGCAGCGCGTGGCCTGCTGTGCGCAGGCCCACCTGACACAATGATGGGCATCGGTTTTCGACAGGGATGGCGGGGGCCGACATGTCCCCCGATGTGTGCTGTCACGTGCGCAAGCGCACCTGACGTACTCTGCGTGTGCCCCGAACACGGCGCACCTGGCGCGGCTGGAGTGTGCGGCACACCTGGCGCACTCGGAGCACGTGGCGCATCAGGCGCACCAGGCGTGCCTGGCACGCTCGGGCCCCAAGGTTGCCTGGCGCGCGCGGCGCCCCTGGCACGCGTGGCGCACCTCGCCCCAACGTCGCGCACCTGGGGTCGGCTTTGATTTCCAATAGCTGTCCATCCACAAACGACCGCTGAACGTGCTGAGGCTCGGGTGTTAGGTGCCTATGTGTAGGGAGGGCGGGTGGGAGTGAGCTAGACGGCTTGCTATCTACGGGGGTTCTTGATCACTGTTCCGTATTAGTAAACACCCCCTCCCCCAGGCGACTGGCAGCTAACCCAGGATCATGCGGGCACCCCCTCCACCATCCCTCGCTAAAAACCATACAACACACACGCACACGCACACTGTGCCTCTAAATTCAGAGCATGCGCGGCCAACCCCGTGCAGCCACCCCCCACCATCCCTACCAAAACACTATACAAAGTACACTTGGCGGCGGCGGCGGCGGCGTCTGCGGCGGCGGCGGCGGTGGCGGCGGCGGTGGCGGTGGCGGCATCGGCTGCGGCGGCAGCGGCGGCGGCGGCGGCGATTTGGCAGCGGGGGCGGCAGCGGCGGCGGCGGCGGCGGGCGCGGCGGCGGCGGCGGCGGCGGCGGCGGCGCGCGGCGGCGGGCGGCGGCGCGGCGGTGGGCGGCGGCGGCGGCGGCGGCGGCGGCGCGGCGGCGCCGGGTGCGGCTGCTGGCGGGGTCGGGCGGCGTACCCCTGCGGGCGGGGAGGGAGTCCCATCCAAAGACGACTGCTGAATATGCTGAGGGTCGGGCCATACTCGGGTGCTACGTACATGTTGGGAAGGCGGGCGGGAGTGAACGAGACGGCCTGCGGGCGGGGAGGGAGTCTAGATCACTGTTCCCTATTAAGATACACCCCATCCCCCAGGCGACCGGGAGCCAACCCAGGTCAATGCGCCCCCCCCACCATCCCTTATACAAAAAACATACAAAACACACTATGCCCCCACCATCCTTTGTAAACAACGCTACAACACTCTGCCTCCAAATTCGGAGCATGCGCAGCGAACCCGATGCGGCCTCCCACCATCCCTGTCGAAAAAAACAATACAACATACACTTGGCGGCGGCGGCTGCGGCGGCTGCGGCGGGGGCAGCGGCTGCGGCTTCGGCGGCGGCGGCGGCGGCGGCGGCGGCGGGGGCGGCGGCGGCGGCGGCGGGGGCGGGGGGCGGCGGCGGCGACGGCGGCGGCGGCGGCAGCGGTGGCCGCAACGACTGCTGCGGCAGCGGCTGCGGCGGCGGCGATTCGGCAGCGGGGGCGGCGGCGGCGGCGGTGAGCGGCGCGGTGGCAGCGGCGGCGGCGGACAGCGGCGGCGACGGCGGAGGCGGCGGGGCGGCGGCGGCGGCGGGCGGCGGCGGCGGCGGCGGATGCGCCCGCAGTAGCTGCCCATTCAAAGACGACTGTTGCATATGCTGCGGCTCGGGCCAAGCTCGGGTGTGACGTATGTGTTGGGAGGGCAGGTGGGGGTGAGCGAGACGGCTTGCGGGCGGGGAAGGAGACTCTTGACCCCTCCCCCTGCCCCCTCCCCTGGACCTGGACGGGGCCGGTCGCGGGTAATTAGAGCGCCCAAAACGGCCTCGGCGAGGATGCCCAAATCACTGGTTCCACCAAGGTTTTGGCACCATCTTGGCCTCTTGGGGAGGGGAAGTTAATTGACATTGAAGCCCCCCTCTTCAAGATGGCCCCAAGAAGCGCCCAGGAGGCCCCGAGAGGCCCCACGATGGCCCCAAGATGGCCTCAAGAGGCCCCCAAGAGGCCCCCATGAGGCCCCCAAGAGGACCCCAAGCGGCCCTTCCTCCTGCTCCTCCTCCTCCTCCTCCTCCTCATCATCATCATCATCATCATCAGCATCATCATCATCATCGTCATCATCATCATCATCATCCTCGTCATCATCATCATCATCATCATCATCATCATCATCATCATCATCATCATCATATTACTATTGTTATTATTATTATTAATCCTCCTTCTTCCAACTCCCTGATCCATCCATCCAGCCTCCTCCTTCTCCTCCCTCCTCCTTCGCACGATTCGGCCGCCCCCTCTTTGCTCCCTGATCACCTCAAATCGCCTGGACATCGTTTATGGATGGGCTGGTGGGGATACTTTTTTGGTCGCGGGCGGACGCGTGAAGCAGTCGCCGAAAGGGGGTCCAGGGCGCGGGCCAGCCTAATTAGCTACTGAGCGACGCGCAAGCCGGCCGGGCCAGCACTCAGAAGCGGCGGCTGAGGTACAGCTGCTGCTGGTGGAACTGGCTGGCTGGTCTGCAACGCCCAGGGAAGCTGATGCATCTTGCAGGCCTGAGGCAGAGGTGCCAGAAGTGGAATTAGGAACTGCGCGCCAGAAGCGCCTGACCAGCACTGTGCATACGGCCACGCCTCGAAGTGGCAAGAGCGCTGCCACTGCCGGTGAAGCAGAAAGCGGTGCGCAACCAGGAACGGAGAGCTGGACGAACGCGATTGAGCACAGGCACTGTGGCCAGGAGCTGGTGGGGATACGCGAAACGTCTAGAATTTAGCACAGCGCAAATGGAGCAACTGATGCATAAGAGCAGCTGCGTTCCACGCGCCAGATCGAAATTGCGCGCGGGCCTTGCGGGGGGGCCCCCCACTGGCCCGCCGCAAGACCTGAAACTTGGTAAAGAAACCGCGAAGTCTACGCATCACCGGAAAGGGCAGCGGTGAGCCCATCTTGCAACTGCACCATCGCCTCGAGCTGAAGGTTCGCCACAGCCCAGCGGATCTGCCGCTCATCACTGTCATGCCATGGGGTGATCTGGTCCATCTGACACCAGCTCGATGAAACTATTCCACGCAGCTTGTCCACGAACAACTTCTTCTGAGGGCACTTGTCTGAAAGGCATCTCCTGGCCTGCTTGAACGCGAACTCGAGTTTGACTTGTCGAAAGCTTATTTATTGTCCCACGTATAACTCCGATTGCTCACCTGAGACCGACACCGGCTGGAATCACATCATATCACATCCACTCCTGCCCAGCACCGTGAGACCGAAGAAGAGAGCGAGTTCGCTGTGCTCGGCGTCGTTGCTGTTGTCGTCGTCAGCGCCGTCGTCTGCCTGATCGTCGCCGTCGTCGTCGAGGCTGCCGCCGCCGTCGTCGATGCCGTCGGCGTCGTCAGATTCCTCATCGTCGTCGTCGTCTTCCTTGTCGTCGTCGTGGCCGTCTTCGTCGACGTCGCCGTCGTCGCCGTCAACGACGCCCTTGCCGCAGTCGTCGACGTCGTCGTCGTCGCCGTCGTCGGCATCGCCATCGTCGTCGTCGGCGTCGTCTTTCTCGTCGTCGTCGCCGCCGTCGTCGTGTACCTAGTCGTGGTCGTCGTCGCCGCCGCCGTCGTCGTCGTCGCCGTTGTCGTCGTCGCCGTCGTCGTCGTAGTCGTCGTCGGCATCGTCGGCGTCGCCTTCGCCGCCGTCGTCGCCGTCATCCCCGTCGCCGTCGTCGTCCTCGCCGTCGCCGTCGCAGTCTCTTTCGCCGTAGCAGTCGTCGTCATGTTCCTAGTCTTGTTCGTCGTCGTCGCCGTCGTCGTCGTTGCCGTCGTCAACGTCGTCGCCGTCGTCGTCGTCGGCATCGTCGTCGCCGACGCCGTCGTCGTCGTCGTCGTCGTCGTCGTCATCGTCGTCGCCGTCGCCGTCGTCGCCGCCGCCGTCGAGGTCGTAGCCGTCGCCGTCGCCGCCGTCGTCGCCGTCGTCGCCGTCGTCGTGGTCGTCGTCGGCGTCGAGGTCGTCGTCGTTGTCATGGTCGTCGTCGTTGCCTTTGTCATGGTCGTCGTCTTCCTCGTGGTCGCCGCCGTCGCCGTCGCCGTCGCCTTCGTTGTCGTCGTGGTCGTCGCCGTCTTCCTTGTCGTCGTCGTCGCCGTCGCCGTCGTCGTCGTCGCCGACGCCGCCGCCGTCCACGTCGTCGTCGTGGTCGTCGTTTTCCTCGTCGTCGGCGTCGTGGCATCCATCGTCCTCGTCGTCGTCGTCGGCGTCGTCGCCGTCGCCGTCGCTTCAGTCGTCGCCACCACCGTCGTCGTCGTCGTTGTCGTCGCCGTCGTCGTCGTAACCGTCGTCGTCGTCGTGGCGGTCGTCGTCGTCGTCGACGCCGTTTTCGCCGTTGTCGTCGTCGTCTTCTGGCTGGAGGTAAAGAAAACGGTGACCGTGACGAAAACTGAATGCGGAAGCGTCGGTGCCGACCTTGGTCACCGTGCATCTTGCTCGCTATCGGTTCATGGACCGCCCTTGCGAATCGGCGACTGCCGACATGGACATGATGACCAAGATCAGCGTCGACAAGATCCCCGCGGCATCTTGGTCATGATCAGTGTTCGGTGGCAGCTCATGGGAGCCTTTCCTGCCATCTTTACAACTATCTTCTTGGCCTCTGCGAACCGACGCTGATCGACGCTGCATCGACGATGCATCGCCGCTGAATCAACGCTTTCGCATCGATCACCAAACGCTGGCGCACGCTGGTGCCCTCCAAAGCCAGAGTTATGAGTACACGCAAGGCTCCCAGGGGTTGCTACCAAACAAGATCCCTGCGACACCATGGTCGCAGTCCTCGCCATCGCTCGCGCGTCCACTCCCCGTGCACTTTTCGGCGTCGCGCTCTCGCTGGACGCTCCAAGACGCCTCTGGATGGTCCGGATCTCCTGGCGCTGGCCTCGCCGAAGGAAAAGTGCACACGTCCGAGCGCTGCCGAGTGGTCTAGCATGGGGGACGCGGGTCCTGAGGGAACCGGGTCCTGGACCCTGGGGCCTTCCCTCAGAGCGAGATCTTCCTCGAAACGTATTCTGACAATCCCGGGGCTCGTGGAGGGCCCGAGAGCCCCCAGAAACGGCGGAAAACTGCAGGAACCGTTTCCCTCAGGGTACCGATGCTGCTACTCCCCAGACCTCTCCCGGGGTGCGCTCTGACAAAACATTTCGAGGCGAATCCAGCGGTGGCAACGAGGGCCTCCGAGGAGGCCGAAAAAGGGGAAACGGGCGAAGGGTAGCAGTGTGGGTACTTTTTCCTCCTCTTGGGGGCGACGATGGGGCCGAATGGTCCAGAGCCGTACATGTCTTCCGGGGCGCCGATGGTCCAAGCCTTCGGCGAGGCTTCCAGGCGAACGAGTGCAATGACCGCCCCTGGGCTCTTCGCCCCTATCGTCGCCCGCCTCCGAGCCTGGGGCGCCGTCAGGGGGAAGGGGGCCCGCGCCGACCCAAAAAATCCGCGCGGACCTCCGAGAGTCTGTGCTCTGTGCTGTCTTCCGTTCGCCGAAGCACGGGGCGCTCGGCCTGCCCCTTCCGTGGGCGTTTCGGGGGCGATAAAAAGGGGGGGGGCGAGAAACGTACACCCTTCACCCTTCGTGCCCCCGTTGGGGCCCCCTTCCTCCGAGGCCTCCGACTCCCCGAGCCCCGCCGAGGGCACGGTGCACACGCCCGGGCGACGGCGAGTGGCCCGCGCGCCCCTCCCCTCGACGAGGCGGCGCCTGCCGCAGGCGCGCGGCGCCCCGCCGACGGGGCGCCCCCCGCGGGAGGCCGCCCCGGCCCGCGCTCGCGCGCGCACCGCGCGCACGGCGAGCGCTCCCCCCCCCCCCGCGGGGGGCGCTCGCGCGCCGAACGGGACTCGACGAGGCGGGGAGGCCCAGGCTTGCCGTCGCTCGGACGTCCATTTCCCGTGTATTTTGCTCGATGGTCCAGGATGGTCCTCGATGGCTGTCGCCGAGAAAATTATCCCAGTGCGAAACTACCTAGGAATTGGAGCATCTAGGAAAGCAACATCTACATCTACACCGACATCTACACCGACAGCTACGCTCGGCTGCGCTGTGTTGTGCTAGGCTATGCTATGTTATGCCATGCTATGCTATGCTGCGTTATGCTTTGCTATGATATGCTATGTTATGATATGATATGCTATATGCTAGGCTATGCTATGATATGCTATGATATGCTATGGTATACTGTGCTATACGATGCTATGATGCGCTATGATATGCTATGCTATGCTGCGCTATGCTAGGCTATGCTATGCTATGCTGCGCTATGCTATGCGATGCTATGATATGATATGCTGCGCTGTGTTATGCTATGCAAAGCCATGCTATGCTATGCTATGATATGCTATGCTGCGCTATGCGATGCTGCGCTATGCTATACTATGATATGATATGACATGCTATGCTATGATATGCTATGCTATGAAATGATATGCTATGCTAATGCTGCGCTGCGCTGCGCTGCGCTAAGCTATGCAATGCGAATGCTGCGCTGCTATGCTATGCTATGCTATGCTAATGCTAAGCGAAGCTAAGCTGAGCTAAGCTGAGCAAAGCTAAGCTAGGCTAGGCTAAGCGAAGCTAAGCTAAGCTAAGCTAGGCTAGGCTAAGATAAACTAAGCTAAACTAAGCTAAGTTAAGCTAGGCTAAGCTAAGATGAGATAAGCAAAGCTAAGCTAAGGTGGCGCAACTGGGGGAACCGCGGGGCGGATAGTCGGGGAACCGCCCGGGCCGGTTCCCACTGCCCGGCCCCCTTCAAGCCAAGAGAGTAAGAACCCTTCTAGGCAGAGCCTAGGTAGGGAAAATGCACACGTCCGAGCGATGCCAAGCAGGGGGGGGGGGGGGGAAACCCAGAGATTTGGGCCGGGCATGTCCACCTGCGGGCGGACTCTGAAGGAAGAACGCAACACAGTAAGGACAACTCTCAAAAATGGCAAGCAATAATCGAACAATCGTCCCTTGATATTTTTTTTGCTATTTTTGAACTTTCCCCCTGTGGAGGGACACGCCCGACTTAACCAGAGATCCGGGCGTCTCCATCTTTTCGAGTGCTGGGCGCTTTCGCTCCAGACTCGGGCCCCTGAACCCTCCCAGAGGGATTCGGCTCGAAAGACGGCGCAGGGAGATGGGGTCGAGGGGCTCCGGTCGTGATGTTCTACGATGCGCCACGTTTTTCGAGACGTCAGATCTCAGGGAGGTGAGAAGGAGGCAGTTCCTTCTGGGCTCCTTTTGGGCCCTTTCTCGGCGGCGAGCCTGGGGGGGGGAGGTGAGAAGGGGTGGGCCTTCTCAAAGGCTCGGAAGCCCCCTGGCCTTCTGAAAGTTTTCTGAGCCTTCCCCGAAGACAAAGAAGACCTCTCAGAAGGCGCGAGGGGGGGATTCTGAGAAGCACCGCCGCCTTCCGAGAGGGCCTTCTCCTCTCGCCTCCCC